>VWZE01015450.1:456599-472278 GCA_013396675.1 Eubucco bourcierii | reverse complement strand
GGGGGGAAAGAACAACTCCCAAACCATCACAGCCAGGCAAAATAAAGCCCAAATCTACATACTCTTACTTAAAGAAGAATATAAAAGAAAGAAAAAAACCCCCAACAATCCAAGCACCCCTTTTTTCATTCCAGTGAAATCTTTGTCCTAATAAATTCTGGCCACTTGGAAAAGCTGACCAATTTCAGTCCATTTTCTTGAGCAAATGGTTTGTCTCACGGATCCCTCAAGAAATATACAGGCATTGATGCACTTCCAGTAAGGCCCCAGCAGATAAACTGCCCAATCTTTCTATCAGGTATTGTTCACCAGTCCTTTTCTGACAGTTGCCAGGCTTAAAATAATTCCTACCTTGTCAAAGGCCCATTTGTCGTGGGAGTGCTCGGCATACTTGCTGACAATGTACTCCAGCTTCTCAGGGAGCACCAGGCTGTGAAGAAAGGGGAGCAGAGTCAGTCAGCCTCAAGCTACTGCAGCCCTGGCCTAGGAAGGGCGGGTCGGGATGAGATAACACTAATCAAAAGGCTTCAGCTGCAGATGAAGACATTTGGCTTTGCAACTACATTCTCTTTAGAAGTAAGGCCACAAAACAAAGCAGAGCTATAGGAGCATTTTCAGGGAACCAAAGACATTGCAGTTACACTTACTAGCAACTGAAATCACAAAGGAAACAAAACCTCTTCACCATAACCACAGATGCTTTTTCCTCCCAGTGATTCTTAATACAGGATAGTAATGGTGTGGATGTTACACACTGCATAATCATGGGGGGATAAGACTTTAATAGCAAGAATCAAGTAGCAATCCTTAGTTCTTGAATATGAAGTATTATAAATCTGTATTTTAAAAGCACAAGTGTACCAGGAAGGACAAGGCTCTGTTAATCATCACCTGTGACCTGCTTGTCATGTCATAGGGTCACAGGATGTTAGGGGTTGGAAGGGACCTCCATAGATCATCAAGTCCAACCCTCTGCCAGAGTAGGAACATAAAATCTAGCACAGGTTGCACAGGAACACATCCAGACACAGCTGGAAAGGGTCCAGAGAAGGAGACTCCACAACCTCTCTGGGGAGCCTGTTCCACTGCTCTGTGGCCTTTTCTTTCTCATGTTGAGGTGGAACTTGCTGTGCTGCAGTTTCCATCCATTCCCCTTGTCCTATCCCAGAGCACAAGTGAGCAGAGGCTGTCCCTGTCCCTCCCTTCCTGACTCCCAGCCCTCAGATATTTATAGACATTGCTCAGATCCCCTCTCAGCCTTCTTGTCTCCAGACTCTCAGCCCCAGGGCTCTCAGCCTCTCCTCATCAGGCAGTGTTCCAGTCCCTTCAGCATCCTTGAAGCCTTCGTTTGGACTTTCTCCAGTCGATCCCTGTCCCTCTTGAACTGGGGCGCCTAGAACTCAGAACTGGATGAAGTATTCCACTGGGGCACTGCCTCACTGGGGCAGAGTAGATGTGGAGAAGAACCTTCCTTGATCTGCTGGACACACTCTTCCTAATGCCCCTCAGGATGCCATTGACCTTCTTGGCCACAAGGGCACATTGTTGTCCGTGGAGAAGAGGTTGCTATGGAGCAATTCTCAAAATTAAGTGAAGATTTTACAAAAATCAGGCAAGGGGTGAATAGAATCACTAGAATTTGATGTTCTTGTACCATTTGCTATAAGCACACACTGAGCAATGGCAGTAGCAAATGCACAGCAGATGCATACATCTCAGCCAGCTGAACTGTTGAGTAATACAGTGCACAAGCAGTACAGAGTTTACTATGGACTCTGCAGATGCAATGTGGAAATATTTAACATCTGGGCAATGCTGAGAAGAAAGAATAGCTTCTATGCATGTTAAACAAGGTATGTTGCAGTGTCCTGCAGGAGAAAGCAAAAAACCCTACACTACTTCTCAAAGGTACAAATACCATGAAAACATCAGTCAGCAGCCAAGCCTCCCTACAGAGGAGAAAAACAACCTTAATAAGGAACAGCAGAAAATTATCTAAGGAAAGGATATCAGTATAATTTATGTCACTTACTTTGCAGTGCTGACAGGTTTGGGATCAAAATTTCCTTCTGGATCCAGCGAAGTCTGCTTTTCCAAAGTTGACTTAATTCGTGTATCTAAATAGTCAGGGGGTAAGGCACCAGCTATAGCACTTAGACAAGGCAAAGCCATACGAAAGAGCTCTGGATCATACTTCTGCAGGAGAGATAGGAACTGGTTGGAAAATCCAATAGAAAAACATGCAAAGTGTTAGTGAAAACCAAGCAGCCACATGGAAACATTAGAACACGCTAACAGAGAGCAAAGCACATTCTAGAAAGCAAGCACAGAGGAAAATCGCTGCTGCTTGACTCTCTTGCTTGGTGTCAACTTTACGCATTTCTAAGACTCCTGAAATGAACCCACGAGCTTGCTGCCTCTTGTGCAAGGACATACAGTCAGAGTCATGCCAGCCTATGTAGGAAGGGTCAAGGGCTGCTGGGATAGCAATAGAAGTACAATCAGCTATCAAACACTGTCTCACTTCTACAATGACTAATTCTCATCTTAGCTGCAGAAGCCATTGCCATTTCCCCCTCTTTTCCCCTCATCTATTTCAGTTTAAATTATGCTGGTTACATGAAATTGTGCTTTCCTGCAGCAGTCAGTTCATTATTTTCCCAAACTGTCCTGCTAAGAAGTGAAAGAGCACATTTGCTCTTCTAAAAAGTGAGTTTAGAATCAAGTCTCTTTCAGATTCTTTGCTTGTGAAAGAGACAAGATACAACTTTTAAAGGCCTAAAGACCTCCTGATGAACACTGCAGTTCAAAAGTTTGATGGGACTAGAATTACTTAATAAAGTTTGACTCAGAGTGCACAGGTAACCTGCTTTGATATTACAACACAGGCATTAATCATGCATTTGTAGGAAAAAAAAAAACCTTTAACATTGCAAAAATATTTCAACTCTTGTTAGAACCAGAAAAACTGCATGCTCCTTTAAGTCTGAATTTGGTGTCAAGAAAATGCTGAAGAACAATTTTAAGGTCCATTGAAGATACCTGCTAATAAAATACTATGTTTATACCACAGCAAGCAGAGTGCCTAAAAGTTAGAGGCTTTGCCTTCTTCTAGTTTTGTTACAACACTCTTCAGTGTGTGTTGCACAAAGGAAAGAATCATAGAATCACAGAATGTCAGGGGTTGGAAGGGACCTTGGAAGATCATCTGGTCCAGCCCCCCTACCAGGGCAAGATCACTTAGAGTAGATCACACAGGAACACATCCAGGTGGTTCTTCAATATCTCCAGAGTGGGAAACTAAGTCAGATCCTAGGGTAAATTGCTTCCATTAAACTGCTGGAAGCCATGAAAAGACCAAACCTGCAAATGTTTCAGTCCAACCCAGCAGGATGGAGAGCAGTTTTACACTGCTCTTCTTTAACTGGAATAAACCACTTCCAGAAAAAGGGAAATGCTGTCACAGAGGTCCACCAGCACTGGCAGGAACACACTGTCCTCATTTACCTCTCAAAAGCTAAGCTGCACTAATTGCAAACATTTGTTTGGGGTCCTCTTGATGCTTTCTGCACTTGTGAAAGCATTAAGTGGGAAATGGCACTAAAACCAAATGCAAAAATGCTTAAAAAAACATTTTAGAATAATGCAGAGATCACTTCCACAGTGTAAATCAGAATGCCTAGATAACAGAGTATCTAAACCTGCTCATTAGAACTAGAACATAAACTCAGAGAGATGCAATGAAAAAAACTCACTATTGGTCCTGTAGTGACAATCTGCCCAACCTGATGTTTGAGCACAATCAAGCACAAAAATATTGACCCAGTAAAGAATTTCTCCTATCAAAAGAAAAACCCTATCTGGAGAAACAAACGTGACCAAGTGATAAAATCTCAAGACCACACTCTGCAACAAGAAATATAAAATTTCATTTCTAAGAATGTTGCATCACATTTCTTAAACTGGGTAATAAAAAGAAAACTAACAGGAAAGAAACCAGACAAAAAATGGAAACAGAGAGTAAACCAATTGTCCTTACACCAAAAAGCTGACCAATGCAATCATTTCTTTCATTTTATGTCAGTAAAATGTACTTTAGTAGAACTAAGATAGGAGAGAGGACAACCCTGACTTGTTAGTGCAGCAAGCAGTCTGCCTCATTACTAGCATCAGGCTGTTCGGTTACTTCCAGACAAAGATTTGACATTTCATTAGTTTGGAGAGAATCTCAGGAGATTCAGCATTCAAAGGGTCATTAGTTACCCCATTAAAAGCATTCATCTTCCATGTTAACCAAAAGAATTGCTGCAATAGGAATTTCCCACACTTGGCAGGGCAAGTTACCAGTGTAATGGTTTGATAATCATCCCACACTAGAATTTCAGCTACGGTCATTACCTTATGAGACAAGGAATCAAATATTCCCCAGAACAGTTTTTCAGTTAAATGCAATTCTTCTTCTGCTGCAATTCCATAGCTTCCCATTCCTGAAGGCAGACAATAATATTTCCAGCACTGCTCATAGTGATTTGTCAGAAGCTAGATTTTGAGAAAATAGAAAGGCATGTAAAACACTGGAACTGACCAAAGATGCTGGGTAGTGAAAGCTGAATTGCTAGCGCCTGTCAAAACAGCTGCCAGAGTATTGCTGATCTTAAAGAGTCATAGAATGGTGGGGGTTGGAAGGGACCTCCAGACATCATCCAGTCCAACCCCCCTGCCACATCAGGAGCAGCCAGGGCAGGTCACACAGGAACACATCCAGGTGGGTTTGGAAAGTCTCCAGACAAGGAGACTCCACAACCTCTCTGGGCAGTCTGCTCCAGGGCTCTGGCACCCTCACAGGCAAAAGGTTTTCCCTCCCATTCCCATGGCACCTCCTCTTCTCCAGCTTGCCCCCAGTGCCCCTTGTCCTGTCCTTGGCCATCCCTGAGTGGAGCCTGACTGCATCCTGCCCACACTGCCCTGCACATCTTTATCAGCAGCAATGATGGCAGCCCTCAGGCTCCTCTGCTCCAAGCTCCAAGCTCCAAGCCCCAGCTCCCTCAGCCTGTCCTCACAGGAGATGTTCCACTGCCTGCAGCAGTGCTGTGGCTCTGTGCTGGACTCTCTCAAGCAGCTCCCTGAGGTCGTTCTTCACCCTAAAGGCCCAGAACTGGGCACAATATTCTGGATGAAGCCTCACCAGGGCAGAGTATACGAGGAGGACAACCACTCTGGACCTGCTAACCACAGCCCTTCCAGTACACCCCAGGATGTCCTTGGCCTTCTTGGCCACAAGGGCACACTGCTGGCTCATGAGTATGTTGTCTACCAGGACTCTTAGGTCCTTTCCCCAGAGTTGTCCTCCAACAGGATCAGTCCCCAACCCACACTGGTCCATGGGGCTGTTCCTCCCTAGGTGCAGGACCCCACACTTGGCCTCATAAGGTTACTCTCTGCCCAACTCCTCAGCCTGCCCAGGTCATGCTGAGTGCAGCACTTTATTTCTGTTGGCTTATAAAAATAGTCCTTTTTTCCTTCTTTTTCTGTTTTTGGGAGAGCAGCAGAGGCCATGCTGTGGAAGCACAAAGCCTGAATTATATTCAGCTGCTGCTGTGGCATTCAGAGCAGTGACAGCAAGTAGCAAAATGACAAAACTTCAGGACTGTCACCACCTGAATACAGATTAGCTCACAGGATAAAAATAGAGACAATGAAATGGGTATCAAGCAGAAGTGGGAAAATGTTTTCCAAATTCAAATTGATTTTACTTCTGTCCTTTGTAGTTGATGGCCTCAGAGTTATTCCAGACATGGCAAAAGACACCAGCAGGACACTGCTGTACCTGTGTGGAAAGAGCTCTGCCAGAGATGAGCTGTACCAGCCTAGCTGAAGAGTTAGCTTCTACCATTAGTTATGAAGCTTCCACAACATTCCAAATCTATACTCATTACTTCTCTACAACTACAAACTCCCATCCCATTGGAAATCCTACCATTTCTTCTAGCATCAGACTAGAATCTTGCCATATGAATTTTACCTGGAATTTTGTGAGGAAGGGGAAAATAAGATTGAAGTTCCCAAAGCAAACACTCCCCCTCTTCAACACACCTTTGCTTCACATTTACTGATGGCCCAGAAATGTCTGTGAACCGGGCAGCTCTGTTTTAGAGTGTAACAGAACTTCGATTCTGCCCTAAAAAGACTTGCAGACCTAAGACCAGGCCCTTTTATCTCCACAGGAACAGTGGGTACACCTGACAGAAAAACTCAAAATCCAAGTAATTTATCATCTTACAGCTGTAATTCTCTATTTATAGAGCAAGAAGATGGCAAAGACCTCAGCTGAAGATCATTCAAAGGTGAATGGTGAATTCTGCTCACTGAATCTTATTTTCTGTAGGCTTTACTCCAAATTAATTCCTGGACTATGCATCCTACCATGAGTTCTTAAGAGTTCAGATAGCAGAAAAAGAAATATCAAGGTAATGCTAGCATTTAATTTGATAATTTCAACTATCCCCTTGCTGGAGCAGTGGAAAAAGTCACACAATTAATTTACCATGTGCCACACACTGTTTGCATTAGGCAAGACTGCACAAAACCCATCATTATTATACTCAATTCAAAAGACTTTATAAAAAGAGGACCTTATTTTCAATTCAGGAGACATTTCACACTGCTTCATGTCCTGTTCTTCTTCTAAAGACACGACAATGGCAGATGATTGTGAGGCAAGTTTTATGCACGTGCAGAAAGCAAAGCATTTACCTTGAGAGGCATTTTACAGTATTCATTGAGGAGGGGCACATCAAAAACCAGCCTTCTCAGCAACTGCTGCAGCATAGAGGGACGTAAGTGGCTGTAATTTAAAAAAAAGTTCTTAGTAAAATCCATAGGGCCCAGTGAATATGAAATACTAACTGCAATGCATTTACATAGTGAATTTCAAACCGGTAATTAAAGGCATGCTGAAAAGCCAACAGTAGGTGCTAAGGACTCTCATTGTGCCTCAGCAACATCCAGAAAGATGCAGCACAGGAAGATCATAGAATCATCCAGGTTGGAAAAGAGCCTTTGAGATCACCAGATCCAACCATGAACCCTACTCTACCAAGGTCACCACTAAATCACATTGCTAAGCACCACTAAATCACATTGCTAAAGGACCTTTAACAAATCCAGGGATGGGGACTCTGCCACCTCCCTGGGTAGCCTGTTCCAATGCTTGACCACTCTTGCAGTGAAAAAATTCTTTCTAATCTTCAGCCTAAACCTCCCCTGGTGCAGCTTGAGGATGTTCCTTCTTGTTCTAGGGCTGAAGCATCTCTGCTATGGGGGTAGGCTGAGGGAGCTTGGGGTGTTCAGCTTGGAGAAGAGAAAAATCCAGGGGGACCTTACAGTTGCTTTCCAGTCCCTGAAGGGATCCTGCAGGAAGGCTGCAGAGGGACTTTTCATCAGAGTGTCTAGAAACAGGACAAGGGAGGATGGTTTGAAGCTGAGGCAGAACAGGGTTACCGATTGCAGCTGCAGAAGTTGTTCAGTAGGAGGGTGGAGAGACTCTGGCACAGGCTGACCAGGGAGGCTGTGGCTGCCCCCTGCCTGGGGGTGTTGAAGGCCAAGGTTGGATGAGGCCTTGAGCAGCTGAGTCTAGTTGAGAGGAGTCCCTGCCCATGGTGGGGAGGTTGAAGATAAGCTCTGAAGTCTCTTCCAACCTCAGCCATTCTAGGATTCTATCACTAACCACGTGGGCCTTCCGGAGTGAACAGTCAACAGATATGATTATGCCACGTGACAGTAGAGGGAAGGGTGCTGGATTTTGCTCAGAATACACAGAGGGGACAATCCAAGCTATAGAATCAGAATGTTTTCTTAACAGAATAGTTTCCTATGTGACACTAAAAAGTGACAGAACACTTCTAACCAAACCTGATCTGGGAAATACATTATGATTATTCCTGTAAGAAAAAAAATGTCACCTGGAATAGTGAACAACTTATACAACATTGATTTTTGAGCTGTTGAATTTCAGTGATCTATAGTTCTCAAAATCAGTGTAAAAAAAATCTCCTTTTATACCTCTCCCTCAGTTGTAACTTTTTCAGATTCAAGAGTTCTAGCTTCACTAAGCTGTTCCAAAAGAGCAAGATTATGCCTAATGTTGATCCCTCTGATTGGGCTTTTTTGAATCTTTGCCATTTCTACTCTGTTCTCTCTGTGGCAGTGGTCCAGTGCTGTGCACAAACTGAAAATGCAGATTGCAGCACTAATTTCACAGTCCACTGCCCAGACAAGTATCACTACAGCTGATTACAAAGATTGAGCATTATGATTCAGTTGGTAAATCTGTATTTCAATTTCTTCAGTGCTCACATTGGGGTCTGGATTAGTTTCAGGGCTTGGAGACTTGAGGGACATTTCCCCCCCCTTTTTTCTTTAAAAAACAAATAGAACAAAACACCCACAAACCAAACCAACCACACAAAACAGAACAACTCCCCTCAAAAGGGTGAAGTTTCTTCAAACCACACAATCAGAAATACAAACTTATCCATCTCCTAAGTCCCCAATACCCTGTCAGACTGCCAGAACAGTTTTTTAGTCACTAGGGTTTTGTTTTCAAAATAAATCATAACTTCTCTTGTGCACCATAAAGCTGCTATCATCATGACAGTTTGAATTACACAGCACCTGTAGTGCAAAAATTGAAATCCATTGTCTTGTGAATAAATCCCAAACTTACCACATGCTCTGGTCACTTATTGCATTCAAGAACAAAATCATCTTAGTTCTGCATGATACAGAATCACAGAGTATCTCTAGTTGGAAGAGACCTCCAAAATTACCCAGTCCATCCTGCGACCCAGCACTGAAAGGTCAGAGGGTCACAGGATGTTAGGGGTTAGAAGGGACCTCCACAGAACATTGAGCCCAACTCCTGCCAGAGCAGAACCACAGAATCTAGTGCAGGTCACACAGGAACACATCCAGACAGGGCTGAAAAGGCTTCAGAGGAGGAGACTCCACAAACTCTCTGGCCAGCCTGTGCCAGTGCTCTGGGACCCTTACAGTCAAGGAATTGTTCCTCATGCTGAGGTAGAACTCCCTGTGCTGTAGTTTATACCCACTGTCCCTTGTCCTATCCCATGGCACAACTGAGAAGAGTTTGTCCACTCCCTCTTGACCCCCCAGCCCTCAGACATTTATAAGCATTGATTAGGTTCCCCCTTCACCAGACAAAACAGCCCCAGGTTCCTCAGCCTCTCCTCACAGGGCAGTGCTTCAGCCCCTTCATCATCTTCATAGCCCTCCCTTGGACTCTCTTCAGTAGATGCCTGTCCCTCCTGAACCAGGGAGCCCAAAACTGAATGCAATATTCCAGGTGAGTTCTCACCAGGGCACAGTAGAAGGGTAGAACACTAAACATGAAGAAAGGAATGATTAAGATCGACATAGTACACTCATTTCTCCTGGGATCCCATACGTACTGGCAGATAGCAAGCAGGCACTCCTCGATGGTGTCTCGTTGTGCTTTTGTAAGGGAACGTCCCTTGGATAACCGATAGATGGTGTGTAGCATGGAGTCCACCAGGGAGGCATGGTGCTCTGTGCCAGAGAAGAGTGGGGCACATCTTTTGAGTAATGGAAACACAGCTGAGCAAATGTATCTGTTCAGTGCCAGAGCTGCCTCTGTGGTACTCAGAGAAACCTGTGGGAAGTAGTAAATGATTGTTAGTATCGTGTGGAAAAAAGGTTACTGAGTAGGAAGTCTATAAAACACATTAAATGTTCTGTAAGTCTCTCTCTTAGCAGCTGTGTCCTGACATGATGTTCCCAGTATAGATGGGACAAAAGCTACATTTTTTTCAACCTGAGAAAATCCATTGTCATCCACTCATCTCCTGTCTCTTGCCCAACTGCATCTTGAACCAACGTTAGCAAAAAGTAATGTGCATCTTCTGTCCTAAGTCAGCAAAACCATGAAGCATCAAGTAGCACTTTTCGACTCAGTTTCTTCATACCCACACAGATTTTCAGCCTAATTCCTGGAGGCACACATGAAATTGAAGTAAGGGTTAGGTCTGTTACAGCATATCCAATGTACTCACTGTCTTAACTCCTGTAAGCTTGGAGTCCAAGCCTTTGCATCACACACTTACTTCGTAAGGTGCTACTGAATGCTTATGAGCACTTATGCATTATAAATTAAGAGTAACTGAATTGTTCCTGTTTGTGATTACAGTGGGGCTATGCTGCCCCCTTTTTAAAAACAAAAAAACCCAAACCAAACAAACAAAACCGAAAGTCAAACCTGAAATTCCACTTACAGAGCCACTACGTTAAGCCACTGTATCTCAGCTCCATAGTAAAATACTCACTGTGTCCAAAGAGGCAGAGGCTCTTAGATCTGGTAAAAATCCAACTTCCAGCAGGTGAAGAAGGAAGCTTTGGTCAGTAATACCATAGACACGGTCTAAGAAGAGCACCATGGGTGCTTTGTGATCAGGACAGAAACTTGCAGACATGTCTGGCTCATTTACTGTGCCATCTACACAAACACAGGACCCAACTGTTAATAGCAGAGTAAGAGAACCCAGGAAACACCAAGGCAAAAACACCATAATTACATTTAGCCTGCAAAATCACAGGGACAGGGAAAATCCTATTCTTATTCAGTTTGCTTCTATGCTTAATAAAAAGATACTTATTACCTCCAAATCCCTATTAATCAGTAGTTTATTAATTTTTCTCTGTTAAATGAAAGCTAAAGGGTGAATTCTGCCTGTTTCATTACAGAAAAGATTCACATGGAGAAATTAATGACAAATATTACTGCAAATAGAAAAATATTTATTAACTGTGGAGTCAAAGCTGGTTAAGGATTTTAAATTTTGTCCCACGCAAACAGCAGAGAAATCTGCACATCCACACAGAAAATTCTAACTAAGGCACTTGCAGAGAGGTTGTGGAGTCTCCTCTGGAGACACACAAAATCTGCCTGGACATGTTCATGTGTGACCTACTCTAAGGTAGGTTATCCTGTTCTGGGCTAGGTGACCTTTTGAGACCCCTTCCAACCCCTAACATTCTATGATTCTGTGAAGTCAAAGATGTGATGCTGAGTTTGGAAGTGACATTACAAAGCAATCGTGAGGAGGCCATCACTGAAATCCTGCAAAGCCCTCAGCTGCAGGTGTAGCAGTGAGCAAGTTGCATAGAACAAAAGAGGAGAGGTTTTTGTTCTACAGCAGGTTTCTGCCTGGACTCAACTACCTGCTGCTCTATTTTACACCTGAAAGCTTATGTGCCAAAAGATGTTTATGAAAAGATGAACTGGTCTAAGAAAGTTACCTTTGTTGACTGTTGACAGCTTCAGTGGTATACTTATAATACCAACCAGATCCTCAGTTGGCACCAGAGACCGAAGAATTGACCTGATACGAATTGCTTCCCCTTTTCCACTTTGAATAAGCTGTTTGGAAAAGTTTATCAAGAAATTTAGTACCAGGAGACATCAGAAAATTTTCCTCAAAATACTGATATTAATGATTTGGTTTTATGAATACTACTGAAAAGTGCACAGGAATTCTGTGTCCCAGCACTTGGAGTTGTTAGACAGGCTGAGGGAGTCGGGGCTTGGAGCAGAGGTGCATGAGGGTTGCCCTCATTGCTGCTGATAAAGATGTGCAGGGCAGTGTGGGCGGGACACAGCCAGACTCTACTCAGGGATGGCCAAGGACAGGACAAGGGGCACTGGGGGCAAGCTGGAGAAGAGGAGGTGCCATGGGAACAGAATGGAAAACCTTCCCTGTGAGGGTGCCAGAGCCCTGAAGCAGGCTGCCCAGAAAGCCTATAGAGTCTCCTTCTCTGGAGACATTCCAAACCCACCTGGATGTGTTCCTGAGTGACCTGCCCTGGGTGCTCCTGATGTGGCAGGGGAGGTTGGACTGGATGATCTCTAGAGGTCCCTTCCAACCCCTACCATTCCATAGTTAACAACAATATGACCAATTTTTTTCAAGTTCCATCAGAAATGAGGTATTCACAGCCTGCATCTCAGAATCTCTGAGTGATTTCCTTAAGATGAAAATCTCTGGCAACATTCAGCTAGATACAGCTTTACAGTGGGAGTGGGAATTAGAGGTCTTGCATGTAAAATCTCCTGTACCTTCTTATATGTTGCAGTTTCAGCTGGATTTATGCTGTTAAAGAGTTCTAAATACTGACAAGAAGAAGTCAATCTAACTGAAACCAAGTCTTGCCTGTGCCTGTTACAGGCATTGCAATCAGAAGAGTTTTGTGCCATATCTTTCACGTATTCACGTGGTGTAGACACCACATTTCATCAGTGCACAGAAAGGTAGCTCTTCTATAACTCATTCTTATGAAAATTATTTTTACAGTTTCCTGGAGGACAGGAAAAGGCCAGTTTCAGAAATGCCATTGGTAGCACAAATGTGGAACACTAAAAGCTCATCTTTGCTTTACAAATCTGAGACGAGTGAAAAACTGTAGGGAACCAAATGACCCGGATTCTTTATAAACAGTTGGCAGGGGACACGGCTGTCTAGATACAGTGAGAAATGCAACCAAGTCCACCTTCTGAAGGGAAGAACCCTAAAGAGGTACAGTCCTGCTTGCAAACCCCCTCCCCATCTCTGAGCAAGTGACAGAAAGAACTCACATGCATTTCTGGTGCGCAGCGCCCAAGTAAGTCGATGAGAGCCGAGTAAAACGACATGATTGCATTGCCCATGTGCACAATTTCCTCCTCCTCCTCTTCCTCCTCCTCCTCACTACAAGGTAAACAATACCACTGAGCATTTTCATTAAGTAAGCTTACAGCTGCTCTCTGGAGACTATTAATCAGACAGAGGGCTCTCTCCTAGCTCTGGATTTACAGGGTGCTTTTATACCTGGAGTAAGCATGCACTGAAGGGCAATAACAGACTTCATGAGCCTCCTGCCTTCCTCTTTTCACTTTACCTTTGCTCCATTCCACCACAGTCACTGCCTTCAGGCTTCTTCTCTCCTGTAATTTCTGTTCTACTTTTAAGGAGCTCATGCTTTCGTGGACAGCTGCTCATGAGCACAAATCTTCCCTGCTCTGCATTTGTACAATGCCTTACTGATAACAGGGCCTGTCATCCACATGCTGCATGCGTGATTAAGCCAGCTGCTAAATCATCATTTGCCAAACAAGCATTTCACTTACCCTTCTCTTTTATATGTCTGGGAGGGAAGGTCACGAGCAGGATTCTCTGAGATCCTGATAGCTTCCTGCATAGCTGCCAGTAAACCATTTCCTCCTTCTCCCCTAAGGTCTGGTCCAAAGCACTCTGGCCGTCGAATAAGGAGCTTGACAACAACACTTGCATTTTCCTCAACACTTTCACCTGAGGATCAGAAAAAAGCACTGTAAATGCTTTCTCTGACAGGTGTCCTTACGTCAAAAGATAATAACATTTTCCCTAAATGTTACCAAAAGATTCTGTACCAAATAGGCAGCATCAAATGTGTTTCATCAAACCACACTGAAGCTTCCAAGTGACACTGACGACTTTCCCAGCAAAAGTTTTACTGCACTCAGCCTAGAAAGGCTCACCTTAGCCTTACATTTGCTTTGTATGGCAAGGACTACACTCTCTGGTGTAAAAGCTAATGGTCCCCAAGAGGTAAGAAGCCTACAATGGGGAGGGCAGGAGGGAAGCTTTGACTCCAGCCAAAGTCTCCAGCCTCTCACTCTCACCCCTCTTCTGTGGGACAGAGATTAAACAGAGGGAAGGTGAGACAACACCTTGTGTCTCACAAGGTCTTGTGGCTAGAGATCACAACTGTCTAGCAGCAAAAGCAGAAGCTCTATGTGCAGGCAAAGTACAAAGATTAATCCATTCACTGCTTCCCAGGCAGAGACTCAGCCAGTTCTAGAAAGCAGGGCCTTAGCACACATAGTAGCTGGGAGGACAAGTGCCATAACCACAAAGTTCCCTCTCTTCTTCCTCTTTGCCCTGAGCTTTTGTTGCTGAGTGCAATATCGCACTATGGGAACATCCCCTTGGTCAAAGTCAGCTCTCCTGGTTGTGTCTCTTCCCAAACTCTTCTCCATCCCAAACACACTCACTGAGGCCAGGAAAGGAGGAAAGAGGCACAGCAGAGCAAAAAAAAAACCAGTGAAGGCTTAAAGTCAACAATTTTGGTTTCATCTGGTCAAAACCAAACCTAATCTCAAAAAGAGTCTGCTACATCCCTCCCTATAGACACAAAATAGTCATCAAAAGATGCACCACATTCAGCTGCAGTCCCCAGATGCTCCTGAATTCTCACAGCTGTTAAAAATTCATCTTAATTTAGGCACCCCAGTGACAGAACTGCGAGGAGTGCAGCTTAGAATAAAGGAAACACTCATCAGCCAAAGCCCCTTGAGGTACTTCTAATTTAAAAGGTGTAAGGAAGAAATTTAAATTTAAGCACAAAGGTCAAATTAATCTTTATTGTTGCTCTACTGAAGCCAACAAAGTATATCCAGAATTACTTAGTTTACAATTTCCATTTACAGTTTCCTGCATCCTGCATTTGCCACTACAATCTTATTCTGACCTTCCCTGTACATCCCTTTTGATGGGTATCAAACTGCTGAAAAAAGGCTTTGGCTTGTTCCAAGGATTCGCTGGCCAGAACCAAAATTTGTTCATGTCTTTGCAAGTGTATGTTTGTTGCCTTTATCACCACAACCTGAATATTTTACTTATTTCTATTTGTAATTGCCTTCTCAAGCAGAGGACACAGAGAAATTAATAATTTAACTGTCAGAAGAAGGCTTAAAATTCCAACCATCATTGAAGAAAAGGACTGAAACTAAAACTTAATTCTAGTGCCTGGCAGTCCATCCAGCAAAAGCTCTTTTGTTCTTCTCCATGCTAAAGAAACTATCACAGTTGGAAGGGACCTTAGAGATCATCTGCTCCAACCTAAGGTCAAAGTCATCCAATTATCCAGAGGACCATTAACATTAACTTACTGAATCAACAATGAAACCCACAACCTTTGTTAATTCAGGGTCTTTGTTGTCAGATCACAGCAGTTTGTCAAGTGAGGTTAGCAGCTGTGTAGTCACTGCTTTGTCAACTAATGAACATACTCCAGGTTTGCTTACTGAACTGAACTGGTTTCTTTCTGTTTCACGTATTATTTGCTAATTTCAGACCAAAGGAGAACAGCTACAGTCTAAAACTCCAACTGTTAAGAACTGTTTCCCTTCAGGCTGTCCCACACTTTCAGGACAAGTGGCCTCTTGAGCTGGGTGATGCGGTCGGGGAGGGGTGTATTGCCCTGGAAATCCATGAGGAATTAGTTCAGGACCTGCTGAGCCACTTGGACACCCACAAGACCATGGGACCAGATGGGATCCATCCTAGGGTGCTGAGAGAGCTGGCAGATGAGCTGGCCAAGCTGCTCTCCATCATTTTCCACCAGTCCTGGCTCACTGGAGAGGTCCCTGACGATTGGAAACTGCCCAATGTGATCCCCATCCACAAGAAGGGTCAGATGGAGGAACCTGGGAACTACAGGTCTGTCAGCCTGACCTCAGTGCCTGGGAAAATGATGGAGCAGATTATCTTGGGGGCAATAACTGCGCACCTGAGGGCTGTCCAAGGGCTCAGGTCCAGCCAACATGGATTTAGGAAGGGCAGATCCT
>VWZE01015450.1:434137-456092 GCA_013396675.1 Eubucco bourcierii | reverse complement strand
CCCTATGAAGAGAGGCTGAGGGAGCTGGGATTGTTTAGCCTGGAGAAGAGGAGGCTCAGGGGAGACCTTCTTGCTGTCTACAACTACCTGAAGGGTGGTTGTAGCCAGGAGGAGGTTGCTTTCTTCTCTCAGGCAAGCAGCACCAGAACAAGAGGACACAGTCTCAAGCTATGCCAGGGGAAGTTTAGGTTGGAGGTGAGGAGAAAGTTCTTCATTGAGAGAGTCATTGGCTACTGGAATGGGCTGCCCAGGGAGGTGGTGGAGTCACCACCCCTGGAGGTGTTCAAGGCGGGTTTGGCCGTGGCACTTGGTGCCATGGTCTAGTCTTGAGGTCTGTGGTAATGGGTTGGACTTGATGATCTTTGAGGTCTCTTCCAACCTTGGTGATACTGTGATATTGGCAGATGAGATGGATGGTAAACAGAGAACTGTTTGCTCTCATCCTAATGACTAACTTCGTAACAAAAACCCACATGAACTGGAGGATGCTTTTTGTTCAGTGGCATTCAGATAATCTAAAGTTGATTTCACTAGCTTTGTTTCATAAATTTCAAAAGGAAAATGCCCACAGAAGTAAATACAATATATCAAAGGGAGACAGTTATCAAAGCGAGATTGTTTGCTTAAGACATCAGATGTAAGGTACTTGACAAACACTGACACCTCAGAACTGTTTGCAGATGTGAGCTACTGAAATGTGGTTTTTGTAATGCAAAATAGCTGAATTACCAAGCTCTACACCTCCCAGTGCTACAGTGGCCACAAAAGGTCTAAAAATCGGTGCTGCCTGGCAATGCCTATAACCCATACATCTCTACACCTCCCAGTGCTACAGTGGCCACAAAAGGTCTAAAAATCGGTGCTGCCTGGCAATGCCTATAACCCGTACATGTGGTATCTGTAAATACCACAGTCCATCGACTGAAATAATTTCTCCTATTCTTTGCTTCCTTAGCAGCTCACTCCATTAAATGATGCAACTTGCAAAATGACTAAGGGGAAAAAATGCAACTACAAAGATTCAAAAACACTACAATAAGCAGCATAATCCATAGAGTGTGCCAGCAGTAGATTTGCAGATGACACCAAGAAAGGTAGCAGTGTTCATCATCATGAGGGCAAGGAGGCTCTACAGAAGGACTTGGATAGAGTGGATCCATGGGCTTATGTTAATGGCATGATCTTCACAAGGGTAAATGTCAGCTCCTGCCCTTGGGCCACAACCCCAAGCAATGCTCCAGGCTTGGTGCAGCGTGGCTGGAAAGCTCCCTGCAGAAAGGGACCTGAGGGTTGTAGCTGACAAGCAATGGAACATGAGCAAGCAATGTGCCCAGGTGGTAAAGAAAGGCAAAGGCATCCTGGCTTGGGTTAGAAATGCTGCGCCCAGCAGAAGCAGGGAGGTGATGGTCCCCTTGTACTCTACTCTGGTGAGGTGACACCTTGAGTGCCGTGTTCAGTTTTGGGCACCTCAACACAAGAGGGCGTACAAGTGCAGCAGAGGGCAATGAAGCAGAGGGAGGGCCTGGAAAAGAAATGCTATGAGGGACTGAAGGAGCTGGGGATGGTTAGTTTGAAAATGAGGAGGCTGAGGAGAAACCTCATGGCTATCTACAGCTACCTGAAAGGAGGTTGTGGAGAGGTTGGTGTTGGTCTCTTTTCACAGGTCGCTAGTGATAGAACAAGAGGGAATGGCCTCAAGTTGAACCTGCGGAGGTTTAGACTGGACATTAGGAAATATTTTTTCCCAGCAAGGCGTTGGAATGGGCTACCCATGGAGGTGGTAGTCACCAACCCTGGATGTGTTTAAGGGTCATTTGGATGTGGTGCTTAGGGATATGGTTTAGGATGCACCTTGTAGAGTAGGGATATCAGTTGGAGTTGGTGATTCTGAGAGGCTTTTCCAATCAGAATGTTTCTGTGATTCTGTGAAATCTTTAACTGCAATGAGAACAGCATGCACAGACCTCTCACCAGCCAGTAACACATTCCTATGGTTAGAACAGCAATTGCAAGGAAGCTTTGAATGGGATTTGGCTGCCAAGGAGCAATACTCACTGTTAACAAAAACTGCAAATCTCAAGAAGGACAGGTAACGTTCACCCTCGATTGGGTTCCATCCAATGTCTGGATAGCCTTTAGCCAGCAGCACTGGGCAGCTCTGCAGGCCACAGCCTGCCAGATAGGTAACAACCTAGAGAAGCATTCAGTTAAGCACATGATTAGAAACTCATTCCTGAAAAGAAGTACAAAACAAAATGACCCAAGCCTTTGCTTTTTAATGACAAGGGTTTTACATCCTGGGTGTTTCACCTGAGAAACTGCCACCACAGCTCATCAGTCAAGCACTCTTTATTTATGAAGTTACCCAATTATATGATGACACAACAATGTGACAAGATGAGCAAATGTGGAATGTGAAGAGGAGAATAAAATCTTGTGTAATTCAAAACTTTTAACAGTACATTAAAAAAAAAAATAAAAATTAACAGCTTTACAACTCCCATCATCAACCACGCCTGGCTAGTTTGCTACAATAGCAAAATGATTATGGCTTCAGAAGTTTATTTACTGTAATCTCAACTTTAACAGCTATGCAAACAATGGCATCTCTCCAAAAGACTGACAAACATCAGAGAATACTGTTTTTAAGGGTGTGAAACCAGAAAGACTACAAATTTCTGGTTCTGCTCTCATCAGGCTATCCTGCCACACTCAGAGGCTCCTTCTGTGTCAAGCCACAATTTAGGTGCTTAACTGTTCTCATCCAGTCACATTAAACTCCAGCTTCCGTCTTCTGTTCCTTGGCGCTGTGATAGCAGTTAGCACTTCCTTTCCCTCCTTTACTCCTCACTGTGCACCTATCTTTCATCCGTTTTAATCTGTTCTCCTTCCTGGTTACACCAAGAGTTTCCATGCCAGTTTTTGTATCCTTTTACCCACCATTTCCAGGCCACCTGGCCTCTCCTCGCATTTCTCTTTCTAACTAACTGTTGCAAATGACTGCAGTCCTGGGTTCAGTTTCCTACTGCAACCACCCTTACAATCCTATTGCAATTTCCCTCTTCCATTCTGTTAACTCTTACTTCCATCCCCAATCTGTATGATTTTTTGAGCCAAAGGGTGTGCTTCCTTTCTTCACATTCTCTTCACAATTCTCAAATTTATTCCTCCCTAAACATTACTTCTTGATTTGCCTTTCTGTTTTTTTCTTGTCATCCTTTCTACCTGATAACCACAGGGAAAGGAGGCAGGAGAAAGCAAGAAATCTGTTTTGCTGCAGTGCACACTCAGCGTAAAGCAAAATCAGGGAAAATACTGCTCAGTCAAATTTTACCTTGGGTTCAGTCAATCATACCTAGAGCAGGGATTTCTGAGGAGTTCATATTAAAAAAAACAAAACCCAAACTACTAGATTAACCTCGGCCCTTTCCCTTTGGCACATGCACACTGCTCAATAAACAGTAAGTCAGTGATCACTTAACCTTATCGAGATCCGGCTCCTCCAATGCTAATGCAAGCTCATTGTTGTCCATGACAGAGGCTGCTGCAACATCCAGCGGTGTCGAACCTCTCATTGAAGGGAACGCTGCGGAAGTTGATGGACAGGAATCAAACTCAGCTTGCAGTAACGGCAGCTCCGCAGCAGAGGGCAGCAGTCACACTGGCAGCTATTAATAGATTCTCGTATGGCTGCTCCGCAACCAACTGCTCGGAACAGTGCTCAGACAAGTGCTGGAACGTTTTGTGATTTGACACTCGTATCTATAAACACCCTCGATCTCACAGGCTTTTAATGCAGGTGAAGAAGTCTGTATTAACAACTTAGCAAATCAGAGAAGCATTACACTATTTCTTCATCTGAGCAACATTACCCCTGTAATTCTGCACAACTCTCTCCCAATCCCAGATTTTAAAATATGCTTACATTTAACTAAAAGAGACATTTTCAAGACTTAGTGTTAACTGCTTGTTCTTAGTCTTATCTCATTTCCTGTGCTTAATATGTGCAGTTGCAAGTCACCATGAACAGCTAAAGCACTGTGAAATCACAAACTATCTTGCCTTGTTATACCTCATTTTCATAGCTGGCTATCTAGCCAAGACAATTTTCCTATGCAATGCATACAGATCAAAAAACATTCATGCCAAATGAAAAATCTTAAATTCATTAGTGCCCTAAAGGGGAGGAAAATGACACCAAATGAATTGGGTGAAGCACCACGGCAAGCACCATAAAGGGTTAATTACATCTTAGATTCCTGATCACAACTACTTTGGATGGGAAAAAAATGTATTGATGTAATCTCACGTTTTCCAAGCTATTTAAAAGCACAGAGTGATCTGTTTCTAAAATAATTCACAGACATTAGGCTGGAAGAAAAAGGAAGAAAATCATAGAATGTCAGAGGTTGGAAGGTACCTCCAGAGATCAACCACTCCAGCCCCGCAGCCAAAGCAGGATCATGCAGGATAATCTGCACAGCAATGCAGCTAGGTGGGTTTGGAAAGAGACCGAGATTCTGCAACTTCTCTGGGCAGCCTGCTCCTGGGCTCTGTGACCCTCACTGCAAAGAAGTTTCTCCTCATGTTGAGGTGAAATCTTCTCTGTTCCGGTTTGTAGCTGTTGCTCCTTGACTTATTGCTGACCACCAAAAGAGATTGGCCCCATCCACTTGACACCCACCCCTCAGATACTGATAGACATTGATCAGATTGCCTGTCAGCCTTCTCTTCTCCAGACTAAACAGCCCCAGGGGTCTCAGCCTCTCTCCACAGGTGAGATGCTCAAGTGCCCTAACCATACTTGTGGCTCTCCATTGGACTCTCTCCAGCAGACCTCTGCTATCCCATGCTTCCACTTGCTATATAAACTAGCTATTAATCTGGTGATACCACAGCAGTAGTATCTTGCCCTTGCTGCCCCAGCTGCATGACGTACCCAGGCCAACGCTGCTGTTCTCCAGTAGGTAGCTGAGGTGCTCAAACATGGCCTTTTGGTTTTGCCGGCTGATGCGGCAGAAGTAGCAGAGGAATCGGCAACAGCTTGCCACCATCTTGGGGAAAGCAATCTGCTGAAGAGCAGAAGTGACAGAGGAGGGAAATATGTTAATGACCAATCTGCTCCACTTCTCTTACATGCCTAACAAGGCAACTACAGTGAAGTTACCAAGGTGATAAGCAGCTGACAGTTGCTTTCTTTCTAACTGAAGACCTGACCTGCATTCCCTTTTGGCTTTTGTATTAATTAGGGTCTTATACTAAAAATGTTTAGAAAACATTTCAAAATGGAGAAATAATTCTCACGGAAGCAATATGCAGAGTAGCAAATGCAGTCATCCAAGAACTGGAGACATTCAAGGTGAGGCTCAACAGGGCTTTGGGCAACCTGATCTAGTGGAGGATGTCCCTGCTGACTGCAGAGGCGTTGGACTGGGTGACCTTTGGAGGTCCTTTCCAACCCAGATCATTCTATGACTCTATGAACTCTGTCTTAGCAACAGGAGGATAACCAGCTGAATCCCCAGGATTAGTATGACCAGTCCAGCACCTTAGTTCATACTGCTCTAGGACAATGAGAATGTGCAGATTTCACACAAAACAAGGCTCCTACAGTGTTCAGCACCTGTGCCTGATAAAACAAACCAATAAATTGCACTAACTGCCACAGAAGGGCTTAGGTTGGAAGTGACCTCAGAAATTCATAGTTAAATGTCCTGTTAGGCTTCTCTGAAGATATTCTGTCTTTAAACTGACATGTTCAACATAATGCCAGGGAATGGGAAAATACAACAGTGCCAGAAAAAGAGCCCTCACTTCAAGCATTTGCATTTGAGCATTCCCAGTCTTGTATGATAACTTAGCATTTAGAAAGCTTTATCTAAGCTGAAAGGTCTATTTTTCCTAGCAGAACCACAGCTCCCATAAACACAGTTAACCTATATATTTCATTTAAAACAAGAACAAAACCTTTTAAAGGTCTGTTAAAAGACAAATGAAACCCCTATAACCTCTGCCTCTCTTACTAAAAAACAAACCCTAGAATCATAGAATGGTCTGGGTAGGAAGAGACCTCCAAAGCTCATCCAGTCCAATCTCCTCTGCAGTCAGCAGGGCCATCCTCCACTACATCAAGCTGCTCAGAGCCCTATCAAGCTTCACCTTGAATATCTCCAGGGATACAGCATCAGCTATCCCCCTGAGCAACCTGTTGCAGTGTTCCACCACCTTCATGACAAAGGATGCTGAGCTTCTCCCTCTAGTGCTGTAAAAACTGTTCCATTTTTAACATTAATCCACATTCCAAATCGGACAAGCCACATTTATCTTATGTGAGGGAGATCTATTCTTCTTTGGATAGCTCTTCTTGAACATGACAGTATGCTTCCTGACAGGTTCAAAAGCAAAAGGTCCCAGAAAATGCCAGTGAAATTACCTGAGATTTATCTCCTCCGAGTACATTCACCATCACATCCATCACAGTCTCATGCATGCCCAAGACCCTCATTAAGTTAGGGTGCTGATAAAAGACCTTGTTATTCATGATATCCCTAATATAGGAGAAAAGGCAACAATGTGTTTTTATGAAGTCAAAGCCAATGCTGCATTATCAGAGGTTTCAGACAGGTGCATTCACTGTAGCCACATCATTTGAAATTCTTAGCTTTCAGCTAACACCAAACCACCTGACAGCTCCACTTTAGCAGACCAAAATGGGGTCAGGCCTCCAGATTTCAAAAATTCTGCAGAAGAATCTAAACTTTTAGGTTACTTCCAAATGTGATTTCTTCATCTTTTAAACAGCTCTGACCATCTGTGCTGTTTAAAGAAAAAAAAAAATCTTCTATGATGATCTAAGTGGAAATGAATATATTTTGTTATGAGCAAGTGGAGAATGGAGAAATCTAAATCCAACCATGCCTCTACAGTAACGCTCCTTAATTAAATTTCTCAGCTCACACAGTAGAAGGCAATGAATAGATTTTAATATTCAAGGTTATCTGCTCAATGTCTTTCATCAATACTTCCAAAATGAAGACCATCTGTCAGAAGATATAAGCTGGCATACATAGCCCTCTCCAGTGGGAACATTTTCACGGTGCCTACCATCCCCTGAACACGAGCTGGAGTTTGTTGCACTGGCTCCACAGTCCAGAACACAATTCCTGTGTTTCAGTAGGGAATCCAGATATTGTTGCCTGATTAAAAAAACAATGGCAGATAGCAGACAACAGGGTCTTCTTTAAAGAAACACAGGAACCTGGTGATGGAAAATGAGTCAGGACAGCACCTCCTAGAATCTGCAGCAAGGTCACAAGCTCAGCATCAGGAACAAATGAGGGAATACTGTCACAAACTGACCCAGGAGTTATCACTGTGACTCGCTCAGCTTAGCAGCAGAGATCAGTCTTGGCAGCTTTTACAAAAAACCCCACTTTTTACTAGGAAGCAGTAAGAATAATTCAAGTTCCTTACAGTTGTTGCAAAGGAGAGGAAGTGCTCAGTGTTCTTAGTGAAGGACAAAGAAGTACATTTCTCAGGTCACCAGACTGTCATTTGCTCTTGTTTTAAAAAATGATATTTTAAGTAATTAATTTTCTGTGAGTTCTTTTTTATTTTTTTTCTTCTCTTTGGGACTAAATGACCCAATCTGGCAATTACAAGGGGAGTAAGAGACACAGATTCACAGGGCCCTCACAGATGTCCTGTGGTACAAGAATATGACAGGCTTGAGAAGTGGGCCAGTGGCAGCTGCATGAGGTTCCCCAAGTGTGAGGTCCTGCAGCCAGTCAGGCCAATGCCAGACACAAATCCAGGCTGGGTGCAGTGTGGGTTGAGAGCAGCTCTGGAGAAAAAGTCTTGGGGTTGTTGGGTGCTGGGAAGCTCCTCAGGAGCCAGCAGTGCCCTCGTGCAGCCCAAAAGGCAGCTGTGTGCTGGGCTGCAGCCAGATGAGTGTGGGCAACAGGGCAAGAGAGGGGATTCTGCCCCTTGGCTCTGCTCTGCTGAGACCTCACCTCCAATTCTGCCTCCAGTGCAGGTGTCCCCAGCAGAAAAAGGACACAGAGCTGGTGGAGTGAGTCCAGAGGAGGCCACAAAGATGATCCAAGGGCTGGAGCAGCTCTGCTGTGAGGACAGGCTGAGGGAGCTGGGGGTGTTCAGCCTGGAGAAGACTCTGGCAGGACACCATGAATTTTTTCTCTCATTCATGAATCAAAGAGTGAGCTTTAAATCTGGGAGAGATGTAGTATTGAAAGTAACCAAGACTGAAGTTATCCACTCTTTTTCCAGAGCTGCTCAAACACGTGCTTTGAGGAAGCTTTAAGAATTAGTCTTAAAGGAGACCATTTTCTTTAGAGGAGGAAATGCCTTAGTTCCTGGAAACTTTGATATGTTTGATACAGCCAGCGAGATTAAATGGAGCCAGCTTGGAAAGATCTATGCAAAGTAAAATTTCAGGCACATACCTGCCCTTCAGTACAGCAGCAATTTTCAACGAGGACCTAACATGTGAGGATTTACTAACGCAACAATACACTTCACACTTTTTGCAGTACAATGATGGCTATTCCATACCCTAATCCATTAATCATTAGCAATTCCTCCTCTTTCCCCATCCTGACACTGAGCAGGGAGCGGATCTGGCCGAGTGCTGCCAGCAGGTTGATGGTGTCCTTCACGGAGGCGGCGCTGATGGTGTAGGCTTTCCTCAGAGCCTGCAGCAGCTCCCCGATGCTGTCGTACTGCCTGCGCAGCAGCGTGTACATGATCCGAACTAACTCTGGGTCTTGGATCTGATCTTCCTGCGACCAGCGCACCATAGTTTGGGAGATCAATTCCTTCAGGGTAGCTGAAAGAGTAAAACACATTGGAAGCTACTTAACAAATGGCAAAACATGAATCAGAGTCAAATACTAGATGGTAGCAGACATTGGGGCAGTTCCAAGAGAGCAAGGGAAGATGAGCAGATAGAACAGGAGTTTTCAACTGGAGAAATAATGTTTAGATCCATGAAGATAAGTCATGCTCCTGAGAGATGGAAAATGGGAAACATCTCAACAAAATGGGAAATCATCTAAATGTGAGCCAGCAGTGTGCCCAGGTGGCCAAGAAGGCCAAGGGCATCCTGGCCTGCATCAGGATTAAATAGTGTGGCATGCAGGAGCAGGGAGGTCATTCTCCCCCTGGACTCTGCACTGGTTAGGCCACACCTTGAGTCCTGTGTCCAGTTCTGGGCCTCTCAATTTAAGAAGGACATTGAGGTGCTTGAACACGTCCAGAGAAGGGCAACGAGGCTGGTGAGAGGCCTCGAGCACAAGCCCTATGAAGAGAGGTTGAGGGAGCTGGGATTGTGTAGCCTGGAGAAGAGGAGGCTCAGGGGAGACCTTCTTGCTGTCTACAACTACCTGAAGGGTAGTTGTAGCCAGAAGGAGGTTGCATTCTTCTTTAGACAACCAGCACCAGAACAAGAGGACACAGTCTCAAGCTGCANCCCTGGAGGTGTTCAAGGTGGGTTTGGCTGTGGCACTTGGTGCCATGGTCTAGTCTTGAGGTCTGTGGTAATGAGTTGGACCTAATGATCTTTGAGGTCTCTTCCAACCTTTGTGATACTGTGATCTACTTGGTGAGGCTTCATAATAGGGAGGCTGTGGCTGCCTCCTCCCTGGGGTGTTCAAGGCCAGGCTGGATGAAGCCCTTTTTAAGAAGAAAGCTCATCAACACATCTGCTCAGCAGCAACTATGAGAGACCTTGGACTGTTCAGCCTGGGGAAGTAAAGGCTCAGGGGTAATCTCATCAATGTATATTAAAAGTTGTAGAAAGGATGTAAAGAAAATGGAGCCAGGCTCTTTGCAGAACCCAGTGACAGTACAAGGGGCAATGAGGACACACTGGAACACCAAAGGACCACCAGAACAAAAGCAAAGACTTTTACTGTAAGAGTGACTGAGCACTGGCATACATTGTCTGAGGAGGGTGTGGAGTCTCTGTCCTTGGAGGTATTCCAGACATGGTCCTGGGCAGCCCTGCCTGAGCAGGGAAGGCTGGACCACATGATCTCCAGAGGACCCTTCCAGCCTCGGACATTCTGTGGTTCTATGAATCACTGCCACAGAGCACTGCAGACTGCCAACAGGAATACAGACTATCCACTGGCTAACTCCCAAACATCAACATTTGAACCAATTGCTGCTCCATTTCAGCAGCTCCTCTCAGGTGTCTGTTGTGCTGCCTGAGCTGTGCTAGGTGGAAGGGCTGTTTTCAGTGACCTCACTTCCTTTCTTCCCTCTCTATATTGCTCTGAGGTCTGTGGATGAAATTGTCTCTTATCTCATTTGTTTCAAAACATGTACATGGGCTTATCGAGTGTTTTGAGTTAAATATTTCTATTTTCAAGAAATGCTAGTAACTTATTATCCAGTCAACACAGGGATATCCCAGTGTGCTGGTTTGAGGCTAATTGGAATATTTTAATAGAGAAAATTGCATTATAGGCTGTGAAAGGAAAACATCATGATGTCTGCTTCACTCATACGCTTGCTGAGGAATTGTTTGGGAACACTAACCAAAACAACTGATAAGTCAGTTGCTCTCTGTCGCTTGTTGGAACAGGAGCTGCTGGGGCGATCTAGCAGCTTCTGGGCTCTGACTCCTCTGCTGATTAATCCTCACTAACCACTTTTCTTCTAACCTCCCTGGCTGATCCTCCTAATTTACCTTGCACGTAAGGCAAACCTTGGGGTAAGGTACAGGGGTGGGGAGAAGGTGGAAGGGTGGTTGGGAGCCCCTCCTGGGGTCTCTGATTTCTGGGAGGGGAGTTGTGTTGCTGTATTACCTTTTACTTGTATATTTCTGTAAATATTGTGTATATAGTGTAAATATCTGCTGTACATTGTGCAAAGCTGTAAATAGAGCTTCATCACTTAACTTCCAGCCGACTGAGTTCTAGTCTGGGTCATTTTACAAAGTGTGGGGGGGCGGGGAACTCCCAAACCTTCACACCCAGTCTTCTCTCTCCTCTATAATAATCTGCTGTAGAAAGGAGTATTTTAAAAAATGCTGCTAAATTGAGTCTGATCTTCTCATCTATATTTAAGCAGCATGAAAGACCAATGAAATGTATAAGCAACATGGAAAAGCTGATGATGACAACTCGATAGTATTCTTCTCTGCCCTCTGATTTTAGAGACATATGGTAAGGTACAACCAAAACCAGCAAACTGAATTCTGGAAAATTCTTGTTAGTTCACGCATTTATGAACGCAGAACTTGTACAAGTGAAAATAAAGAGGTTTCTGCTGTGTAATTAGACAAATAGATTGACTCCTGTTTTAAATTCAGGAAGGACATGGTCAGAAAGAATGTTATTTTTATGTATGTATATATGATGTATGTGTGTATGTGATGCTTGAGATAAATGGTTTGCTTTTAATGAATGTATATGTTCGATCATCATCAAGGGAAATAGAGAAAAGCCATCCCTTTTTATACCAAATCAAGAACTGTAAAACCATTTTGTCCCATATCTTGGTACTGAGCTGCACACAACCTCTCTTGCAGCAAAGAAAAAGGAGCTGAAGTCAAGCTGTAAAGCAGTTTTTGCATTTGAAAACCAACGTATAAATGGAAACTTTCCAAACTTGCCAAGTGATTCTGTGATTACTGTACCACAATTAACCTTTTACCTTTCTTTGTAAAGAATATGCACATTCTCAACCCCAGAGTTAATGATCCAGATCCAAAATCTCCCACTCAGTTTAACTTCTTGTTTAACAATGCATTTAAGATTTTCAGTATGTGGGATAGATGTTCCAAGAGGCAGAAGGGACCTGACCAGGTGGTTCTGTTAGAAAAAATGTTGTTGACTGTACACCTTAAACACCTGAGCACAAAAGATTTACATGAAAAGAAAACTTACTAGGAGATTGCTCTTCTTCCTCTTTAGGTTCTACTTTCTCTGCTTTTGGTGGACCTTTGATTTTATACATTAACGAGCGGAGTTTTCCAGTCAAGGAGGAATCTTCCTCTTCCACTTCCTCCTCTTCAAGTGGAATACCTTAGTAGACAATAAAACTGTTTAGAAATAAAACTTAACCTTTGATGGTTAACTCCTTCGATTTCTTTAAACAGTATCGAAACATACACATGAATCTTCTTTGAACAAGCAAATTTCATACAGGGATTAAAAAGAAACAAACCAAACCAAAGTAGTAAGGCCAGCAGCAGCTTTAACACTTAAGCTACAACAACACCCCTCAAACTAGGTTTATTTCATTACACACACTTCTTTTCTCCATATTTATAGTATTATATTTATCAGTGTTATAACAAAAGAGGTGGTTTGTTGTTTTGGTTTTTTTTTTTTACTTCCATAAAGCAATTACTTTTGCATCATACTTGATTAAATATCTGAACTTCTGTTTCATACTGCAGAATGTAAGCTAAAGAAAGAAATGGATGGGTTTGTCTCACAATATCGTGCAATTTAAAGGCTGGAGCAGCTCTGCTGTGAGGACAGGCTGAGGGAGCTGGGGGTGTTCAGCATGGAGAAGAGAAGGCTCCAGGGGGGCCTGTCAGTATCTGAAGGGATCCTGCAGGAAGGCTGCCAGACTTCTCATAAGGATGTGAATAGGACAAGGGAGAATGGTTTGAAGCTGAGGCAGAGAAGGGTTAGAGTGGAGCAGAAAGTCCTGCGGAAAGGCTGCAGAGGGACTTTTCATCAGGGTGTCTGGAGACAGGACAAGGGGGATGGTTTGAAGCTGAGACAGAGTAGAGTTAGACTGGAGCCAAGGAAGAAGTTCTTCAGTAGGAGAGTGGTAAGACTCTGGAACAGACTGTCCAGGGAGGCTGTCTATGTCTCCTCCATGAGGATGTTCAAGGCCAGGTTGAATGAGGCCTTGAGCAGCTGAATCTACTTGAGAGATGTTCATGCCCATAGTGGGAGGTTGGAGCAGATGACCTCTGAGCTCCCTTCCAACCTGAGCCATTCCATGAATTTTTCAGTGGAGGTTTTTAGCAGCCACAAACATTGCATGAACTGCATTTAACAGTGCAGTAGTGCAGGCAGTAGGGCAGACGTATAGAGGCTGTACTGGTGACAGCTGTTTTCCATGCAATGCCTATGCTGAGGTGAGTTGTCACTCCACAAGGCAGTTTCATACATTTCCATTCACTGCATGGCTCCACAACCATTCAGAACATTCTCAAACCTTTCACAGCTCTTAGGAATGATCAAATACCAGCTGTGTTATGGGCAGAAGCACAGAACGTCTAAGCAGGTTCCCTTCAGGTCAGAGCTAATTGTGCTGAGTTGAAATGTAATCTTTTGATGTTTGGCTGCTTGTCAAAGAGCAGCTGAGACAAGGACTGGGCTTCAGACAGAATGCTGAGGAGAAACAAGCTGGAGCAGGGGGAAAAGATTAAACTGCAGAGACTAAACCTGGTTATTACAAAAGAAACTACCAAAGGAAAAAAGAAGTGCAATGAGATAACAGGTTGGAGAAACTTTGCTTCTAGGAGCTATAAGGGAGAAGGGTTGACTAGGAGTGACTAAGTGACAAAAAAANAAATAAAAAAAAAAAAAAAAAAAAAAAAAAAAAAAAAAAATAAAAAAATTAGAGGTAGTGAGATAGAATAAGAGAAATTGAAATTTAAATTGGAGACCACATATGGAGTTTAAGGAATCCCAGAATCATTTGGGCCAGAAAGGACCTCCAATGGTCATCCAGTCTAACCTCCTTGCATTCAGCAGGGACATCTTCCACTAGATCAGGTTGTTCAGAGCCTTATCCAACCTGACATTGACTCTCTCCAGGGACGGGGCCTCAGCTACCTCCCTGGGAAACCTGTTGCAGTATTCCAGCACCCTCATGGTATAGAAGTTGTTCCTCACAACCAACCTCAATCTGCTGTGCTCTAATTCCAAACCTTTGTCTTCGTCCTGTCCCTGAAAGCCTGTAAACAGTCCCTCTGCAGCCTGCTTGTAGCCCACTTCAGGTACTGGAATGGGGAAAGTGAGGCTGGCTGGGCAAAGTGAAAAGTTAAGAATGAAGGAAGGCTACAGTCTAAGAAAAAGGAAGAGCGGAAAATGTATCAAATCATGAGGGGAAAGAAAAAGTAGACAAGGATGGTAAATCAAGAAACTGCCATTGGAAAAAAGAAAAAATAAAAGCAAGGCCCCCAAAGTCAGGAGAGACACTGAGAGAAGAATTCCTGGGAAGCTGCAATGGACAGGCAAGGAGAAATGATGAGTTTAGACAGTATTAGACTGCAGGAGCTGGGATCTCATTAGTGCTCCAGATCATTCCCTATTCATCCTGCAGCCACTTTGAGGTACAAGCCATTCAGAAATCAACCACTTCATGTTGCCACTGGTTAACTGCTTAATTCCAATGGCAGCTCTGTGCACAGAAACAGATGGTTACAGCCCAGATAAGTGTCAGTTTGATACTATGCAATAAAATCTGTTGTAAATTTGGGAGTTTTTTGTTTATAAGCAAGATTTTGCACACAAAAATGATGATACAGTACTATTATTTGGCTGGCAAAATGAACAACTCACAGTTAGGGCATGCTAGGATTAAGACTGACTAGTTTTAATTCAGCCTATTTGCATGTATTCATTAGGAAGCAGCCTTTAATTACTTGATTGCATACATATTTTTCCACTTAAATCACAAAGCATCCTCAGTACAGCAAAGCTGATTAACTATTCCAAGCAGAGCTCATTCTTGTTTTATCTGCAGCTGTGACTGCTCAGTGTTGATCTTCAGGGCTTAGTCAGGACACAGAGTGAGGAGCATTTACCCACAGCAACTACCTATGACAGATCGCTACAAAGAAAGGAGCATGGCTTTGTTTAGAACCCAGAGCATCCTTAAACTGTTTTAATCATGAGCTTGTGCTTTCCCTGTCTTCAATTCTCTCTGTCCTTCAACATAAATATTTCTAATGTAGTAAATAACAATTAAAGCACACTCCTAAAAAGAAAAAGAAACAAAACCCACAAGGTGAGAGCTGACCAGGAGCTAACTCAATAATAACACCAGCAACAACAGTTAAGATATTTCCAGGTAACTTGAGGGTGCCACTAAGTACAGGATCAAGCAATGCACTAAGGAGTTACTATGAGTCCATCTACCAAGTAGGCAGATGTGAAGAAGCTTGTGTGTACCACTTTGAACTGCATAATCACTGGGAAGAGGCAGTAATTACTGCATTACTCTGAAAATACACTCTGGGATCATTACAACTGGAGTAATCATTCCATTATTGTTTTGCTTGGACTAAAATTTCAATAAACCAACAAAAGGTACTTGGCATCACCTCTGACAATGTGATTCCTGAACCGACATAGATTGCACAGGGTTTCTGGTATAGCTTATCCTTGAGCACGCCCTCAAGGAAATTCAACACCTGTGGCAACTCAAGCTGTGATCTGTAGTGCAATATTGGTTTGTAATGACTGACCACCAGTTAAGTGCACATCAGGAAATGAAGCTAGAGCAGCAGCACCACTCCTCTAGTGGTTTTTATTACATTTTCTACTGCCCTTTCACTCTCTTTTATCTGCTTGCACATAGAAACATGCTTAGATAAATGCTTTAAGGTAATCCAATCTTCTAGTCCGGCTCATTTTTATTTTTTTTTAATTAAACTATAAAATTTATACATAAAGAAAATAAATCTTAACAACCTCCAAGGACTGGAGCACCTCTCCTATGAGGACATGCTGAGGGAGCTGAGAGTGTGCAGCCTGGAGAAGACAAAAATCCAGGGGGACCTTAGAGCTGCCTGCCAACAGCTGAAGGGATCCTGCAAGAAGGCTGCAGAGGGACTTTTCATCAGGGTGTCTCAAGGCAGGACAAGGGGGAATGGTTGAAGCTGAGGCAGAGCAGGGTTAGGCTGGAGCTGAGGAAGAAGTTCTTCAGTAGGAGGGTGGTGAGACTCTAGAGTAGGCTGCCCATGGAGGTTGCCTTCTCCCTGGGGTTGTTGAAGGCCAGGCTGGATGAGGCCTTGAGCAGCTGAGCCTATCTGAGAGGTGCCCCTGCCCATGGTCAGGGCTTGGAGTGGATGATCTCTGAGATGCCTTCCAATTTAAGCCATTTCATGATTCTATGCTATTTGACAGCTATAAAACAATTTTCTAATATGCATTAAAATCTGTCATAAAAGTCATCAGGTGGACAGTAATATATCTACCAAAACCCCTTACATTTGTCATTTTATAAACTGATCTTTCTTTTTGTGTACAATGTCAAAATGTCAAACAAAGAAACTGTCCCAGGTTGGGAACTATAAGGTTAAAAAGAGTAGATTGTTATTCAATCCCATAACTCTGCAATCTCTTCATAAGCTCACAGCAAGGCCAGCTTGTTCTCCTTTCCTCCCCCTCCAGCCTTGTGTCGGGCAGGAGCTGTGTTATCGGGACAAACATGTAAGGATAGTCCTGGTTTGGGGCCTCCAGAGGCTGTGCTTAGGCCTCTGGGATGGCAGAGGCATGGGCGGGGGGAGGATTGGAACACTGGGAATGATAGTTTTAGTTTTGGGTTGGGGGAAAATTCAGGGGGTTCTCTTATGGATTCTGTATCTGCTTTGTAATTTCTATCTGTAACACTCTCTCCAAATATAATTCTGGTTTTCTTCTCCAATTCGTTTGAGAGCTTCACTCTGTCGGCTCTTTAAACCCACGACAGAAATGAAGCCAAACCTCATCACTCACCACAGTGAATCAGAAGATCATCATGAAAATCATATAACTCATCCCGGATCTCCTCTGGACAGGGACAATCCTCTCCCAGTTGAAAATTCAGCAGCATATTAATCTTTAAGGGAATTACAATGTAGTTTAAACACTGAGAAAGTCTGAGACATATTCTTATATATTGCCATACTTCACCTGTTTGTAATCAAATTCATAATCCAATTAACCTAAACCATATAGGGCTTAAAGGCAATCCTAAAGCAATGGTGTTGTGTAAGCTGTAGCTATATTTAACATCAAAACACATGATTAAAAATAAAGGTGTTTGCTAGAAGTAGAAAAAACTACGGATGTCAGCATAATACTAACTTCATACTAATTTCACACTAACTTCTAGCAATTAACACTATCTAATTATCATCCTCATGCAGAACTGGATGAGCTGGGCAGCACTGGACAGTAACATTAATTTTTTCTATACTCTCGGGAAATTCTAAGTCAGCTTTGGTTCATAGTTTGACTCTGGAGTAGAAGTATCAGCTTCGAGTGTTTTGGGTCATCTCAGCACATTTGATTTTCAACTCAGTTTTGGCTCCCCCTCAGTTCCACTTGTAGTTTGTAAGTCAGAGCTCTCTTTCATCATCACAAAATCTTCAGATTCAACCTTTTTTATTTCTCCAGTATTACCTGTTCTTGAGGAGGAGACCGAAACTCCTTTGTCTTCTTGGCAGTCAGAGCAGCAGACATGTTCAAGGCCTGCATGAGCTCATTGTACCTGTACTTCTGATTATACTGCAACTTAGACACATAGCGGTCTGCAAAGGACACGATTGCTTCCACTCTGTGCTGCAGCTCACAGTCACAGAAATAATTCAGTAAATGGCACATCTAGGGCAGAATAAACAGAATTAAGTTCAGCAGTTCAACAAGCCAATCAGGAAAGGATGTCAGTGGATGCTATACACTGCCACAGACTGAAAAAAATGACAGGTTTTTCCTCCCGTATTATTCTTTTAATACCGTAAAGGTGATAAACATATGCAGGTCTTATCTGGTTGATAATAGATCACATTCAGTCTTTCACTCACTCCAGAGTGCATCCAGTCTTTCACTCACCCCAGAGTGCATCCAGTGTCTTTCACTTACTCCAGAGTGTATCCAGCGCCTTTCACTCACTCCAGAGTGCATCCAGCGCCTTTCACTCACCCCAGAGTGCATCCAGTGTCTTTCACTTACTCCAGAGTGTATCCAGCGCCTTTCACTCACTCCAGAGTGCATCCAGCGCCTTTCACTCACTCCAGAGTGCATCCAGCGCCTTTCACTCACTCCAGAGTGCATCCAGTGCCTTTCACTCACTCCAGAGTGCATCCAGTGTCTTTCACTCACTCCAGAGTGCATCCAGTGCCTTCCACTCACTCCACACTGCATCCAGTGTCTCTCACTCCATGCACTCAAAACCTGCATAAATAATAGAAAGGTAGAATAGTTTGATTTGGAAGGGTGCTTTCAAGATCACCTGATCCAAGCTTTCACAAAGATGATCCAAGGGCTGGAGCACCTGTACTGTGAGAACAGGCTGAGGGAGCTGGGGGCCTGGAGAAGAAAAGACTCCAGGGGAAAATCAGAGCTGCCTGCCAGTACCTGAAGGGATCCTGCAGAAAGGATCATCAGGGTGTCTAGAGACAGGATAAGTGGGATGGTTTGAAGCTGAGACAGAGCAGAGTTAGACTGGAGCCAAGGTAGAAGTTCTTCAGTAGGAGGGTGGTGAGACTCTGAAATAGGCTGCCCAGCGAGGCTGTCTGTGTCTCCTCCCTGAGGATGTTCAAGGCCAGGATGGATGAGGCCTTGAGCAGCTGAGTCTAGCTGAGAGGTGTCTCTGCCCATGGTGGAGAGGTTGGAGCAGATGACCTCTCAGGTCCCTTCCAATCTAAGCCATTCTGTGATTCTATTTTTAGCTTAAGTATTTGTAGAAAGAATTGCATCATCATCAAATTTGGTTCTTAATGGGAGGTTATAGGGCCAAGTGGTATAAATGCCTTCAGGATTTCAGGTCTTACAAACCAGAGAACAGAACGAAAGCATAACCTTTCTTTCATCAACAGCACAACACATGTAATCATTCACATTTAAATGGTCACCTGAAGCTTAACAGACTCTGGCAATCTTGTCTGCAGCAAGCCCTTTGCAGGAGCTTTTGCTTCTTTTACTGCTTTCTCCCCAGCTTCTACAGCTTTTTCTTCAACTTGTGTAACAACTTCTTTTTCTGTCCTTTCTTCTGTTTCTTCCTTGTGATCTCCAAACACGTTGGGATCAATGAGGAGCAACACCTGCTTCACATCATCATCATCAAAAACCCCCATGATAAGCAACGTTGCTATCAGTTTAAGCACAGGAACAAACTGGAATGCAACCTGTCCTCCCACAGGGTCTCGTATATGGCTGCCACTACACTGCACAGCCTCTGTTAGCATGCTTATGGCCTTGGATTTCAGAGTATCCAGGGGGATCTCCGGGCTAGACGCCTGATGGTCTTCACTGGTCATAATAAAACATGGAGTAGAAAAGTTGAAGCTTGGTTTCAGACAAGTGCTGAGCCCTACCCCAGGTAACCCATGTCTCTTTGTTTCATCAGGATATAATCTAATAGTTCGAGTTTCATCTGTAACTGGAATGATAAATTCATTGTTCATCATAAGCTTGGCTTGCTTGGCATGGTCCAAATGAATGCTAATGAGTAAGTCATAGAATCCAGAACGTAGGAGTCCAGGTAAGTATTGATTATCTATTGTATAAAACAGCTGAGATACATCCACATGGCTACAAAGTGCATAAGCAACTCTAGTGTTACCTAGAGCACTAACAGAGCTGTAGAGTTTTAAAGTGTGGTAGTGAAACTTCATCAAATCTTCCTGTTCGCAGAGCTCCAAAATATCAACACATCTGTTAAGAAATAAGGAAAGAGAAGAGGCACCTTAATGAATGCTACTTTTGAACAGGAAAAGTTTTCAGAGTTCTGCATATTTTGGTCAGTTCTGTTTTCACAGATCTGCAGAAAATATATGCTTGGAAGAGACCTCCAAGATCATTCAGTTCAACCCTTGACCCAGCCCTGAAGGGGTCAACACTAAACCAAGTTCCTAAGCACCAGCTCCACAGGCTGCTTGAATGTCCCCAGGGATGGTGACTCCAGCACTGCCCACTACCCCAATGGGTAGACCATTCCGGTGTTTGAGAATCCTTTCAGTGAAGAAATATTTACTAATATCCAGCATGAACCTCTCCTGGCACAGTTTGGAACCATTTCCTCTGTTCTTGTTGCTTGTCACCAAGGAGCAGAGGCTGCCCCCTCTTCGCTCCAGCCTCCCTCCTAGGAGCTGTAGAGAGCAACAAGGTCTCCTCTCAGCCCCCTCTTCTCCAGACTGAACCGCCGCAGGTACCTCAGCTGCTCCTCCCCACGCCAGCATTAAAATTCTTCATCCTGTTATTGTCTACTTCAATGCCTTTACTGTACTGGAGCAGCTAACAGTGGACATTCTACATGACTCCAGTGTAAACGTTCTCCGAGGCACGTTTAAAAAATACCCAGAGATCAGCTTCCAACACAATCTGCCCACATCAGGTCACCGTAGCTCCTTCCAGATGTACCTGTTTTCCTCTGGGATGTGAAGTGCCATCATCTGCAGGGGTTCCAAACACTGCACAACCCAGCCATGCCGCTCGCTGACACGCTCTGTTTCCACCTTCAGGAAGCTGTTTGGCATCCTGCTCCACAAGACCGGAGTGATGGTCTGCACGTCGAGGCGAGGCGGGCACTGAGGAACAGGATTTCTTTCCTCACTTTTAAAAATTGCTGCTGATAAAGGCATGGTGTTCTGGAACAAGGAAGTGGACAAAAATCATTGTTGTGACATCCAGTTCTGAATAAAGTTGTAACAGCAAGGTGAAGAACAACTTCCTCATAGCTAACAACTCATATAAATGTCATTGCAATACACAAAGTCTGTTTTGGGAAGCCTCCAAGTTAAGTGTTCTCCCCAGATAACTTCACTTTATTTTGACAAAAGAAGTTAAGATTTCTTGCATAATTCACTTCATATAATAATTACATTTACAGAAATGCAGAAACCAAACAGAAGGTCACAGCATTGATTCAATCTTCCTAAACAAATACAGCTCAGAAGGAATTTCTGTGGGAGCAAAAAGAACTAAAAGAACATTTTTACAGTAAACATTTTATACCTTTAATTTGCCAAGTTCAAACTGAACCAAGTTAGTGCTTGTAGGTTGTACAAAAGTTGCTGGAAAAAGCTTTGTGTTTGGTTCAACCTAAAACAGAATTGAGATTAAAAACAAAATTAAAACATTTTAAAAGCAACAGAAACCTCCTTCCAGAATATCACAGAATGTTAGGGGTTGGAGGGGACCTTGAAAGATCATTCAGTCCAACCCCCCTCCCACAGTAGGATCACCTAGAGCAGGTCACACAGAAATGCACCCAGGTGGGTTTGGAATGTCTCCAGTGAAGATGACTCCACAACCTTTCTGGGCAGCCTGCTCCACGGCTCTGGCACCCTCACAAAGAAATTAAAAAAAAACAACCCCAAAACATTTCCTTTCAGGTGAGAAAAGAGGTCCAAAAACAGTAAGAGTTACAAAATATCAACAATGACTGTATCTAAAATAAAATTTTAATGTTATACTAATGTAAGTAATTATTGCTCTTTATATAATGGAAAACATTCAGCTGACAAAAATTGAGCATTGTAAATCCTGATTCTGAACCATAAGAACTGAGAGGTAAAAAAGGATTTTTCTGACCATATCTAGCAATGGTCCTTCCTCAGCATCTGAAGCAACTGTAGAGAGTCAGAAAAACATAGACTTGCAAAAGAGAGAGAGAGAAAAAGAGTCCAAAAGCAGAATACAATATGAAAACCTGTCACTATCCCACAAACAGCATGCAGGCAGATGTGTGAACAAGAAAGAACACCAAAGCAGGCAGCTTACGAGATCGGTCTGCCAATACCTGGTAGCAAGTGCCGAGCTCTCTCCCGTTGGCTGTGAAGGAGAGCATCCCAGTAGCCAGGTCTACAAAGCAGCCAATCTCCAAATCGACATTGCTGCGCCCTGACCTCTGGGAGTTAGCAATGACATCTCCTCCCCACACCATGTAGCAATTGCTGCGCTTCACACTGCGAGGAAAGCCAGAAAACAAACCACAGGTCACGCTGAGCCGGGCTGAGTGCTCACAAAGGTGC
>VWZE01015450.1:423191-434121 GCA_013396675.1 Eubucco bourcierii | reverse complement strand
GTGCTCACAAAGGTGCGCTTCCCAATGGACTACAGTGCAGAGATTCCCCAGAGGTTCCTGGGCTGCTGTTAGCTTTGTGTTCTCATTAAGCAGCTTGGTTTGCTTTGTTAACATCAGTATCACAGCAAAGTGCTCAGCTGCACCTTTCTGTCTTTCCCCCTTTTTACAGTCATGAAACAATCTCCCATGCTCTGTGCTTTGAAGAGTATATGAAACCAAGTAACCGTATCAGCCACAATAACCCAACACGGATAGCCAAGAAGTATCACACAACATTCTTTTAAACAGAACATTAATGATGAATATACTCACTTTATATATATATATATATAGATATATACATATATATATAGATATATATAGATATATGTGTGTGTATATATATATATATATATATAAATGAGCACAGAACACTCCTACTCCATAAGCAATTCTCTTATTCATTTAAACTAGTGTTTAAAATATCTTCAAGCTTGTGAATAATTCAGTTTTGAACAACAGTCTTAAGACACTTTACTGTTAGACTAAGTGATAAATGAAGCCATACCTTTCATGAACCCTGCCTCTCTCATCACCTAATGTCACTGTCACCGTGCAGTTTTTATTTAGGTCAAAATTCTCACTGTAAAAATGATAGTCTGGTGTCACCCAGCCAACCCAGACACAGGATGGGTCCTGGCCAGCAAAGATCCTTAGGGAATAAAAATACTGAAAAGAGGAAAAGAACATATTAGCAATGGAAATATAAATTATCTTATGAAGGAATGGTTAAACAGTGATTAACAAAACCTCCTTTAGATCAATCTTGATCAAAATTCAACAGTAATTCACACTATCTTCAGTCATTTTCAATGCTCATAAATTAAAAAAAATCCAACTAGTGGTTTCAGATAGTGAGGATAATGTCTCAAGTCACACAACTCAGGCCGTTATCATAGCAAATGATTTAAAGGGCTTGCAACAGATCGATTTCTAATAAAATCTACTTCAATGTACAAGTGTTTCACAGGATTTACTCACTATAGTAGAAGGAGCAGCGATTTCTTGGCTGTGCTTTCTAAAGGGAAGGGAACAGCAGTAAATTAGTTTGATTTTTCAAAAAATAGTAAAAAAGAGCACTCCTGATTAAGCTAAGTGCACTCAAGAGCTGCCTCACGTTGGGTGGTTACTGAGTATGCAGGAGCAAACTAAGCATGCAGAGACTTACAGGACACAAATACACAGCTAAATTAATTGACTACAGTTAATGCAGCGAAGAGATACATTTCCAGCAATTAACTACAGGTGAAGGTGGTGCTGTGAAGTGCTGAACTCAGTAGTACCTCCTATGTTCAAAATTCTGTCCCACAACCTTTTTCACTTTGCGGGGATTAGTCCATTTCCCAACAGCAATGAGTCGTATATGCAATAATATAGATCAGCATTAAACCAGTGGGCAAAAGAGCCTGAGCTGTTTTTCCAGCCCAGCTGAAAAAGCTTTCTAAACCCAAATGGTTTGAAAGGAATGCAGTTGCTGAAGAATGTGTAACTATGAACTTTGTGATGCACCTCTTCAGAAACATTCATAGAATCCCAGAATGGCTCTGGCTGGAAGAGAGCTCAGAGTCCATCTGCTCCAACCTCCCTACCATGGCCATGGACACCTTGCAACTAGACTAAGCTGTTTAAGGTCTCACCCAGACTGGTTTTCAAGACTCTCAGGCAAAAAGCAGCCACAGCCTCCCTGGGTAGCCTGTGCCAGAGTCTCAGCACCCCCCTACTGAAGAACCTCTTCCCGAGCTCCAGCCTAACCCTGCTCTGCCTCAGCTTCAAACCATTCCCCTTGGCCTGCCTCTAGACACCCTGAGGAAAAGTCCCTCTACAGCCTTCCTGCAGGATCTCTTCAGGCAACTCTAAGGTCCCCCTGGAGCCTTCTCTTCTCCAGACCGAACATCCCCCAGCTCCCTCAGCCTGTCCTCATAGCAGAGCTGCTCCAGCCCTTGGATCATCTTTGTGGCCTCCTCTGGACTCACTCCACCAGCTCTGTGTCCTTTTTCTGCTGGGAACGCCTGCACTGGAGGCAGAATTGGAGGTGAGATCTCAGCAGAGAAGAGCCGAGGGGCAGAATCCCTTCTTGTGCCACGCTGCCCACACTCGTCTGGCTGCAGCCCAGCACACAGCTGCCCTCTGGGCTGCATGAGGGCACTGCTGGCTCCTGAGAAGCTTCCCAGCACCCAACACCCGCAAGACTTTTTCTCCAGAGCTGCTCTCAAACCACTCTACACCCAGCCTGGATTTGTGCCCTCCCTTTTGTGGACAGAGCAACCTGCAGCAAAGCTGTTTTCTACACTTCCTCAAAGCACCAAGAACAAACAAATCCCAGTAACAGCATCCCATGCTAGCCTGCAGTCAGTGCAAAACCAAGCCCAAAGCAGCATGAGTGTGCAGTGACAAAGCCTAGCAGAGCAGGATACATTTAAACTGAGAGCAGGAAATAACTAAATCTAGGCCTAACCGTTTCTGGTACACATCAGATGAGGCATTTTCCACCCCCATGCTCAAGTTGAACGATGAGTGGAACTCAATGGGCATGCTCAGCCGACAGTAGATCATGTCTGAATTGCTGTTCTGTGTGCCAAATGTTTTGTGAGTAACTTTTAACCGAGGTGGACTCTCAATGGTTCCATCAATCCTCCAGATCTGAAAACAGAAATAATGGAAATAATTTTACAATGGTGGTATCCCAAGAAGAACGCAGAAAACTTGCATTCAGCAACTAGAAGACAAGATTAGAAGAGGGAAATGATTTTTTTTCTAAATTAGTTAATTTTAGAATTATGCAACTTTCTTCCCTGAAGGGGAATCTAGCCTAAAGAGCAAGAGAAGCAAGAGATTCAACATATCCTGACTACAGTAAATCTTTTCAACTTGTTCCACACAGCATTTCTAAATAAAGAAATAAATTCTGTTACACTCATTCACTTTGAGTGCAGAAGTCACTGAAAAATTGTCTTGCAAGAATCAATAGTTTTCATCCATAGTGAGGAGAAATAAATATCAATTAGAATCCTTCAGACGATCATTATAGAGTCTGAGCTGTTTTTCCCTGTGCTGAAAAATGGAATGCAGTTTTAAACTCAGTGAGAGAACATTTCAGAAGCTTTTAAAGGCAAGAATACAGAAGAACAAAATAGTAGGGGTTGGAAGGGACCTCCACAGACCATCAGGTCCAATGTCCCTGGTTAAGTAGGATCATCTAGGGCAGACCACAGAGGAACACATCCAGTTTGAAACGATCCTGATAAACTGAGGAAAATACTGAGACAATTTAGGTGGAATTCAGCAAAGTGTATTTTGTTGAAGAAGGAGATGCTCAAAACCAGTAACATCTAAATTAAATGGCTTAGGGATTACAGTGAAAAATCTGAATTCAAAGGTATCATTGTGGAATATGTTAATATGGAATACTTTATACAAAGCACAGGATATATTGTTCTCCTCTAGAGTAGATCATGTAGGTTGTTGCCGCATCATGAGTGTGAACAAAACAGATTTCACTTACTGATACCACAGGTACACTTAAATAACCCTCAAGTTAGAGGACTAAATCAGTCTCTGTGTAGTTCACAATTAAATCACAGGATCACAGAAAACATCTGGTTGGAAGAGACCTCAAACTTCATCCAGTTCAGTCCTTTGACCCGGCACTGGAGGGTCAACACTAAACCATGTCCCTGAGCACCAGGACCACATTGCATTACTTTAAGTGATGCTGACTTCAGTTGAGCCATTTTCAGATATTGAAGAAAAATACATAGTAAAGAAGGTTTAAAAAAAGAAAGAGGCCATAAATGTAAGACCACTTAAAAGCATTTCTAAGAATTCACAACTGCTATGTTTCAGATAGCTCACGAGAACTACACAGAGTAGTAAGCCATGGAACAGAACAGAATGGTAATACTACCATTAATGAAGTTGGAGATGGACAAGACCATCTGGAATTATCTCAGAGGGACTTAATAGACTTACGTGACAAACTATCTGCTGACAGTAAGTCTTAGTCAGGGTTTAATGTCTCAACTTGCTAAGCAAACAGTTGATGAGCAGGTGCTGGCCAGCGTGTAACGTTACCTCGATGTGAGGGTGATTCTTTGGCACGTTGACAAACGTTGGTAAGCGTTTGCTAAACCACATCGCCACATCTCGGTTCATGTTGACGGCAAAAGGTTCAAAACCTTCTTGAAGGCCACACATTGTGTAAAACTTGAACGTGCTGGCATCCATTCCCAGGTTCATGCGACCAATCTGAGACAGGCCCAGGGCACAGATTGGAACAAAGCCTAAGAAAACAATACAACAAAAACCACAAAGCCAGCAGTCACTTATTTTGGGAACACCGGCACATTCTGGGGGAACTCTAGTTTCTACAAGGAAGGCACATGAAGTGGTGACAGCAGCAAAGCCTTAAAGGCACCTTCAACACTGATGTCTAAGTGCAACATAATTGCTCCCACAGCCCCACAGGCCTTAGGCAATGAGTGGGCATCATGCACACTACCACATTTATTTCAATAATAAATCAGCTAAGCAATTGTTACTAGCAAATAGGAGATTTGTGTTAAACCCCCCAAAAAAATGTCAAGAGGCAGTTTTGTGGACAATCAGATTTGAAATAAGATTTGTTAAAGTCATTTTGGAAGCAAATCATGCCCTTACACAACGAGTTGGACAGAGGAAGAGAGCCTTGGCTAGGCAAAGCTATTAACAAATGTTAGTTGTGCTCTCTAAGGGCACTGAAGTTTCAAAGAGAACTTCTGAGAAGAGGTTCAAGTATCTCAGTACATCTGTTTAAAGTACAATTTAGCCATAAATTTGCTGCCAGCTTTTACCCCTCCATCACTGATGATGATGGGAAAATGCACATTTCTTTAATGCTGGCATGTTTTGTGACTGAACCTTTGGTCTCTATCTGTCTGTAGCTAGGGGTGCAAGGTTGTTTAATTATTTCTCCACCTCTCAAGAAATAGAATTTGCAGTAACTTCAGAAGAAAGCTGACAGTTCAATGTCTGAAGGAGACATCTTCTCTCCTGCACTTCAACTAAGCCTTCAGAAAAGCACCCTTCAGCTAGTCCCTCATTCTCTGTCATTATAAAAGCTGTTACCAATGGTCAGACCAAATAAGGACAGTAAAACAATCACAAAGTCCTCTGGTGAATACTAACAGACCAGAAATTACTACTGGTTGGAGGAGATACTCCTCCAAAGAAAATGTCAACTAAATAACAAAAAAATGCTTGAAAATATTCCTCTGCCTCATTCAGTACAGTCACAATAGACACAGCAGTTCAAAAAAACAAAGACTCAAAACAAAAAAGAAATGCAGAGAAGCCAGGGACAGACAAGAAAAAAACAAACAAAAAACCAAGCCACAACCTAAATGAGACTCAGTTTCTGTTGTAAAGATTTGTCTCTCACTACCTAGCACTCATTTAGTCCACAAGGCCACTGCACTTGGAAGTGACAGTGAGAAAACCAGTGACTACCTTTTCAGCTTTGGGGAAATTTTCAAGGCCCTTATTATGACCACTTCTTCTTAATGCTGCAGTTCAATCCTATGAGTAAGCCTAGCAACGCTCAAGGAAGAATTACCCATTCTGATTGCTGAAATCCTCTTAATATCTACTCATGGTTGAAGAGAAAAAGAAAATCAATTTGTGCCATATAAGTGCTCTTACAATAAATTTCCATGAAATTATATGAAGCACAGCTGGCAGGCTGACATCAGTGAAATATGAGTTCTCAGCTCACTAAACCATTCACAGAATCCCTATGGTTGGAAAGGTCATAAAGGCCATTTAAGGTCATAAAGTCCAACCCACTATGGTTGCAAAAGACCTTTAAGACCAGTAAGTCCAACCATTATCTAACAACACCAGGGCTGCTACTGTACCATATCCTTGAGCACCATATCTGGACAGCTAGTAAATAACTGATGAGAAAGCAGGTTTGCTGGTATTGTAACAATGAAGAGAAAATTACCACTTTCTATTCCAAAGTCAGCAAATGCCAGTTCTGAACCTTTACTGGTTATAAGCAACTCTCCATTCAGAGTAAAGATTATTGATTTGTCATCCAAGTTGATCATGCAACCAACCACATCTCCTGGCTGCCAGCTGCGTCCAAAGAATCCACTGCCTTGATGCCAACGCTGGCCCTAAGCAATCAAAGGAAGCAAACAAACATCAGGTTAAAATAAAACAAACAAACAAACAAACAAACCCCCCCCCCCAAAAAAAGCATAAAATAATGTAAAACAAACAAACACTTCACCTTCCAGGTTCTCAAAGTAATTTGCAAACAATACTAATCATGCCTTTCAGGTAATTAACTCAATTATTATCTTAGTTATTTGACACAGAGAAACTAAGGTACCCTGACTTCTGTAACATGCAAAAGCAATGTCGACCCTGGGCAATAATCATTGTTCACTGAATTCCAATTCTCAAATGCATCCTTATGGTCCTTTAGGAGTCAAGTCTGGGAAGAAAGAATATGGAGAAAGCAAAAAAGACAACAAAGGGAAAATGGGATGGTGCTTCTCCCTTCCAGTCACTGAAGAAGTTTTCTTTTGTTTGTTTACAACAGATCTTATTAAAAGAAAACAAAAAAAAAAAAGTGAGTGTTGTATTTTGTTTATGCTTACAACTGACTTGACTCACTTGGGTATACCCTGAGAAGACAGACATAAAGCAACACACCTTTGTTAGGATAATTTCAGTAACCAGAACCAAAAAGCATGAAACAGCTCAGAGTTATCTTTGATTAAAAACCATCGCAGTAGTCAATCTGGAGTACACAATGCAAAACTACTCTGTAAGTTCTCTGCCTCACCCATTCATAGGTTGAAAAAGAAAAATATGTACTGACTTTGCTTCCTTCAAATACAAATGCTTGGTCATCACTTCCCAGCTCAATATCAGGTCGACAGCCTGGCCTGGCCCAGCCAACACGCATATCTCCACCTGTCACAGCTTCAAACTCAAAGTACCATTTTCCAGACTTCACTGCATAAGACTGTTCTACTCTGAAAAATCTTATCTTGTCAATGCTGACTTTTTCCACTGTTTGGACAGCTGTAAAAATAAGCAGAGAGAAAAAAAAAAAATCAAACCACAATGATTCCTATAATTAGATGAAAACATAAATGTCACTGTTTAGCTTTTCAGCTGCCTCTAGTATTTTCTATATGTAAATCCAGCCATTGTCTACCATTGTGTGTTTCAAAACCTTCAGGAGGAGCAGTAATCAGCACCCAGAGGCTAGTACATTATAATTCCATGCAGGATGATTTCCACTGTTTGGAATCAGAATATTTCAAAGTATCCCCCAGTGCAGAGCCTCAAGAACAAAACTGACTACAGGAAATCTCAGAAGTGAAAGATTGCTCCATGCAAGCCAGTACAATTAATCAGTGCAGCATTGCACTGCAATAAAAAAAACTTCCCTATACAATTAGTTTTAAAGACTAATCAAATAACTTTTGTTCCACTTTAGATTTTTTTGTGTGTGAAAAAAAATAATAGTGGTAAAGGAAGTATAAAGAAAAACTTCTAAATAAATTTCTACTCAATTTAAAAATTAATTCTTGCTGCACTTCTCTGGCTGCTGCTGAAGAACCGAGTTTGACCTGAAATAGTCAAACCTAATTGGTGTAACATGTAAAAACAGTCCTTCCAAATTCATTTTACAGTATTTTCCTTTTGGTGTTGTTTCCATGTGAAAGTCACAATATCCACTCACACTTCAGATCTTCCTCAATCAAAAAATCATGGAAAGTATCACAGGATCGCAGAATGCCAGGGGCTGAAAAGGACCTTCAGAGATCACTGAGTCCAACCCCCCTGTAAAATTGTTTTATCATGAAGTACAACCAATCCTTTAAAAATCTGAGTAATACACAAGTCATGGGCCCTCATAGCCAAGAAGACAAATGGGATCCAAGGGGGTATTAGGAAGAGTGTGTCCAGCAGATTGAGGGAGGTTGTCCTATCCCTGTACTCTGCCCTAGTGAGGCCACACCTAGAATACTGCATCCTCTTCTGGGCTCCCCAGTTCAAGGGGGACAGGGATCGACTGGAGAAAGTCCAAAGGAAGGTTTCAAGGATGCTGAAGGGACTGGTACACTGCCTAATGAGGAAAGGCTGAGAGCCCAGGGTTGAGAGTCTGAAGAGGAGAAGGCTGAGAAGGGATCTGAGCAATGTCTATAAATATCTGAGATCTGGGGGTCAGGAAGGGAGGGACAGGGACAGCCTCTCTTTACTTGTGCCCTGGGATAGCACAATGGATGGAAACTGCAGCACAGAAAGTTCCATCTTAACACGGAGAACTTCTTGACTGTAAGGGTCCCAAAGTACTGGCACAGGCTGCCCAAACAGGTTGTGGAGCCTCCTTCTCTGAAGCCTTTCCAGCACTGTCTGGATGTGCTCCTGCACAACCTGTGCTAGATTCTATGGTTCTGCTGTGGCTCTGGGGGGTTGGGGAAAATCTCCAGGGGGCTCTTCCAACGCCTAACACCCCGGGATGCTGTGACGTACAAAGTCTATTTGAGCTGTGCATTGAAGTCTGCTGCAAAACCACTCTACCATGAACCCAGATGTTAGGGCATTTATGTTTTATTGTCTGTTTCAGTGGTTTAGGCTCTTTTCAAGCAGTGAGGGCAACAAAGGCCACAATTCCTATCACTAGTCCATACCTATCTCTTGGTCAGGTGGCTCAATGCTATAGCCATAACCTGCAAACGTCCTGACAGCCTCCCGCAGGCTGTCTCTGTTGGATTTCTTGGTGCGTTCATCTAACAATGCATACGGCACCAGGCGAGGATTCCTCTTGTTCTTCAGATCCTGAAAGGGGACACACAAAGGGGCAAGAAAAAAATCTCTGCTGAAATATCACAAAGACTTTCCATAATGAGACAGTCTATACTGAAATGATGGTGATGTTACAGGAGATAAACAATATTGAGGAGGGACACTTCTAGGACTTCCACCACCTCCCTGGGCAACCTATTCCAGTGTCTCACCACTCTCAGGGTGAAGAACTTCTTCCTAAAGTCTAATCGCAATCTCCCCTCCTCTAGTTTGGTTCCACTCCCCCAGTCCTACCACTATCTGACACCCTAAAAAGTCCCTCCCCAGCTTTTCTGTAGCCCACTTCAAATACTGTAAGGCCACAGTAAGGTCTCCTTCTCTTCACATATTCCAAATGGATCTCAAGATGTCCTTACCTGCTGAATGCCGTAGGTCCATCCTTGCTTTATTCTGTCTTTTGCCCAGACGTTATGTGCATTTTCTGCTAGTTTGTCAACTAGAAATTCTTGAGAAGGTAACAATTTCACTTCAGAAAGATCAAGAGGGGCAGGTTTATACCCATTTGACATCATGTAACTGTAAGCCAACAAGAGAAAAACAGTGAGCCAGGATACTTCATTGATGGTATTTAAAGTTTTGTATGTGGTATCCATAGGGTGAGGGTCATTTACTCTCTCCATTGTCCAATCTCCTACTCTCCCATCTCTTCATAAAGGTCCTGCATTGCATCTGATCACTGCCTACAATAACAATTCTATTCAAGCAGAGTCTCATTTTCCATCTACTTGCACCCTAACTGAAGGTGACCCAAATGTGTATGTGCATTCCTGAACAGCTGCTCCAAAAAAAAAAGCCCAAATAGTTCTTAAATTAATACTATTTTCTCTTACTTTAAGCATGGTCATTTTTATATAGCAGCCTATAAAGACTTAGCATATTTCCAATAGAAGAAAACATTTTTCCCGACAGTTTTCCCTGCATATGGCAGGGGGTTGGAACTAGATGATCCTTACGGTCTCTTCCAACCTTACCATTCTATGATTCTATGATTTTAACTACTGTTCTTCCCACTTCTTTGAAGTTAAGTTTAGTAGTTCCAGTTAGTGAGTTTAGTAGCAGACACTGCACTCTCCAACCCTTCCAACAGAGAAAGGTTGTTCTGCTTTTTTAGACATGTGCAGACTCTCTTGATGATATGATTTCTATTTGTTAGCATGATTCATGCAGAGAAGAATCACAGAATCAGTTTGGTGGGAAGAGACCTCTCAGTCATTCTCCCAGCCCTCCCAGGTCACCAGTAAACCACATCTCTAAGCACCACACCAACACATCTCTTCAATCCCTCCAGGGATGCAGACTCCACCACCTTACTGGGCAGCCTGTTCCAGTGCCTGACAAACCTTTCAGTGAACACATTCTTCCCAATGTTACATCTAAACTTCCACTGGTACAAGCTGAGGTTGTTTCCTTCTGTCACAAACTCACATTTGTTCTGTTACTGAAGAAGTATCAAAGCAGCCAGGATGAATCTTGAGAAAAGCTTTTTTTTTTTTTTTCCTTTTAACTAATGTCACCAACTGGATCAAGATCACCATTTCCCACAGCATAAAATTAATTCTTTTACTGTTCTCTTTAAATTTGCTTCTCAAAGATAAAGCTGTTCAAGGACAGAAGACAACTCTCCTTGATAAACTGATGTGAAATGTCAAGTGTCCAAATTACCGTTTCTGTGCTCAAGATTTGCTTTTGGGCAGGGATTTAATCTGTCCCAGGAGGAATACAGAATCACCACAGACAGATGCAATCCTTGATTAATCTTTACCATTTCTGGGCAGATTACCAATGATGATTTAAAGATGTTTAAATAAAAAAGATCGATCATTTTAGCTCTGACTTCTACAGTTTAGATTAAAAAAAATAATTAAAGAAAAAAAAACAACCCACTATTTATATTTTATGCAAAAATCTATATATGTATATTTCCCAGAAATGGGCAACATTGCAAGAGTCATTCTACATACATTCTACATATTTTTTTAATCTTGTTTAAAGAAGTGTATTAATATCTCTGGAAATATCTTGG
>VWZE01015450.1:396937-423064 GCA_013396675.1 Eubucco bourcierii | reverse complement strand
GAGAGGGAAGGGGAGAGGGAAGGGGAGAGGGAAGGGGAGAGGGAAGGGGAGAGGGAAGGGGAGAGGGAAGGGGAGGAAGTGGTGGTGCAAATCAAAACAGGAGTTACAGGTAAAATCATAGAGACGTAGAACGGTTTGGGTTGCAAGGGACCTCCAAAAGGTCATCGAATCAAATCCTCCTGCAGGCAGTAGGGACATCCTCCACTAGAGCAGGTTGATCACGGGCTTGTCCAGCCTCACCTTGAATATCTCCAGGGATGGGGCTCCAACCACCTCCCTCTGGGCAACCTGTTGCAGTGTTCCAGCACCCTCATAGTGTAGAGCTTGTTCCTCACATCCAATCTAAATCTACTTTTAAATGGTATAGCTCAATTTACAGTCACCTGCATTCACTGTTCTTTGCTACATGACAGAAAAGCACTCAAACACTGCTTCTGACTTGAGAGCATCTATTCTAAAACCAAGTCAGAAAGAGATCATCAGACGTGGTTCAAGCATGTGGCTATCCGTGTGTCGGAATCACTCCACAAGGTAAAGCAATGCAGCAGTGCTCACAGTCAGCTGTCAGCACAGGCATAGTAACACATGCTCTGTAACTCCAGACTGGGGATGGAGTTCACAGCAAATGTTTTGTCAATGTTTTTTTGTTTAATTAATATCCTGCAGTTGCAGTGACAGTTAACACAAGGTACTTACTTTTTTGGAAGTTTAACTTTTTTGAGATCTTCCTCAGCTGCTGGATGAGCATGAACAATGTGACATCCAAGGGCCAAGAGCGTTCTGCCAACAGAAACAAGACAGTAGAGTGAAACAGACTATGACAGTGCTCACCCATTAGATAGATTCATTTTGGGGTTAGTATAAATACACAGAGCTAATGAAACTGAATAAAACCCAGGAAAGTCATTCAACATAATGAAATATATCAACTTGAGTAAGGCATTTGACTCTGTCCCACATGACATCCTGGTTACCAAACTGGAAAAACATGGACTTGATGGGTGGACCACTCGCTGGATAAGGAATTGGCTGGATGGTCGCACCCAGAGAGTGGTGATCAAGGGCACAATGTCCACCTGGAGACCAGTGACAAGTGGTGTCCCTCAGGGGTCAGTGCTGGGACCAGTGCTGTTTAACATCTTTGTCAGTGACATGGACAGAGGAATGGAGTGCACCCTCAGCAAGTTTGCAGATGACACCAAGCTGTGTGGCACAGTCGACTTGCTAGAGGGCAGGGATGCCATCCAGAGGGACCTGGACAGGCTGGAGAGGTGGGACCAGGCCAACCTCATGAAATGCAACAAGGCCAAGTGTCCTGCACTGGGTAGGCACAATCCCAAGCACAAATACAGGCTGGGTTGCAAATAGCTGGAGAGCAGCTCTGAGGAAAAGGACCTGGGGGTCTGGGTTGATGAAAAGCTTAACGTGAGCCTGCAGTATGCACATGCAGCCCAGACAGCAACCGAGTGCTGGGCTGCATCAACAGCAGTGTGGCCAGCAGGGTAAGGGAGGGGATTCTGCCCCTTTACTCTGCTCTCATCAGACCCCATCTGGAGTACTGTGTGCAGTTCTGGAGGCCCCAGCACAGGAAGGACATGGAAGTGTTGGAGTGGGTCCAGAGGAGGGCCATGAAGATGCTCAGAGGGCTGGAGCAGCTCTCTTATGAGGACAGGCTGAGAGAGTTTGGGGCTCTTCAGCCTAGAGAAGAGAAGGTTTCCAGGAGGCCTTGTAGTGGCCTTCCAGTATCTGAAGGGGGCCTACAGGAAGGCTGGGGAGGGACTATTGACAAGGTCTTGTAATGACAGGACAAGGGGCAATGGGTTTAAACTGGCAGAGGGGAGATTTAGACTAAATGTTAGGAGGAAGTTCTTTCCAGTGAGGGTGGTGAGGCACTGGAACAGGTTGCCCAGGGAGGTTGTGGATGCTCCCTCTCTGGAGGTATTCAAGGCCAGGTTGGATGAGACCTTGAGTGAGCTGTACTAGTGGGAGGTGTCCCTGCCTGTGGCAGGTGGTTGGAACTAGATGATCCTTGAGGTCCCTTCCAACCTTACCATTCTATGATTCTAACTTACCAAAAGCCATAAAGAAACTATTTAGAGTAAAACAAGTTACAAAGTTGTGGCACAAATTTGTTCCACGTTACTAAAACAGACAGGATTCGGCATTAGCTTTTCACGTTTAGCTCTCCAGAGCCAAGAGTTTTCTAAACCACTCTGAATGTGCTCCTGCAATGTTTTTATATCTTACAACAGCATGAAGTGCTTGAATAACAATTTAAAAAAACACTTTATTTAAATCTACTGAAAGCTCACTTAAGGGTTTCAGTTGACATCTGTAGATTGTAGTTCTTCTCTGTCTCAGGTAACTTTGAGAATTCCACAAGACAAGGATGGTGCCTTTTGTTATCATCCCGTATCTGCAACAAAGCAACAAAGAGTATTTCTCTCATGTCAGATTCAAGCTAGAATCAGAGTCAAAAAATCAGTTAATTCTTTGCAACAAGGGCATTGTAAACAACAGCATTTATCTCTGCTCAATGTGTTACTCATCATTACTGAAACCAGCTTGTTCATTGTTTGTAATGCACCCTCTGAGTACTCCTCCATAAGCAATGCAATCAGACAAAACAGAGCTCGTTCATGTGTTCTACACAAAGACAGGAGAAAGCAGGCCTGGAAACTCAGTGAACATTTCTGCTGAACGCCTGAGCAATGTATGCTGCACAGAGGACCATCGGATCTACTGCACATGTTCTGATTCAAAATCTTACAATAATCACTTGGAAATGGTTTCCAAACTTGACTGCAGTAATGAATCTCAGCATTCTTTTCCTGACACAGAAAAAAGTCTGAGTATTTGCTTATTCACCCATTGCCAAGAGCTTTTACCCTGATAGCAACCAAGAGCCACGACATATCATATAAAAGAACATTTTTCACTAGCCAAAGCTCAGGAACATTTGAAAGGTTTGCAAAGCTCAGAATCTCAATAACAAAGACATTTTAACAGAGAGTATGACAGAGTCACCAAGGAAAAAGGTAAATCAAGTCCATAAGTAAAAGCAGAAAGAGAAAGAAAAAAGGATTATTTTGAGGTAGGCACATGGAGGACTGGCTTGGTAAATCTGAATTCATCATAATTCAAGGTTGAATACACCCTTTAGAATGTTACATTACTAAGGGAAGTTACTTATTTTAATATAATTGTGGAATTTAATATAGTATGCTGAATTTAATATTCCCAGCCTACCCTTCATTTGGTGACATCCTTGTCATATTCATGGGAATAATGTTGATCAGTTGGTGTTACGCTCTCCAAGCTGCTATATTATACCATAAGGGATCATTATAATGATAACTTTTAACTGTAATCTGTTAAATAAAAAAACCTGAGCTTTGAAGAACCCAAATGCTTACTGATGTCACCAAAACCTTGTGGCCATTATCAAGAGAAGTAAACTTCCACAACAGACTTTCTGGTTGTTATTTGTTTGATCCCCAACAGGAGAGTAACCAAATAGTTAGCTGAGGAGTTAGTTACTCACAGTCATACAACTTCCAGTAGAATTCCATCTCTGGTCAGCTCATGTGTTTCTCAGTTACCATATTTGTTCAAATAGTTAATTACCTCAGAGTGCTAAAATGTGTACATTATTTATATTCCTAATCACCATTTACCATACCTGCCTCCTGTCAGCTTGCATGTTTGCCTGTGGTTAGCAATGTACAGGCCACCATTAACTACTCTGTCCAACTTCCGAGTCCAGGTCTCCTGGTTGGACAATTAACTTCATACAGGTGACTGTACCCAGACAGGTCATTCAAAACATACCTTGCCATATGTCCAGCCCAGTTCTATTTTATTCATTCCCCACAGTTCATGGATATTTTCAGCTAGTTTGTCCCTAATCTTTTCAAGATGAAAGGGCAGAGCAATCTAAGAAAAGAGCATAAGAATGGTAGAAATCAGAAGAGGTTCCAGTTGCCACATCTGGCAGATCCAAGCTCATCCAGTTCAGTTAAATGCACCACAGCACACAAATGATGAATTGCTAAGAAAGGGGGGGAGCTGGCTTAGGTTTTTTTCATGCTGTGAATTTTTATTTTGTTAAAGCATATTTTACAACCTCACTATTTCACATTTAACCTACCTGACTGGTATCTATTGGACAGGGGATAAAGGAAGCTTGGGAAAGAAATTGTGTTGTACCCAGTAAATCCCTCACTCCTTCAGAATCTCTCTTGTATTCTTTCACTGGTTCCAGTTTCATCTTCTCTTTTGGAAGCAATGCTTCATAGCAGGGAGCATAGCCAGCAGGAGGCAGAAATTTAAACTCTCCGTGACGTCCTCCCAGTAAGAAACGAACTCTGTGTAACAGGCAGGGAAGAAACGGTGCTCTTAAATAGTCAGCACACACTAACATTAGGGATAGATCACATTTCCTTGATCTTGATTTAACTTCCTAGCAGTTAAAAAAAATGCAGGTGTAGGTCACGCTTTGATAAACACCAAAGCATTCCTACTAGTAGATACCATCAATAACACCATCAATTGAAGTTTGTTCTTGTCTGAGCAAAACTCATTATTCAATGCAGTAGTGTATTTAGAAAAATCCAAATGCTTCTTACTTAAAATCAGGTGGTTGTAAACTGTGAAACATCTAATGCATTAAAATGATGTTGAAACACAAATCTGATTTAAATTGCACTATTACTCTCAAATCTATGTACAGAGAGTTCGATGGGAAACGTTTTCTCGTTTTTATAATACCAAGGCATTGCCAACTTCTCTCAAAAGTGAAGAATCAGTTTTGCTTCTGAAGAGCAAGAGGGGAGTTCAGATGTGAAGGAGGGGGAAAATGTGAATTGGAATCTGTTAAACTGTTTTATGCTTAATAAATGAAGGGAAAATATGCACTGGTAGGTTGAAGTAGTGGATTTCCCTTCACTGGTCAGTTTCAAGGCTTAGGTTGTTTCAACTCCACTATGATCTAGAAAGGTTGGACCAGATGATCCTTTGGGTCCTTTCCAACCTAGCTTTCTTCCATAAAAATATCCCACAGGGACTATTTATACTATTTATTAGAAGTTTTACAGTTACTTAGTGCATTCATATAAGCAGTTGGCACATGAAGAATAAAACAAATCACTATGAACAACATATAAATCAAGTAAACAAAATTCCATCAAACACTACAAGTAGGAATAAATTTCAGAAGCGTAACTGGGACACCTGATAAACAGATTTCTGTTTCTTCTCTGATCTGGATTTTTTTTATATAAAGGTATACCAGGAAAACAAAAAAAGACAAAATATATCCATCTTCATTCTTTGATCCTCATGTAGGTAAGCTCTAGAGGTAAACAACCACAGAAAACTGAAGGCAGTTGTTTTATCTCTAGGAAATAGCCTAGATAATAAATAGGGAGAAAATGCCTGCAGTGAAAAAACACTGTGTGGAAGCTGGTACTGATCAGGGCTTAGAGAGAAGAGACTGCTGATGGGATGATGAAGCAAACTCAGCATAAGGGACTAAGAAGTCACAAACAGAAAATAAACCACAACAGTGGTAAAAACATGCCCAGTGTAGAATACTTTCCTCTCTTCCTGGGCTCAAGACTCCCATGCAGGAACACTGTGCTGATGTTAACAGGCACAGAAAATGACAAATAACCTGCTGCTGCCAGCAGCTGCTACTGATTACAAGTGAAAAGGCTCTCACAAAATTCACAGACATCAAATGAGAAGGAAGGAAAAATAATGACAGCAGCCTAAGTCGATTTCTTACAGGAAAAAGAGTAATTAACATTTTCAAAAGCTCTTCTACTAATGTAGGTACATAGTAGGGTCACTGACAGAGAATAAATGAAAACTGAATTATTAAACCATTCTTAGGCCACTTTTGCTCTGTTTGTATTCTCACCTGAGAGGTTCCCTTAAGCATGAGATGCTTAAAATACGTTTCTTTGTACTGACCACAGAAGGAAAAGCCCAGAAGGAACTAACAATTTCTTCACCTCAGAGAAAGGAAGATTTTTTTTTTTCTTAATTACTTAATATATGAACCACTTTTAACCTTGGCTTTCTTTTCCTTAAGAAAACCATAAGCTGCCTGTTCTGGGCATTCTGAACCTTCAGTTCTCAAAAATCCTCCACAGGTTGGAGCACCTCTGCTGTGAGTACAGGTTGAGGGAGCTTGGGATGTTTAGCCTGGAGAAGAGAAAAATCCAGGGGGACCTTACAGCTGCCTGGCAGTACCTAAAGGGAACCTGCAGGAAGGCTGCAGAGGGACTTTTCATCAGAGTGTCTAGAGACAGGACAAGGGGGAACACTTCGATGCTGAGGCAGAGCATGGTTAGACTGGAGCTGAGGAAGAAGTTCTTCAGTAGTAGGGTGGTGAGACTGGCACAGACTGCCCAGAGAGGCAGGAGCAGATGAGCTTTGAGGTTCGTTCCAACCTAAACCACTCTTAAAATTTAGCATGTGTCAGAGACATCCTCCTCTCAACAAAAGGCAGCCTTTTGCATATTTTCACTCCTCCACAACATCTTACTCTGCTCCTGATTCTCTCTTCCAAGCCTGGCCCTTAGCCCATTAGCACTTTTTCGCATTCATACTTTATATGGAAATGATGCTTAACCTAGAAAAGTTAGGAAAAGCTCAGCCTTACTGAAGAATTTTCCTTAGTTATCTTCATATCTTTCCTCCCTAAATCTGTGGCCCATCAATACCAGCAATAAAGATGAACTGAACAGAACTGGACATGTTCTAACAGCAGCGCAAGAGGAAGCCCTCTGATCTTCAGTTAGCTCTGGGATATGAACATTCTGCAGCCACTTTAGCAGAATGACATTTAGAGATTTGCTGAATGAATTAACATTTTCAGGCTCCTATTGTTATTTTAAGTTCAAATCTCAGGTGTTTTAGCTACAGAATGGCTAAGAAGTGGGGAATATCAGTAATGAGATCCAGAAGAGATTCTCCTCAGTTCTTTGTGTTCCCTGCTGTGAACATAGGATCAGATCAGTCTGCACGTTCATTCGGGGTTTTTTTGTCTTTTTTTTTTTTTTAATTTCTACTGAGAAAGCCAGGGAGCATTTCAATTAATGTCACATGTGGTACTGTGCCTCAAATGTGCTTTACTCTCAGTGATAATCGGAATGAGACAAAATTGATTTTCCCTAGGTCAGCGAATACCCCATAAAATAATATTTTTCAGACACTACAACTTGGGCAAATTGCTAACAGGTTCCCATTTCACCCTTAAGGGAAATCACCATTTAATAGATCAGTACCTTCCTGCCTCACTCCCAGCTGCTGGCTGGGCAGAACCAAAACAACAAAACAGATCAAATTATACACGAATTTGAATAATATTTTGTGTGACAAGACAGCAGAGAGAACAACATTAAAATGAGATTGCACTTACTTCACACCTGCTGATAAGCTTACAACTGGGAAGAAGAACCCTTCTGTACTGAAGTTCTCAAACATTCCTTGCACAGGCTGTCCGTTAATGCGGAAAGAAATGCTGGGGACACCTAAATCCAAGCAGCAGCTAATCACATCATCAGATGCTAATAAGTGCTGATTGACAGAAGCTACAGCTCTGGGTACTCGACCTAGAAAAAAAAGTATTCAGTAATAAGAAGTTTTAAGCTGATTCTCACAGGTTTAAGCACAAAATTATTTCCTCTAAAGCAGCATCACGTTTTGTGTTTGTAGTCACAAAGACGATCTTGCCTTCATCTGTTTCATGAACAGCTCTGCTTTTAGAGGCAGAAAAGGAATCAACATTCTTCAAACTGATATGTGGCAGAAAAGTGCATAAGGAACAAATCATTTGTGACCCCTGACATTGTTTGCAAGGCAGAAGATGCCCAGCTTAAATCAGGAAGGTCATGCTGCAGCCTGAGGCACAGAAAATGATGCCCTCTTTATAGAACTAACATTGTTACATCTGGGGCTATTTTCCTTTAGTTCTTTGTGAAATACCAGATTCACTTACCTGAGAATACCCAGTGGGAAGACACTGGAAGTGGCTCCCCAGAGAAATTGTGTATGCCTCATCACTAGAAATGTTAAGTCGGGACAGGGCTCTGAGCATGCTCATGTGGTTGAAGATGCTCATGGCAGTGAGGCTGAAATTAAATGATCTTTAAAAGGTCTTTTTTAAACCATTCAATGGTCCTATAAATCCACTGGAGCTGTGATTGTGATTAACAACCAGGTTTGGAGTGGCATAATCATATACTGAGTTGAGTTATCCAAAATGGATCAGGAATTTAATGGACCAGGTTTTGCTTATCAACTACAGCCATACACTAAACACGGGGATCTTCGTTTTCTCTACCTGGCAAGGTGGAACCTTACAACCATTCAGTGGACTCAGTAATTATAATAACAATTAACTAGAAACAATACATCTGAAGAAATCTAAATATACACATTTACAAATAACTGCAGTTAGTATAGAAGTGTATTTTTAGCCAAGGATTATCTCTACAGAACTCCTTTCAAAACAATTCCCTTGAAAACACTGTATCTTAACTGTAAATCAAGCCTAATTAAGCAGTTCAGCACTATTCCAAATTATTGTGCTTCCAACTTCTTAAGAACAACTCAATTCAGCTGTAAGTACTTTGGATTTTCCCTTAGAGCAGGAGATGAGATGGAAGAGACTTTCCAGCACTGTAGTTCTGAGGGTCAGTTAGTGTTTCATTTTGTATTAATGTTTTATTCAGCCACTTCTCATGGTTCTGCTACAGATGTCTCCCAGCCTACTCCCCAAAATAATCATTTCTCTCATTTCATAATTGTTCAGGAACTGAAAAAAAAAAAAAAAGAAAGAAAAAAAGAAAAAAGAAGTGTGCACAGATATTTTATGTACAAAAGGGAGGTTGTGGATGCTCCCTCCCTGGAGGTGTTCAAGGCCAGACTGGACAAGGCCTTGAGTAACCTGTACTAGTGGGAGGTGTCCCAGCCTATGGCAGGGAGTCGGAACTAGCTGATCTATGAGGTCCCTTCCAACATTACCATTCTATGATTCTATGAAAATCCCAAGCTAGAATGATGCCAATAAAACTGAACAGTCAAGTACACCAAAAGAAGGAAGTGTCAGAATGAAGGCACAACCCCAAATGCAGCATCTCAGTGGATGCTGTGGTTACAATATCCCTCCTCATTGCGTGGGCACACACTGTCATTTCCTCAGCAATTAAAGGGTACCTAACTCTATAGGGTAGTTTGAGGCACTAAGTATGGGAAAAGGAATGCCTTTGCCTACCTTTCTTGAACAGCATGCAGTAAACAAAGCACAAGTCATAAGCAGAACTAATTAGAAGATAACCATTGTCAGTACAATGCATGCAAGGCAGATCTGGAAGGAAGAAGAACAGGCTGCTGCCTCACTGAGGGCTGTACACGCAAGCATTGAAATATGCCTTTTTTTCTTCCCTGCCAGCATCTTCATGCTCATGGATGGCCACAGACTCTAGAAACAGCTGTTGATTTAAGGCAGATCTATGGAGTGCGCTGATGCTGAAGTTTTTCCTAAGTTCACAGAATTACAGAACCATAGGGGTTGGAAGAAGCCTCCAGAGATCATCCAGTCCAACACCCCTGCCAAGGCAAGATCACCCAGGGTAGTTTTCACAGAGACATATCCAGGCAGGTTTGGAAAGTCTCCAGAGAAGGAGACTCCACAACCTCTCTGGGTAGCCTGCTCCAGGGCTTCTGTGTTCAAGTTTTTGGGAGGAATTTAAAAGACTTTCCAAAGGAAACAGAAAGCTAAACTCCTGGCTTAGAAAACTTCTACAGAACATACTCCAGATAGGTTGTGGAGCCTCCTTCTCTAGAGACTTTCAAGGTCTGTCTGGATGCGTTCCTCTGTGACCTGAGCTAGATTATGGTCCTGTTCTGGCAGAAGGGGGTTGGACTAGATGATCTCTTTGGGTTCCTTCCAATCCCTGACTTCCTGTGATCCTTGAAAACAAAATTCTCAACAGAGTGTTTGAACATTGCAGAGGTGAACCAGAGTTGTCTAACTTCAGGAAAAAAAAATGTCTACACCTCATTCTGGAAAACTCAGTAAGTTTTCTGTCCAGTTCTGTCCTGTGGCAGAGACCCAGCCAATAAAAATTTGTTCTCAAGCAATTTACGATTAGCAAAAGCATAAAGCAGAGAAAAAACCATTTTAGACCACATCCATACAAAGTTAATGAGAGGTGATGCTCCAGCTTCATCTATAGTCTTAAGAAAAGCTTCTGTATGAAAGACCTTAAGACAGATTATTACACATTTAAAACACAAAACCTAACTGCCAGAGTTCTCTTTTAAATATCTATGAAAGCAGAATATCTAAAATCACCTAGAAATGTCAACACTTCTTGCACTTCCTTTCACTTCACTTTGCTTTCTCCTTCCACTACTTACGGATAGCTCAGTTAAGTCTGACGTTACAAGGTTAGCAAAGGATGCAATTAAGGGCATACAACTCACTACTTTATTTTCCTATTTTATATCTCCATGCATTACTTTTATCTCAGAAGTTTTCTTTATTTGCAGAGTATTTAGGAAGTTTTAAGTAAAAAGAGCCATTATAATTTCCCATGTTGCCATTTGGTTCTTACAGTCACCCAACAGCCTTTTGCTTCTTGTTTCTACAGGCACATTGGCACAGTTAGAAGCTGTTCTGGTTGTTTATTAAAGTATATTCTAGTTCCCTTTCCCTGGATATTGTACTGGAGGAGGGATAACCATGCTGACATCTCAGCTCTAAATCCACTTCCCACCTATCCCTGGAAGTTTTTAAGGCCAGGCTGGGTGTGGCTCTGAGCAATCTGATCTAGAGTGAGGTGTCCCTGCCCACGGCAGGGAAGTTGGAGCTAGACGATCCTTGAGGTCCTTTCCAGCCTTGATAATGCTATGATTTTATGATTCTATCTATGAGCTCCAGAGGGCTCTCACCGATCCTCTCCAAAGCACCAGATTCCTCAGTGGTTTTATTTCATAACACACTCATGATTATAAAAATTCTTTGAGCTGCAACGCTTCACAGCAGCCCTTGTACAAAGTCTTTTCACTCTTCCAGATTGCTTACTCAAATCTACCCAATTGCAAGGGTCTCCATTTTCTTATTAACGCAGCCCACTAACATCTTCACCTTCCTCTTTAACATAGAATCAGGAATAAGACTCTAAATTTACTGCCCTAGATCCTTAAGCGACCAAAATATGCATTTGCTAGCATCCATTAACTCCCTTCTTTACAGAATGCAAGACTGCAATCCCTTCACTGCAGCAATGAGACTCTCCTAGATTACTACACACAGTAAGAACTATTCCTAGAAAAACTTTTTTTTTTCCTGCTAAGTCTATTTTAGATAATAAGATGAAAGATATTTATTCAAACAGCATAGTAGTTACAGGTTTGCAGTTCGATAATGCACCAGAAATTTTTGCCCTATAAGCAACTGATGTTTGGTAATAGTGCAACAATTCATATTTCTAGCTGAGAAAATTACTTCTAACGTCATGAAAATATTTATCAACATTTCAATTCAATTCATGAAATCTATCAGATACAAGGATTATAATGTTGGGGGTTTTTGTGAACTGCACATCCAAAATGAAAGAATAATGCAAACTGAGATCCATCTACAATGAATTTGTCTGAGATCAATACAGGCATTCATTTGTGAACATAAACACTCAAGTCAGTATTGATCTAGATCAGGAAAATGCCCCTCTTTTGATCAAAATCATGAAAATAGAAGCATCCTAAAAGCATGAGTGGTATAATTGAATACTGACTAAACTCTCAGACACAGAGCCTGATCTGAGCTTCTGAACAACTGCATGATATCCTGAAATTCTGAGTGTAGTTTGTTACAAAACAGCAAGCTACATATAGACAGGTTCTGAAGGAAAAGGCAAGTAAGTACTAAGTGCAAGGATAACTGGAAGCGAACAAACTACTCACCAGACCAGAGATGAAGGCCATCAAAACCGTAAGAGTGCAGGTCATCACCAACACCATTGCCTCCCCATCCTTCTCCACCTCCAGGATAGGGGGCATAGCCTGAAGTAGATGCCCATCCAACTCGTAAATGGGTGGGTTCTGCCGTCAAGAACGGATCAACCTGATCAATTATTAACTCAAAGTACCACTTCTTGTATTGTGCAGAACCCTCAGCAACACCCAGAAAGATGTTTGGCCTTATGCTAAGAAAGAAAATGCAAGGCAGTTAGTGTAAACATAAAATGCACCACAGGAATGAGATTGCTGCCAACCAGCCAAACACTTTGCAAATACAGTGAAGGTAGATGGGGGCATCTTGTTTTTCATATTTTTAAAAATGATCCTTTTTACGACTTCATCAAGTTGCCCTAGAATCAGGCATAGGCTCCATGCTTTGAAAAAAGAGTCAGAAGAGGAATAATAGGAGAAGATCCTAAAATAAATGAAGCAAGAGCGAAGTTGGCAGGAAACCAAATTCCTCTTAAATCACACCAGTACTTCACAACATTTAGATACTCTGGAATGATTATTAGGTAAAGCCAGATTGTACTTTGAGTGAGGAACCAGCAACTTACCTCTTCCCATTTCAGAGCAGATTTTACTGTCAATTAGCAATAGTGGAGCACAGCATCCATGCTAATAGTAAAAATGTTTCTTTCAGAAGTGAATACATAAATAGTTCAGCAGATCACAGTATCACCAAGGTTGGAAGAGACCTCGAAGATCATCAAGTCCAACCCAATACCACAGACCTCAAGACTAGACCACGGCACCAAGTGCCACGGCCAAACCTGCCCTGAACACCTCCAGGGACAGTGACTCCACCACCTCCATGGGCAGCCCATTCCATTCCATTAAAGATAAACACTTTAATACACAGACACTTCCTAAAGTGTGTCTCTCAATACTGAAAGCTGAAGAACACCTCTCAGGTTCTGGTATTCTCACTAATTAAAGACCTCTAACTCGCATAAAACACATCGCTTTACCTTGTCACATCGTTGATCAAACGTGTTTGCAGGAGCAAGTCTCTTCTGGGCAGTAGATTATCACAGATCAAATTTTGATTGGCACGAACTGCAACTCCATTACAGACGCAGAGAGAGCAAAGCACATCAAGAACCTTAAAAAAATATCGAGTAGAAGAAAACCAGATAAAGGGAGCTGCATATGGCATTATCGTTCAGTTGTTAGCTCAATTTGTATTCAGAACAGACCTAAAGGAAGGAATAGAACACACATCATCATTATTGTGTGCTAAATACTGTTCACATATGTGTCCAGAGGAGAACCACAAAGACGATCCAAGGGCTGGAAGACCTCTGCTGTGAGGACAGGCTGAGGGAGATGGGGGTGTTCAGCCTGGAGAAGGAAAGACTCCAGGGGGACCTTAGAGTTGCCTGGCAGTACCTGAAGGGATCCTGCAGGAAGGCTGCAGAGGGACTTTTTATCAGATGTCTAGATACAGGGCAAGGGAGAATGGTTTGAAGCTGAGGCAGAGCAAGGTTAGACTGAAGTTGGGGAAAAAGTTCCTCAGCAGAAGGGTGGTGAGACTCTGGCACAGGCTGCCCAGGGAGGCTGTGGATGCCTCCTGCCTGGGGGTGTTGAAGGCCAGGCTGGATGAGGCCTTGAGCATCTGAGTCTAATTGAGAGGTGTTCCTGCCTGTAGTGGGGAGGTTGGAGCAGATGAGTTCTGAGGTCTCTTCCAACCTAAGCCATCCTCTGATTCTATGATTTGGACCAAGCAGTGTCTGTAATGCTGACACAGGACAGCAAACATTCCTAGAATACAAATTCAGAACACAACATTTGCAAAATACCTTCATCAGGTTCCTCATTCACACTGTTTTTAAATCACTTGTTTTCAAGACAGTTTTTCTTAATAATGTTACCTTTAGTTATTTGTCAAATCATAACAGAATTCCTCATCTAGCAGGAGGACAAGACAGAGTGTTTCCAGAGTAACCACAGAATTAATGAGTTCACATGACTGCAACAATTACTGCCATGGAGGCAAAGACATTACAAACAGAAATGCATAAACACACTTTCCTTTTCTGCTTTCAAGTCTCAATATGAGGTCTACATTAAGATGCTCCAGCTGAACCGTTCCCTTTGCAGGTGACTGGCTCAGTACAATGATCTAACAGCTAAAAATAGTAAGCTAAACTTACTAAAAGCTTCCACTTTTTTCCTAAGCCTGTTTATATCAATTCATACTCCTTAGCCATGCTTTATTTTTTCTCCTTGTCCAAACTTACCATTGGTTAATTTCTCTGCATTGCCTTCCCCTAGAAATTGGAGATTTCGGTTCACTAAAAATCTCTCTGTACTTCCTCTGGGTTATCAATCTTTCAAATAACATTTTAACTAAAGAAAGAAACTCACATCAGAAAATCTCACATAAAACTACATCCTCTTCTGGGTTGTGATGTCATCCTGATGGCAGCTAGAAACTGTGTTCACCTTCTCTCATAATAAATTGCATATTGATGTCTAAATAAATTGTCACCATTATTTCCTCTGGTACAGCTCAGAGTTTTTTTCTTCTGAACATCTGTGTTTTCAGATAGTTGAATTATTTTTCCACTTTCTCATTTTATCCTGTTCTTTTCTACTACTACCATTATGACAGTGCAGGATTTAGTTCTTTGTTTCTGCAGATACAGCAATGGCAATTCACTGCTTCTACAGAACTCTCACAATGAAAGCTACTCAGTCCACATGCTTGCAGCCACCAGAATGCTTCATTTTCTCAGCATATCCAAAACTCTGACTGGTTGTCAAAACTTAACTGTCTCTCATACATATTTGCTCTATTTGAAACTGGAAAGCAATTACAGATGAGGCAGTTTTTAAATCTCAGCAAAGCAATTTTGCAGACTGACTTCAAGGTTGTTTTATTCCTTGAGAGGTACTAAAATCATGATGTGCCTGTAGACGAAGATGATGAGAGGGTTGGAGCACCTGCCCTATGGAGACAGGCTGTGAGAGTTGGGCTATTCAGCCTGGAGAGGAGAAGGCTCCGGGGCAACCTCAGAGCAGCCTCCCAGCATCCAAAGTGGGGGCTACAAGAAAGCTGGGAAGGGACTTTTTACAAGAGCTTGTAAAGGGAATGAGTTGGAAGCTTTAGGAGGGCAGATTTAGGCTGGATATTGGGAAGAAGTTCTTTGTGATGAGGGTAGTGAGACACTGGCACAGGTTGTCCAGGGAGGTCCTGGATGCCCCCTGTCTGGAGGTGCTTGATGCCAGGTTGGATGAGGCCTTGAGCAACCTGCTCTAGTGGAAGGTGTTGGAACTGGATGATCTTTAAGGTCTCTTCCAGCCTAAACCATATGAATCCAGCCATTTCTCTGGGATTTGAACAACTCATTGAGAGGTGCTCAATGCATCCTGGTTCACCATCCATACCTTGTAATTGCGTCCATGCTTATCCAGGAGGGAAATTATAGACTTGATGTGCTCCTCAGCTATCATGTTTAAAGCTTCAGGGCTTTCAATTAAGATGCAGTGCAACACTTCCAAAATACCTGCATGAAGGCCATGGAAATCATGCTGTTATTAAATCATCTGTACAGCTAACACAATCTAAAAGCTCAGTAAATAACAGAGCATCCTTTCCCCAGCCTAAAAAGAGAATGAAAACACCTAAAAAATACTGATATGAATATGATGTGACCTGTGCTTGGCATAAATACATTATGAAGCTGTTCATTTGGGTTTGTTTTTTTTTAAAATAACCAGAATTAAAAAACTACTTGAGTAAAAAGTGAGCTTATCTCCTCCATGTCAATGGTAAAGGTTTCAGTAGAGAGCACTGTATAGTATTTAAGTATTTTGTTCAACATCTCACAGTTGAAAACCCTTCTCTCTCTCCATAAATATGTTATCTCTACTTGTGCCCACAAGCACCTCTGCTGTTATTTGATACCAATGGGACAGCAGTCTTGACAGGTGACCCAAGTCATTAACTCACTGAAGTCATGCTCAACACTGACTGACTGTAGTACTGCACACACCAAATGTGAGGAACTAAAGCACGCTACAAAAATGCATCTGCTTAAATGTAATACTTAGGTCAATTCAAAAAACAAAGCCTGTTTGTTTCCTAATGCATGTTGATTTCAAGGAAAACTGCCAGTTCTAAACTGCCTTTCATTATAGATGTCAGAGCAGTTCTGTGTGGTATAGTGATGGTTATTTTACACTGGTAAAATGAGTCTCACCTGAGGAAGATTCTACTCTGTCCAATTTACTTATTAGCCAATCGAGGTTGCCGGAAAACTGAGTGCAATTGTTTCTGTTGCCACGAATGAGAGCAGCTGGAAAAAAACCCAAGAGATATCATTTTAGAGGAGGAGGTTTCCTTTTCAATTCACCAATGATAAGCACATATATTTTAACATTTATTTTAAACATATATTTTAACATTTATTTATAACAACTTCACAAGACAATAATCAGCCACATCCTACATACAGCTCTGAAAGTAAATAAAGAATTGAGATTTCCATTAATTGGATTACCAGCAGCTGACAGCATTTCTACAGCATGCAGGTTTTGAAGCTGATAGAGGTCTCCTGGACAAACAAGAATTTCAGAACAGATGTTTTATTTGTGTTTTACATTTGTCTAGAGGATGACACATTTCTTTTTCTATTTCTTCCTACCAACAAGTGGGGAGATCCCATGCAAAAGTTGAAGCTCAAGTGACAGAATGAGTAACACCAAGTGTTCTTCGGTGGTGAAAGCGCATAGAGAACATAAAAAATACATATTATGTTGTGGTTTTTTCCCCCACATTAGTAGACTATAGAACTTACCTAACAATTTGTAAAGGAGATTCAAAATTTCTTTCCACGCTGTACTGTGCTCTTCTTTTGTGAGTCCTGCAAAATGAGCTGTGCTGTTGTAGTCATTGAAGCGATCGATGCAGTTCAAAACTAGAGCCAGCATTCCCTAAAGGTGCGTGACAGAGAGGAAAGCAAACTGTAAATGAAAAAGTATTTGTTGCCCTTTTAGAAGATCTTGGCCTGTACACATTTAAAAGTTGTATCATCTTATATTAAAAAAGACCTCTTATTCTGCTTACAAGAGGCTAGGGGTTGGTGTCTTCTGCTTAGTATCAGGTGACATGATGAGAGGAAATGGTCTGAAATGGTGTCAGGGGAGGGTTAGGTTGGAGATTAGGAAAAATTTCTTTGCTTCAGGAGTGGTCAGAGATTGGAACAGGCTGCCAAGGGAGGTGGTGGAGCAACCATCTCTGGAGAAGTTCAAGAAACCTGTGGCCATGTCACTGTGGGATATAGTTTAACAGCTATGGTAATGTGAGGCTGATGGTTGGACTCAATGATCTTAGAGGGCTCTTCCAAACCAATCAGTTCTGTGATTCCAAGATCTGCCTATGGAGTTTTCCATATCCATTATAGAGAATGGTTCTATACTGTTCTTTGCTCAGCTAAGTATTATAAAAAGGAATAAGCAAAGCTGAAAAGACTTTCATAATTTTCATGAACAGATTTTTTAATATAAAATCTTCCTTATGTAGGAAAAAAACCTACAGAAATGTCTATACAATGGAACCATTGTTGATTAGAAGAAGTGGAAATTTTACTATGCATTAAATATCTGTTAAACAAACAAGGTCAAATATTGTGGTAGTTTTAACTTGTTTGATTGGAGACTCAAACAGTATTGAAGACCTGCAAGCAATTCAGATGGATCTGAAAACACTGTGCAACATGTTTCCTATTTAGGTAGAAGGGTAATTATTCCATTTTTCAGAGGGGTGCAATCTCACAGTTAGGTAATACATATCCTTGTCTAAAAACAGAACTCTTCCAGTTTCTAGAGAGAAAAAGTTCCTGTTCCACACCCTGGTGGACAGAAAAGCCACTGAAAATTACATGTATCACAGCTCCAAGACTTGTAACTCACTCAGGGTACCCAATATGTGTAACTTCAAGGCGAGAAAAAGAAAATTCTTGCCAAAATGTGTTCTTTTTAGTATCACATCTGTTTAAAGATGCTCAGAAACTTTAAGACCAAATTTTGTAAGAGCCTGTGGCCTGTGAATAGTGTGGAAGTGAAAAATATTTGCCAGCATTACAGTCCATTTTATATATATGCATATCTATATATATATCACAGTATCACCAAGGTTGGAAGAGACCCCAAAGATCATCAGGTCCAACCCGTTACCACAGACCTCAAGACTAGACCATGGCACCAAGTGCCACGTCCAAACCTACCTTGAACAGCTCCAGGGACGGTGACTCCACCCCCTCCCTGGGTAGCCCATTCCAGTAGCCAATGACTCTCTCAGTGAAGAGCTTTCTCCACACCTCCAGCCTAAACTTCCTCTGGTGTAAATATATATATATGTATGTATGTATGTATGCTACAGAACTTCACATTATAAACCATATGCATGCACCTAGATGACTATGTTTAGGTCCCTCCCAATGTTTGTGACACAGCACAGTTATAATTCAAATAATGGAACAATTTCTCCCTCTCTACCTCTTCTTTGAATAAATTTTGTCTGTTTTTGAGTGACCGAAGCTTGCTTTGCTTATCTTCATGTTCCAGGTCTTCTTCGGGAAGCTGGAAGTAAGTAATCAGGTCTTCCAGAGTCTGAGCCATCTCCTCAACAGGCAGGGCAGTGGGTGACAGTGTCCTGTTGTTTCCACTGCGGAAAAGAACAAGGAGAAAGACTGGCAGCATTACGCATTCTCCCACTGCAATTTACAGTAAGATGTAGCAGTCTATTGTCTGTTGGTATCTAAAGCAAATTGTGTTATAGAATCATAGAATGGTAAGGTTGGAAGGGACCTCAAGGATCATCTAGTTTCAACTCCCTGCCACAGGCAGGGACATCTCCCACTAGCACAGGTCACTCAAGGCCTCGTCCAACCTGGCCTTGAACACCTCCAGGGAGAGAGTAGCCACAACCTCCCTGGGAAACCTGTTGCAGTGCCACACCACCCTCACTGGAAAGAACTTCCTCCTAACATCCAGTATGAATCTCCCCTCTGCCAGTTTAAATCCATTGCCCCTTGTCCTGTCATTACAAGACCTTGTAAATAATCCCTCCCCAGTCTTCCTGTAGGCCCCCTTCAGATGCTGGAAGGCTACTCTAAGGTCTCCTCGAAGCCTTCTCTTCTCCAGGCTGAAGAGCCTCAACTCTCTCAGTCTGTCCTCATAGCAGAGCTATACATATGAGAAAAATACACAAGCAACCGCAGAGCTGAACTGAAAATCATTCAAACAGCTATTGGTTGAGTGTCCAGCACTCAGAGCTTCCTGAACTGGAATCATGTTTCCCTTTCCACACTGAGGTAAAGAGAGAAAGTGATAAAAAATTAATAAGAAGAAATAAACAAAATAAGCAGAACAAACACAGTAAAGTTGGTAAGAAGACGGAACAGAGATGAAAGATGTATAGAACCAGAGTGGTTGGTGTTGGAAGTGACCTCCAAAGTTCATCCAGTCCAACTCCCTCTGTGGTCAGTAGGGACATCCTACACTAGATCAGGTTGCCCAGAGCCCCATTGAGCTGCACCTTGAACATCTGCAGCGACGGGCTTCAGCTACCTCCCTGGGCAACCTGTTGAAGTGTTCCCAGTACCCTGATGGTGTAACCAAAGCCTTTTCTCACAGAACTGATTTCCTTCAAATATTTTTAATCCTATGGATAATATAAATATGCAGATGGACTAAAGAAGTAGCAGTTCTTGAGGCTGGGCACCCCAAGTTTTCTGTACAGAGAACATAAAACCAACAGGTAATCCTAACTACCAATTAGGTCCTCTGTATATTCTTTATATAGGCAATAAAGGGTGGAATTTCAAAACTATAAACCGTGTCAAGGACAGTTCTCAGTGAAATAATATCCCTTAGCTGTTCGAGTATTTGCTCAGTCTTCAGTGACAACCCAATTTTTCAGGGTGTGACTCCCTATTATAAATAGTATAATCTAGGGGGAACTGACTGCTAGCAGAGGTGGCTCTAAACTAGTTTCTATTTCTTGTTCTGAGGATCTGAGTCCCTTGTGAGATTTAGGTAGTAATGTTTCAACTGCAGTGCGATATGCTGGGTCCTCTGGAAACAAATTCTTAATGATAAACTCTCTTCTCTTCATTTTTTCCCCTCTTGGGCAGTAACACAATTGGGGATCAGCAGGATTAAAACTTCTCCCAAGTGCTATGAAACAATTTCTTCAGGACTCCATGTACTGTTAACAATTCCATTGTGTACACTTACATACACTGATCTCAGCAATTATAGATCAATATGAATTGACAGAAAATTGTATTTTATCCTACAAATCTTCAGACAAAGCATATTGTGTGACAAAGCATATTGTGTGCAAGAGATATAGCGAAGGAAACACGAAGCTTCCACTGTATTGGAGAGTTTCGTCTTGCTGCTCAGTTCAAGAGCTATCATTGCGTAGCTTTAGTAATGAAAGACAAATGTCAGAAAGAACACACTCTGAACAATCAGGAAAGTGGAATAACAAAAGAAATAATAAAACTATGCTTTAGAATGCCCCATACTAACTAAAGGTATCCCTCAAAAGTGAAGGGATCCTACAGGAAGGTTGCAGAGAGTCCTTCTTTATAGGGGTGTCTAGTGATAGGACAAGGGGGAATGGTTTGAAGATGAGGCGGAGCTGAGAGTTAGACTGGAGCTGAGGAAGAAGTTGTTCAGTAGGAGGGTGGTGAGACTCTGGCACAGGTTGACCAGGGAGGCTGTGGCTGCCTCCTCCTTGGGGATGTTGAAGGCCAGGCTGGTTGAGGTCTTGAGCAGCTAAGTCTAGTTGAGAGGTGTCCCTGCCCATGGTGGGGAGGTTGGAGCAGCGGAGCTCTAAGATCCCTTCCAACCTAAGCAATCCCACAGTTCCATGATTCTATGAAGTACAACTACATATTTAAGGCAGTTTTTATGATATTTCACTACCCAAATACTAAAGCCCTTGTCAGTCTATACCTTTGGTACCAAAGGTCTATTAAAGTTAAGTGGAAGTGAAAGCATTAACATGGTAAAAGAAAGGAAAATTTTGATTCAGGAAAACTATTTGATAGTATCATTTCAGTACAGGTTTGACAGCAGAAAAACAAACTAGGGGTGAGATATGATAAACCCAATATATTTCATGCTCATTTTCTGAGCAGTTCATTAAGATTCAATATTTCCTGAGAACACAAAAGCTTTTCAGTCAGCAATAAACAAGTTTACATAAACTGTTTTAAATTATGTCAATGTGCAACACATTTGTTTTACTATTGGCCAAGTGTTTTTCCATGAAAGAAAGGTGTGTAGCAAGGATGTTTGGCAACTGATTAAGACATACAGATCCTTATAGAGTCTTCTCAATAGCACCCCTGTTTCACATTCATTTTGGAGTTGTACAGTTAGCAGAGTAGCCATCTCTTGAATAATTCTAACTGAACTATCATCACTAACTGCATTGCCCTCTAGCACAGCAAAGACTTGGAAGATAAACACTCTTCAGAATGTATTTCCATTGATTTTATTCTGGAGTCTTAGAATCACAATTTAAATCATTCCTTAAAATCAGACCTTGTCACTGTCTCTGCTGAGATGCTGTCACTGAGTTTGAATACTCATAAATCCATTCCCCTGCAAATAAATGGTTTGGTCTAAACAGGAGATTTCAGAATGCTCACATAATAACTTGGTTGAAAGAGAGAAATTAGGAATTTACTCCTTCAACCTCCTAAATTGAGATTTAGCCTTCTGCCCTAATAGTTGTTACTGCACATGATACGCTCTATTGCATACAGCTGAGCAGACAGAACTGCCTCTTCTCTGATCTTTAAGCCTTGCAGCCATGATCAGAGAAGTGACAGAAGGAGGGGTGAATAAAAGGTACACTCCAAACATTTCACCCAGATTTTGGAGATAACAAAAAGGCAACCTCCTGCCAGACATGCAGCAAAGTATTTTGTACTTCCTTCTATTATTTTTTTGCATGGATTTTGGGCTGCTGTGGTTCCCAGTTGTAATTTTTTTTTCATCTGAACAGTATTAGGCATCAATATTCCTTTCAATTAGTTTGGTGAATCCAAGTCTATAATATTTGGTCTACCATGCAAAATAGAAAAATAAGGGGCCTTTTAGTAATACTGTGAAGTTCCAGCAGCTGCAGAATACTTACTGATGGAGTGACACTAAGATCATTTAGTATGCTTTCTTCAACCTGGAGTGTGATCCATGTTGGTTCTGGCTTCAAGGTGTTAGATTTGCTTTAAACAATCTTAGATAAGCTGATTTATCAATTTAATGACATGACACATGAAAATTACAACCTCAAGTCATTACAAATCTGTTGCTGCTAGCTTCTAAATACAAATTTCTTGACAGCAAGAAATAAAGATTGTTAGGGAAATACTTTACAAGACCAACCCCAAGTGCAGCTCATGTGGGGACAACTACCTTATGAACTGGCTGAATAAGCTTGTTGTATTGCGAATGATTCGAGCGGCCTGAGATTCCTCATGTTGACATCTCTGCAGGGTGAGACCATCATCCATGTGGCCTTCTTTGTGCAATATAACCTATGGGAAAGCAGCAACCATCAGAAGAGCTGTCAAAAAAAAAAATGCCTTTGTGCTTTTAAGTATTTTGGTAACTGCCAAGTAACCAAGTATATTGGTAACTTCAGTATTGCACTGAAAACATCAGTTGCCTATGTCCAGAGACAGCGCTTGTTAGCCAACTCATTTCAACACTTGTTTGTTAATTCATTACAAATTTGTCAGTCTCACATAAAAGTTATTCAGAGAAGATATTTTGATGCACCTCTGTTCTCCCACAAGTGATCAAACACACATGCTTAGCAAGTATTTTCAAACTGGAACAAAACTGTCATTCTTCCTGCACCCTGGTTGGCAGAGAAAAAGATTCTTCGCCATCTCTGGCATCATTCACTAAAGGACTCATGCAGGACAAGACAACTGACAAGAAAATACAGCTGGAGTGAGAAACATCCTAAAAATTACATTTATGAGCATTTTACTTCTCATTTCACACATTATACTGAAGTATTACCAGAACCAGATATGAGCATTCTAAGAATCACAGAACCTTAGAGGTTGGAAGGGATGTCCAGAGAGCATCTGGTCCAACCCTCCTGCCAAAGCACGATCACCCAGGGTAGTTTGTACAGAAACACATCCAGACAGATTTGGAAAGTCTCCAGAGAAGGAGACTCCACAACCTCTCTGGGTAGCCTGCTCCAGGGCTCTGGCACCCTCACTGTAAAGAAGTTTCTCCTCATGTTGAGGTGAAACCTTCTGTGTTCTGGTTTGTAGCTGCTGCTCCTTGCCTTGTTGCTGCTGACCACCGAAAAGAGACTGGCTCCAGCCACTTGATACCCACCCTTCAGATATCTGATCAGATCTCCTTTCAGTTTTCTCTTCTCCAGACTAAACAGCTCCAGGGCTCTCATTACTTTAAGCAATCACAGAGATCCTTTGTGGAATTTATATTTTTTTCCCTCTAAAATAAACATCCAATTTCACAATTTGGTCAGCAACATTATTAGATATCACAATGAGTCTTGGTCATTTTGAGTCTTTAAAATCCTATAGCACACTTTTAAGAATTAGATGTGGGTTATCCTGCCCTCTTCTCTTCCTTGCTGAGACCACACCTGCAATACTGTGTCCAGTTCTGGGCTCCCCAATTCAAGAAAGGCAGGGACCTGCTAGAGGGAGTCCAGCAGAGAGCTATGAGGATGATGTCAGACTTGAACGTCTCTACTGTGAAGAAAGATTGAGAGTCCTGGGGCTGTTTAGTCTGGAGAACAGAAGGCTGACAGGAGATCTGATCAATATCTGAGGGGTGGGTGTCAAGATGAAGGTGCGAGGCTCTGTTTGGTGGTACCCAGTGACAGGACAAGGAACAACAGGGACAAGCTGGAACACAGGAGGCTCTACCTGAACTTGAGGAGATACTTCTGTATAGTGAGGGTGCCAGAGCCCTGGAGGAGGCTGCCCAGAGAGGTTGTGGAGTCTCCTTCTCTGGACTTCCAAACACATCTGGTTGTGTTCCTGTATGATCCTGTGTGCCCTGGGTGATCATGCTGTGGCAGGGGGGTTGGACTGGATGATATCTGGAGGTCCTTTCCAATGCCCAAGACTCTGTGATTGTCCAAGATGTAACCTATCAAATTCTCCACTGGAAAATGCATTTTAGCTCTGACATAGTAAAAATTTGCTGCCCAGCTTCCCAGGTAGCTGAGCATTTCTGAAGTCACCAAATAGTTACCAAAGAAACTGACAACATTATCTGAGTTGTTAGTGCCACAAAGGGGAAGGTTATCTACCAACATGTCCAGACTGGCTTTCGGCAGCTCAAAGCAGTAGAAAGAGCTGGTTCCCTCTGCTTGGCAGGATCCAAAGTATAGCTAGTATATATAGTATATGCTCTGTTCCTTCCAACACACTGACATAACTCGTTAAGTTTCCCTGGACCCCAGAATCCATGGAAATGGGACAGAGACCAGGCAGACGATTTTGAATGAGTATATTGCTAGCATTATCTTTCCTCTTTATTCAAGTACTTATCTATACAGACTTGCACCATGAGCAACTCCTAGCTGAAATAGGAGCTGTCTCCACAAAGAAGGGTCCTTCAGTCTCTAAAGTGAACACTAATTAAAAAGCATTTCTTCTCATCACAAAGCTAGTAAGAAAACTTTCCGGTCAGCTAGTGTTTCCTGAGTCCACCTGCACACAGCTCCAGATTTCGGAGCTACAGGGATGGTACAAGACTGAAAACATTTGAGCGATAGAGCATTAAAGCTGCCACATGGCCAAGAACCTGCACCTTCACCCTTATGCAGCAGATATGCACTCTTCTCCCTTTGTATGCAGTAGATCAGGGAAGAAGTTTTTCAGAAGGAATAATCCTCCCCATCTCTTTGACCAAGAAAAACTCATCCCAGAACCTCAACTACATCATCCACCCTGTTAGAGAAGTGCTGTCTAAAACTCCAGTCAGGAGAGAGTGACCAGAAGCAGCCAGTACTGCCTGTTCCAATTTCTCCAGTAAACTGCCTCTGAGTACAGAGTTGCATCTGACATTGCCTTTCTTGTTGGGGTACAGTTGGGCATTGTTATTGATCAATGAGTTGATCTGTGTCAGAACATGAATCCAAACCATGTAGTGTATGCTTCTCTCTTCTCCGAGGCTCTACACTTCTGGAACTCTGCAGGAGTTCACAGCTTGCAGAGAAGCAAACTCTCCAACTGAAGAGATAAGCAATCACTGCTCACTTTGGATGGTGGAGGAGCATTTAATAAATATTGATGTATGCACCACCGCTACCTGGCAAAGTCTTGAACCTTGGCTACCGAGTCATTGGAGAGAGACATACAACAGATTCAAGTCCTGGCAGAACCGATGAACAGGAGCCAGAATTTCTTACCTATGTGTGTCTTGCCAAGACAGAACATTAGCCAGCTACACAAAACTCTACCAAAGCCAAACAATTCACATTTTCACTTGACACTATATTTTATAGCAGAGATATCCCAGAATTTTCTCTTCAATACAGATTTGCAGCAGTTGTCAGCCAACATTAACTAGGTTGTGAAACACACACACACACAAACACACGCACAAACACACGCACACGCACACACAAACGCACGCACACAAACGCACGCACACAAACGCACGCACACACGCACACACACCCAGAGACAGACACGCACACACAAACGCACACACAGACACATGCACGCACAAATGCACTCAAGCACACACACTCAAACACACACACAGACACACACACTCAAACACACACACACACACAGACACACCGAGAACTGCACACAGAAGCACACACACACTCAAACACACACACAGAAACGCACACACACACAAGCACACAGAAACGCGCACACACAGACACACACAGAGAAACGCACACACACACAAACACACAGACACACACAGAGAAATGCGCACACACACAAACACACAGACACACACAGAGAAACGCACACACACACAAACACACAGACACACACAGAGAAATGCGCACACACACAAACACACAGACACACA
>VWZE01015450.1:376927-396839 GCA_013396675.1 Eubucco bourcierii | reverse complement strand
CACACACACACACAGACACACAAACGCACACACACACAGACACACACACACAGAAACGCACACACACACAAATACACAGACACACACAGAAACGCACACACAAGCACACACACTCACACACAGACACAGACACACACACAGAAACGCACACACAAGCACACACACACACACACACACAGACACACACAGAAACGCACACACACAGACACACACACAGAAACGCACACACACACACACAGAAACGCACACAGAAACACACACAGAAGCGCACACACACACAGAGACACACAAACGCACACACACACACAGACACACAAACGCACACACACACAGACACACACACACAGAAACGCACACACACACAAATACACAGACACACACAGAAACGCACACACAAGCACACACACTCACACACAGACACAGACACACACACAGAAACGCACACACAAGCACACACACACACACACACACAGACACACACAGAAACGCACACACACAGACACACACACAGAAACGCACACACACACACACAGAAACGCACACAGAAACACACACAGAAGCGCACACACACACAGAGACACACAAACGCACACACACACACAGACACACAAACGCACACACACACAGACACACACACACAGAAACGCACACACACACAAATACACAGACACACACAGAAACGCACACACAAGCACACACACACTCACACACAGACACACAAACAGAAACGCACACACAAGCACACACACACACGCACAGACACACACAGACAGAAACGCACGCACAAACGCACGCACGCACATGCACGCAGACACGCACAGACATGCACACACGTACGCGCACACACGCACAGAAACACGCACACACACACAGAAACACACACAGAAACACACACAGAAACACACACAGAAACACACACAAACACACACAAACACACACAAACACACACACACAAACCCCTTGCTTTCCATCTTCCTAGGGCTGTTGAGGCACGTATAAAAAAGCCCATGTCAGATTGAGGAAGATTACAGGATCTGAAAGTGAAAACCTCCTGACAGGAGGTTCTCTCCTGTAGAAAGATTAATTAGATATGAAATTTAATGGGCTGTAGATATCTTAACCTGCTTAAAAAATTATAGCCTAGTTCAATGTTTTGCATAGGAAAAAAACCTGCTTTGTGGTTCCACAGGAGTATCAATTACAAGAGAAGACTTGAGTTGTTCTTGGGTTTGAAGGCACTAAACAGGAGAGAATATCCAGGTGTGAGGACAACAAAAGATTTGGAGCCTTTGAACATGAATGCAAAAGTTTGAAAGAAGAATAAAAGTGACAGGCAATTATGGAGATTCTTTTAGTCCCTTGCTGCCAGTAGAAAACTGGGGGGGGGGAAACCACAACTAAACTTCCCAGGAAGCTCTTGCAATTTTTTTTTTTTTAATTGTTGAATACAGAGGAAGAATCTAGATGTTGCTGTTTCAAGAAGTAAAACTGCAGCGTCTGAGGAAATAGAACTCCATAGGCAATAGTGGTCTGGCAAAGGAAGAGGCCATCACTGTGTGATTACATTTTTCACCATGAAAATACTGAGTGAGTGACATAGAAAGCAGAATTTCTTTGATCAGCCAGGTTGCTGTGAGGAAGTGAGGGGGCTGGGCACTCACTGCCACTTTATGACTGCTGCACAAACAAATGAGGTAGAAACAAGAGTGTGCTGAGGACCTAATTTTTTGTATCGTGGTGCTTGTGTATGCCTACCCTCTTGTGAATGTGTGTAAATGCAATTAAAGAAGAATTGAACCTTCTGTTTGGTAATGAACTTGCTTTTTCTTAATAATTTTCTAACAAGAGGTTCAAGTTGTGAAAATGTATTAACATAGAATCACAGAATTATGTCGTAATGATGCAGCTAGGCAAAGTTAGTACTAAAAACCTTACTTCTGAATGAAATGTGAACACAATTCGAAGAGAAAACAGGAGTACTGTGTACAGTTCTGGGGCCTCTGGGACAAGAAGGACATGGAAGTGTTGGAGCAGGTCCAGAAGAGGCCAATAAGATGTTCAGAGGGCTGGAGCAGCTCTATTATAAGGACAGGCTGAGAGAGTTGGGACTCTTCAGTCTGGAGAAGAGAAGGCTTCCAGAAGACCTTAGAGTAGCCTTACAGTATCTGAACGGGGCCTACAGGAAGGCTGGGGAGGGACTGTTTACAAGGTCTCGCAATGACAGGACAAGGAATAATGGGTTTAAACTGGAAAAGGGAAGATTTAAACTGGAAAAGGGAAGATTTAGACTGGATGTTAGGAGGAAGTTCTTTACAGTGAGGGTGGTGAGGCACTGGCACAGGTTGCCCAGGGAGGTTGTGGCAGCTCCCTCCCTGGAGGTGTTCAAGGCCAAGTAGGACGAGGCCTTGAGTGACCTGTACTAGTGGGAGGTGTCCCTGCCTATGGCAGGGGGCTGGAACCAGATGATCCTTGAAGTCACTTCCAACCTTATATTCTATGATTCTATGATTCTAAATAGCCTGTACCTTGAGAAATGCTGAGAGAAAGACCTTCTCAATGCCACACCACAGACAACATTTTGTCGGGAATTAGTTTGTCGATACCTCTTAAGTAACTTAAATAACTAAGGTCATTCATTAAGTAACAAATTTAACTGCCATTTCCTACAATACACTTAGTTAAAAAAACTCTATGCCAGCAGTGACTCTCAGCTAATTTACAACTTCCTGCCCCTAAAGAGTTAAACATAGATTTACATGAAAAGTGATTTGACCATTCTAAACAGGAATTTCCATATTTTACTGATACGTCAAAAATAAAAACTGAGCCCAAATGAATCACCTCTTCTGAAAATAAACATAATAACTAAATAGAGTTTTTTATGACAAAAGTTCTCTTCATCTCCAGTTCTGGTAATACCCAGCCTGCTTTTCATGCTTACAATGAAACACTCACACCACGTTCAATGAAACTGTACAAAACAACTCAACTCACAACTGCCACACCTGTAGAATGGTAAAAATATGTCCAAATTGTTATGCAAACAACCTTTACAAGTAATTAAGAAAAGCCTTCAAGCATTACCTTTCTTTTCAAGGGGCCTAAACGTGCTGATTTAGCATCTTGTGCTTTGTAAGTCAGCCATAAGGCACTGGCCACATGTTGGACAAAGCAGACTGAATCTCCATACTTGATTTCTGGGACTCCCATGCCATCAATGTCACGTTTCAGACTAGAATCCTGCTTTTCTTTCAGCTCCTAAGAAGATAAAATGAAAACTGGAATTTAATCTCTGTACTGGAACAGAATAACCCATTGAACTCCACACTGAAACACATCCCAGTGCTGAACAATTCATGAATCACAGAACTGTTTGGTTTGGAAGGGACCTTCAAGATCACCTCGTTCAAATGCCTTTGTCACAGGCAGGGACACCTACCGCCAGCCCAGGTTGCTCAAGGTCTCATCCAACCTGCCCAGGGAGACTGTGGTTGCCTTCTGCCTGGGAATGTGCAAGGCCAGGCTTCATGAGGTCTTGAGCAGTTGGGAGGTATCCCTGCCCTTGGTGGGAAGGTTGGAGGAAATGAGCTCTAAGGTTCTTTCCAACCAGAGCCATCCTACGATTTTTATTTACTCTGTGTTCAACATGTGTGAAATAAAGAGACTTTCTTGTTTACTTGTATTTCTTTGGAGTTTAGTTGTTCATCTCAATGATAATTTTAGCTGCAGTAGTTTTATAAGGCCAAGACATAGTAGAACAAAATTACAAAATGTCCCTTGAGACTACCATTGCAATACGTAGACTGCGTGGAAATCATCTCAAATCATATTTATGTGGGTTAACATTATCACATACAAAGATCAACTCTTTCAACACACATTTATGGTGAAGCCATTAAATGAAAAATACAATAAATCCACAAAGTCACTTCCTGTCAGCATTTAATTAGTTGGCTTCATGAAGCACCCTGAAGATTGAAACATCTTTTCAGCCATTACATCTGCATCAAGGATCAATGAAAATTTCAATGACAGTCTGCTAACAAGTGATAAAAATTAACTTATTGGGCAAGGGAGAGAGAAGCAAGGGAGAGAGAAGCAAGGGAGAGAGAAGCAAGGGAGAGAGAAGCAAGGGAGAGAGAAGCAAGGGAGAGAGAAGCAAGGACCAGGGGGGGGGAAAAAAAAAAAAAAAGAGATCGCGCATCTAGGTATTTTTACATAACTTAGCAGCAAAATATCCAAAAGCTTTCTCCTTCAAAACCCTTTTCACAATCTATTCTAAGTTTAACTCTCTCAGGTCATTAATGAATCAAGGCCAAAGAAACAAATCATGTCACAGGGTTGGAGGACGGCAAAGGGAAATTAACAGTTACAGAAAAAAAAAAGCAAAGGGGAAAAAAAGAAGGAAGGAATGAACAAAGTATCTTGAGAGTAAAGCTGTCAAAGATGTCATCTCCACAAATAGGGTCTATTAGAAAAAGGGCAAGACTTAGAAAATGAGAGAATTCATGGAATCATAGATTCCTGTGTGATAGCAGGAAGACAAGGCACAGCAGTGTACACAGGACAGGTAAACCCAACTATCTTTACCATGACTATTCAACACTTCTCTTGTGAAAACAGAGCAGGGAAAAGCTTCCTGATACATGAAGGGCTTGCTGACATTCCTCTATGCATGATAAGACAACCTGGCTGCTGAGATCTTAACAAATCTAACCTTTGTGAGCTAATTAAAACTGTACCTTTTGCTGTTGCACACTGTCATTGCATTAAAGTGCTGCCACAGGCTGCCTCAAGTTGCCAAAAGAAAAATATAAAAGACCTACAAATATGAAAGCAGAGGACTGACACATTGATCTTACACAGCTTGCTAGTGAGCTCACTGTACACTACATTCCAACACCCCAGTAGGCAAAAAAACAAGGTGATTTTCTACTTTCTCCTCCCACATAAAACAAGTGGGAAAAACAGAGTAATGCTGTATTGGACATGTAGTGCTTCCTGGGAAATGATAATGGTGAAATAGGAAACTAAAAATATACACTTGAACTTCTATAGACAACAGCAGGCAAAAGGCTCCGCAATGCTTACAGTTTTAGTCCAAAAAACAATTAAACTTGATCATAGAATGGCTTGGGTTGGAAGGGACCTTTGAAAGTTGCATAGTCAAACCCCCCTGCAGTAAACAAGGACATCTTCAAGTAGATCAGGTTGCTCAGTCCTGTCAACCTGACTAGCAATGTTTCCAGGGATGGGGTTTCTAACACCACTCTGGGCAACCTGTTCCAGTGGTTCACCACCCTTAGTGTAAAATATTTCTTCCCTCAATCTAGCCTAAATCTCCCCTCTTTTAGTTTAAAACCATCACTTCTTGACTTGTGGATAAAAGGTTGTTTCCATCTTTCTTAAAAGCCCCCTGTAAGGACTGAAAGGCTGCTACGAGTTCTCTCCAGTGCCTTCTTATGGTGAGGGGCCAGGAGCTGGGGGGGTGCTGCACCATTACAACATCTTAATGCCATGCTGAGACCCTAAGATAGCTACGTGCTGGCACTAATGTTCAAATGATCTTAAATCCTTCTGCATGAGTCATCTCTGAGTTCTGAACGTGTCAGGACGTCACCTACTTCAACTACACCAAGAATTCCTTCACTGCCTTCATGAAAATAGATGATGAACTCTCAAAAGCTGATTCTAGGCTACAAGCATTTTAAAATCAGCATTTTTAAACATGCTCTTCTTCTTCCCTATGCCTGTTCTCAAAGAAATTCACAGGCAGAATCAAGGGTCTGTTTCACAGAGTGCACTGAGCCAAGTACTGTGCTGGAATGAGAACATCCTATTTCCAAACAGGATTCCATCTGCTGTAGGGAAGGCTCTGTACTCACAAGGCACTACAGAACTGTTGCCTTCAAATCAAAAGGCTGGCATTTAAAAACTTTGTCCAAAGGAAGCTCCACAATAAACCAAGCAACGAGCATAACTGGGGGGGTGTTACAGCAAATCGGTGTTGTTGTGAGCTTAGTTTGCAGTAATTCAGAGAGGAAAAAAAGCCCAAAGTGTAGGTGCTGCTTTCACTGAAATCAGCACCAGAATGTTCCTTAGCACATTATTTCACTCCCTTTTTATTTCTATTAGCCCTGTACTTCACCTTGGTCATTGTGGGGACTGAAATCAATTTCCCTGATGTGTCTTTGAGGCACATCTCAACAGAAAAAGAATCTGAGGTATATTTATTCACTGGAACCAACATTAACTCTTTTATGAGTACATATAAACATAGTATTTCTATACTTAAGATGTATGTATTTATATGCATAGATTAAAACACTATGAATTTAAAGGAGAGTTGGTGTCCAGCTGGGCAGTGAGTACACCACACAATGTTAAACCAGTATGGGCAGCATTGCTAGATGCTCACCACCCTCATCAGGTTACCACCATTTGAGGGATGGGGTAAATGCCCTTGCACAACATCAAATCTCCAAGCTACACTCCCAAGCCTTTGCACTGGAGAAGAATGAAGAGGATTTGGTCAGCATCTAGTAACCCAAGGAAATTTCCTGGTTGTTTTGCAGTTGTTTTGAGTTGTTAAAATAAAAACTTCTCTGCAGACCATATGCAGTCACACTAATGAATATTGTTATTTTGAATAAGTTAAAAGAGTATTTTCTTTACTATACTAACAAAAATCTGGCATCAGTCAAGACCTTTAATGAAGATTTTTATCTAGTCTGCACCTAACTTTAAAGATTGTTTTTTACTGCCCATATAGCATTTGGCATTATATGGAACATTTAACTTCTTAGCCATGGCAATCAGTATCATGAAAGTCCTCATCTTTAGTGTAAAAACCTTCCACTTTCTGGGTAAAAGTTCTTCCTTCTGCCCACCTCTTCTATAATCATTCTCCATTCTCTCTAACTTGTGCAGTTTCTCTCAGCTGGAGACCATGAAAGAGCTGGGAACATGCAATTAGCAGCTCACTAAAGAGCCCAGTTGGAAAACAGGGTTTGGAAATCATTGACTACATTCTCCTCATGACTCAGCCATCAACACACTGCAGAAAGAACTGCCAGGGCAAAATTTTATCCCATTGAACTAATTCAACTGAATTAAATTATGACAGACAGAACTGGAATGAGTTACATTACAATAGTCTGGATGAGGGCACGGAGTGCATCCTAAGTAAGTTTGCAGACAACACCAGATTGGGCAGAAGTGTTGATCTGCTCCAAGGCAGGAAAACTTTGCAGAGGAATCTCTGCATGGACAGGCTGGGTCCATGGGCCAAGGCCAGTTGTATGAGGTTTAACAAAGCCAAGTTCTGGGTCCTGCATTTGGGTCACAACCACCCCATGCAACACTAGAGGCTTGGGGGAAGAGTGAATGGAAAGTTGCCTTGCAGAAAAAGGCCCTGCAGGTGCTGGTTGATAGGCAGCTGGACAAGAAGCAGCAATGTGCCCAGGTGACCAAGAGCAACAGCATCCTGGCCTGGATCAGCAAAGGTGTGGCCAGCAACAGCAAGGAAGTGATTGTGCCCTTGTACTTGACACTAGTAAGCCTGCACCTTGAGCACTGTGTTCAGTTTTGGGCCTCTCACTAAAAGGACATCTTGTGGTGGGACTGTGTCCAGAGAAGGGCAACATAGCTGGTGAAGGGCCTGGAGAATTAGTCTTATGAGGAGCAGCTGAAGGAACTGGGATTCTTTAGTCTGAAGATGATGAGAATGAGAAGAGGCCTCATTGCTCTCTACAGCTACGTGCAAGGAGGTGTGGGTTGGTCTTTTCTCCATAGTACCAAGTGACAGAACAAAGGGAAATGGCCTGAAGTTGTGCCAAGGGAGGTTTAGATTGGATATTAGGAAAAATGTTGTTACTGAAAGGGGGTCAGGCACCGAAAAAGGCTGCTCAGAGAAGTGGTGGAGTCACCATCTCTGGAGGTATTTAAAAAAGGTATAGACATGGCATTTTGGGATGTGGTTTAATGGCCACTGTGGTGGCAGGTCAATGGCTAGACTCGATGACCTCAGAGGTCTTTCCCAACCAAAACAATTCTATGATTAAGGCATTGATATTAAACCACTGTTCTCTTGCATTGTGCTAGCTTCCAACCTGTTCACATTTTTAGTTTTCTCTAGAATCTACTCATCATCCCCATTTTTCCTCAAGGAAACATTGGTTACTTTGATTTTTACCCTGGTATTTCAATGCATAACCCCTGTCAATTACTTCAGTTCAGTAATTTATAAAGTCATTGAACCATCTCAGATCCAACAGTCAAGCGGTCCACATTTAAGACAGCTTTGCATGGCTGTTATTTACCTTTGATGCTCTAAAACAAAAGGCAGTAGATGTGGTGTCTGACTTCTCTCTGTCTAACATTGCAAGTCCTTCATCTTCACTCAGAGCCAAGTACTTCCCTGTTGTAATATGTCGAAGACGGAAAGGATCTCCCCATCTCATGTTACTTCCACTCCAGCTAAACATGTGAGACATCAAAAATAATTTCTGAAGTAAGTAAAACTAAGATTTCTATGCAAGGCTTTAAAGGGTGCTCAGAAAACAGGAGGTGCTACATACATTTTGCCTCTCAATTCAACATCTGCATTAAAACAGAGACAAAACTCTTCACACATTTGCAAAGGGACCCATGGAAAGCAGTCTAGCTTTAATTTTCTTGTTTCTATATCCTCTCTCTGGTTTACTAGGGGCTTACCTGTGGTGTCCATAAAAATATCCTACATGTTTAGGAAAAACACTAAGGTGGGAATTACCTCCTGTAATTCAGCTGTCTGCCCAAATTAATCTTAAAGGAAGACTCAACAACATTCCAAAGAACTATCCTACACCTTTGTTAGCTATGAGGGTATTTCACTGGCAATCAGAAACACATCAAGAGTAAAACAAAGGCCATCACAGGTAAAACATGTACACCCTCAGAGCACATATATAAATGTCACTTGAAAAAGTTAACAGGCATGTAGGAGGGAAACAGGGTCTAAAAAAGAAAAGACAACCATGAGGCATATTACTGTTCTGATTTCCATCCATGCTTCTCCAATTCCAAGTGAAAACCAGGAAAATATTCTACTTTTGGGCAGAAGCAATGTCTCAAGCAGATGTATCTCATAGGCAACACTGCTTTTGAGATGGACAGAGAAAAAAACCCCAAACAGATTAAATGAAGTCTTACAGTACTGACAGTCGCAGTATGATTGTATCACACACTCTGATTACTGACGAAGATGCTCGCACATGTCATACAGCAGAACAAAGGTACATTCTACCCAAAGGGCCTGTCACAATCAAATTGCTGCAAACATAACAGCAGTTGTTAACAAACAGGTTTACAAATATCATTACCTTATCCGAAGGGGTTCTACTCTCCACAGCGACCTCGCTCGCACACCTGCTCCTCCCGTTTCATAAAGAACTTTCCTACTGAAAAGATTCAGAAGATCACCCTCTTGTGTTTATTTGTGCTACACAGAGCCACAGAACATATCTGGTTGGAAGAGACCTCAAAGATCATCCAGTCCAAACTTTGACACAGCACTGAAGGGTCAACATTAAACCATGTCCCTAAGCGGTAGCTCCACAGGTTGCTTAAATGCCCCCAGAAATGGTGACTCCAGCACTGCCCTGGGCAAACCATTCCAGTGCTCGAGAATCCTTTCATTGAAGAAATATTTTCTAGTATCCAGCCTGAACCTCCCCTGGTGCAGCTTGGAACTATTTCCTCTGTTCCTGCCACTTGCCACCAAGGAGCAGAGGCTGCCCCTTCCTCACTCCAACCTCCCTTCAGGTAGCTGTAGAGAGCAATAACGTCTCCCCTCAGCCTCCTCTTCTCCAGCCTGAACATCCCCAGCTGCCTCAGACTCTCCTTTTAAGGTCACAGGCTCCAGGCCCTTCATGAGCCTTGTTGCCCTTAATAACTTACTCCTCTGCATAGGACTTGCCTCCTCTCTGCTAAATGGGCAGAGCTGAATGCGCAGAAGCCTCACAGCAGGACCAGTGCTGTTTAACATCTTTGTCAGTGACATGGACAGAGGAATCAGTGCAGCCTCAGCAAGGTTGCAGATGACACCAAGCTGTGTGGCACAGCCGACTTGCTGGTGGGCAGGGATGGCATCCAGAGGGACCTGGACAGGCTGGAGAGGTGGGCCCAGGCCAAACTCATGAAGGTCAAGTGCAAGGTCCTGCACCTGGGTAGGCACAATCCCAAGCACAAATCCAGGCTGAGTGGTGAATGGCTGAGAGCAGCCCTGAGGAAAAGGACCTTGGGGTCTGGGTTGATGAAAAGCTCAACATGAGCCTGCAGTGTGCACATGCAGCCCAGAGAGCNCTGGAGAAGAGAAGGCTTTGAGGAGGCCTTGTAGTGGCCTTCCAGTATCTGAAGGGGGCGTACAGGAAGGCTGGGGAGGGACTGTTTACAAGGTCCTGCAATGACAGGACAAGGGGCAATGGGTTTAAACTGGAAAAGGGAAGATTTAGACTGGATGTTAGGAAGTCATTTGCAGTGAGGGATGTGAAACACTGGAACAGGTTGCTCATGGAGGCTGTGGCTGTTCCCTCCCTGGAGGTGTTCAAGGCCAGGTTGGACGAGGCCTTGAGTGACCTGCACTAGTGGGAGGTGTCCCTGCCTATGGTGGGGGTTGAAACTAGATGATCTTTGAAGTCCCTTCCAACCTAAACCATCCTATGATTCTATGATTCTACTCATCAGTGAGCACAAGACACACTCCAGTGTCCTAGGGAAGCTGGGCTGTTTCCAAGAAGCTACTCTCTCCCTGAAGCTGACAAAATAATTTGTCTTTAACGTGGCTGTGAAACTTTTGCTGTTACTTCATCAGTCGTAAAAACACGTAATTCATAACAGCTCCCAAGAGGTTAATCTAAATTACTAATGCTCTTAACTAGACAAATACCATATGGGTATAGACATTGGCATACACTAATGACTACTTGCATGAACACAACATCAAAGACTTTATTCCCAGAATGATCAGGGGCTGAAACACCTCTGCTATGAGGACAGGCTGAGGGAGCTGGGGTTGTTCAGCCTAGAAGGTATCTACAAAACCTGCGATGGTAAAAGGTTGCCTGTTGGCATCTTCAAAAGCAGAGGGAAATGTCAGTTCCCTAAATGGCTCTTGGGTGCTATTCCCCACTGACAATCACAGGCTTAAGTGCTAAAATACAGATGCTGCTTGAAAATGATCAGGGGGCTGGAGTGCTTCTGCTACGAGGACAGGCTGAGGGAGCTGGGAGTATTCAGACTGGAGAAGGGAAAGTTCCAGGTAGATCTAACAACAGCCTGCCAGGACCTGAAGGGGACTACAAGAAGGCTGCAGAGGGACTGTTTGCAAAGGCCTGCAGGGACTTCTAACCTGATACATTCTATGATTCTACTGAATACAGAAGAACTGCTCTTTTCCAATTTCATCCTAGATACTCTTTGGTCCCATTCATCTTAGTGACGTTAATTTTGGCAGACTCTAATGACCTCTTGCTAGCTAAGCTCAAAATTAATAATTAATTTCCATTCTCTTTGACCTCCTTCATCTCTCCTTGTGTTCCACAGAAGGTATCCAAATCCTAACACCTCTGCTAGTATTTTTATGCTAGGTGTGCACATTTTCACAGTCCATGCAAACTTTGCCTATTTTTTTTTTTCTGTACAAAGAAGTGAAGTTTTCTGAGATTCATTTTGGATTTTCTTTTAGCTTTGGAGACATTTTTCCTCCATATAAATCTGCAGAAGTAGACGACCCAGAGCTGAAAAGTTTACTTGACATAACTGAATGTCACCTAAAGCATAATTCCTTTACCACCATGAGTATAGAAATGTTTCACTGAATACAATTTTTAATGCCTGAGGTTTTGTGCCTCAAAATGATTAGCTTGCTGTGCCTTTATGCATCAGCAAAATGCAAAGTTAAATTCAATTAATAAATCAACATGATGCGTAACAACTGTAGATTTATGCCTAACACAAAAATGATTTAGTCTAGCTAATATAACTTAATTATCTTAAAGTATTAATCAAACCTGAGAGAGCAAGCACTTGCAAAGAGGTGCAGTGGATATAAAAAATGAAAGTAATTGTAGAGACTGAACTGTCACAGATTTTTTTGGGGTTTTTTAAGTTGTCATCTTCCCTGTTAATGCTTCCCTCTGTTTATAGTAGCATACATTAAAGGCAAGCCAAGGAAAACCTCTCCTATGGGGACAGGCTAAAAGAGTTGGGGCTGTTCAGGCTGGAGAAGAGAAGACTCCAAGGAGACCTTATTGTGGCCTTCCAGTATCTGAAGGGGGCTACAAGGAAGCTGGGGAGGGACTTTTTAGGGTGTCAGGCAGTGACAGGACTGGGGAGAACGGATCCAAGCTAGAGGAGGGCAGACTGACATTAGACCTTAGGAAGAAGTTCTTCACCATAAGGGTGGTGAGACACTTGAACAAGTTGCCTAGGGAGGTGGTGGAAGTCTCATCACTGGAAGTTTTTAAGGTCAGGCTGGATGTGGCTTTGGGCAACCTGATGTAGTAGGAAAGTGTCCCTGCACATGGCAGAGGGGTTGCAACTAGATGATCCTTGACGTCCCTTCCAGCCCTGACAATTCTGTGACTCTGTAATAGAAGAGGCTGAAATCTCAGTGGAAATCAACTACCTGAATTTCAGCCACAGAAGAATCCATGACTGATTTTCTGCTTCACAGGTCTTGACTTCTTTTAACAATGTCACTGACTAAATTGCTACACAGAGTGTTTAATCTAACCTCAAATGCAACTGGCAAGCAGCAACTTCTTTCTTGAGAGAAGGAAGTGCATAAGAAAGACACTTACTTATGCTGTGAATCATTCTGGTCTGTAGATGGAATTGTCAAACACTCATCATGGCCGTGGAACAAACGTACCACATGCCCACCAAGAAGATACCCTGGAGGAGAAGCACAGGTACTCATTAGATTCAACACTGACATTATGAAAATCACACCCTCCAAAAGGGAAAAAAAAAAAAAAAAAGTCACCACCTATAAGCAAATTTCCCCTCGCAGCTGAACTAAAGATCAACAGATTTAGCATGTTGTATCTTTTGCAGTTAAAAATATTCTTTCTGGAAACAAAGACAAAAAGAAAACAATCTCTTAGCATTTAAAAATCAAATTAGGGTTCTGGGCCTGTAAAGGAAATAAAAAACTCACTTAAAAGTTACTGTTTTGAAAACAGAATGCTTTAGGTAAGAGCCAAACCAAATGTATGATCCCAGAGTTTCCTCCCCCGGAATGAAATTTAAATGTTCTCTCTACAAAATAATTTGGTGAGTTCATCAATTTGTTCTGACATTTATGATTTGTGTCCAAATCAAAATTGCACAGCAGCAGCAGGAGACAAGAGGACAGAAAAACACTTAGCAGCTCTGCAGATTATGTGTAATGGAAGCTAACTTTCCAATCCATTTAACACAAAGACTACAGGTCAAAAACAGGCACTCCACCTCAACAGGAGAATAAAAAATAGTGTAGGAGGAGAACGATTCATCAGACCCTCAGTCCAAACTGTTCTGACCTTTTAAGTGAAGTTAATTTCTTTTAAAAGAACAAACACAGATAAAGGAGGGAGGGTGAAAGAAAACTTCCACCCCGTGCAGCCAATTTAGCATAAATTTTTAAATTAGGAAAACAGTAACTTGCAATTATGCTGTTGCAAATTAATACAAATGTCAAACTGAAGAAAGAATGGGGAGGGGAACAACAGCCCACTCACAAAAAACCCAACTTTCCTGATTTATGTTCCATCAGGAGCACTTCAAACACCACAGAAAGTATTCTGAGCTCCAGGCCACTTTTAGCCTCAGGGAATCTCAATTTCTCAGTCTGTCCACTCAGCTTGAACTAAGCTGCTAAGTCTTATAGTCACACAGTCAGTTGCTGATCATGTAAACCACTCTGAAAAGTGTTATGATGGTTCAGGAGTTCCACACCCCCACCCCGTCCCAGTTTGTAAAATGACCCAGACTAGAACTCAGTCGGCTGGAAGTTAAGGACTGAAGCTCTATTTACAGCTCAGCACAATGTACAAGCAGAGATATACACTATAGACAGGAATAGTTACAGAAATAGACAAGGTAAAGGGAATACCGAAACACAACTCCCCTCCCAGAAATTAGAGACCCCAGGAGGGGCTCCCAACCACCCTTCCACCTTCCCCCCACCCCTGTACCTTACCCCAAGGTTTGCCTTATGTGCAAGGTGAATTAGGAGGATCAGCCAGGGGGGTTAGAAGAAAAGTGATTAGTGAAGATTAATAGGCAAGGAGAAGCCAGAGCCAGAAGCTGCTAGACCGCCCCAGAAAGAGAGACAGACAGAGAATGCCTTATCTATGTTTTGGTTTCCCAAAACAATCTCAACAAGCCTATGAGTGAACTAGACATCATCATGTTTTCTTTTCACAGCCTATAGTGTAATTTTCTCTATTAAAATATTCCAATTAGCCTCAAACCAGCACAAGTGTCTACCGAGCTAAAGCTGAGCCCAAGGACTTGGGCAAAGACTGTTGCACAAACTGCTTTAAAGACTGGTGCACAAGGAAAGGCTGAGAGTTCTGGGCTGTACGACCTGCCCAGAGCAGGGAGGGGAATCTCATCCATGTAAAGAACACAGAGTGAGGGTCTCTTTAACAGTGCCCAGTGATATAACCAGAGGCATTGGGCACAAAATGAAACGCAGGAGAGTTTACCTGAACATCAGGAAACACTTTTCCACTGTGAGTGTGCCCAAAGAGGTTGCGGAGTCTCCTTTCTTGGAGCTACTCAACGGCAGTCTGGGTGTAGTCCTGGGCAACCCCTTCTGTCTCCTATGGATACCTCATGATGGCAGAGGACCAGACAGCTATTTATAAATAGATGGCTCCAGCATAATACATGTTTTGTGACAGAAAGCCATCAGGAAGTATTACAAGGAATATCTGTATCCTGTGTGCTCTTAAAATGAAACCCTACAAACACTCTGAGACAAGTTTCTTAAGGGCACAGAAACGCTGTGGGATGCTAAGTTAAAACACTTGGGGTTAGAAGAACCCAAGAATATTTCAGATCAGAGTAGCGAGTGAGTCTTTAGCACCAAGGTAGTATTTCTATCAAGACAGTCTGGCTGATCTTGAGGAAATGCAATGTCTCTTTCAGTTTCCTTAGAGCTTCACTTTTTCCTGTGATCCTGTATAATATTGTATCATAAGTGATTACTTTTAGGGCCAAGTGATACAAAATGATCCTGATGAAGACATTTGCCATTTACAAGCTTGGAGAGCTGATACTTGAGAGAACAGAGAGGTGAAGTACAGTGTTTGCTATGGCAGTTTTGATGTGCACTGAAATCAAGAGCCTTTCACTGCAGAACAAGGCATTTCTCAAACAGAACAAGGCAACACTTTTCAAACATGGCTATAAAGTGCAGTCAAGTACCCAGAAAAAACTCCTGGCCTTGTGGTGTGGGATTTAGGACTGCTGAAGATGTGGTTTTCAGACAGTTCATTCCCATTGACTCATTACAAAGAGACAGGAAGGAATCATTTCTACGAGATCCAGAAAGGACACTAAACAAATAGCCTTGGACAACACAACCAAGACATGTAAATAGGAACTATGTGAAATCTGTTTTCCATTTTGCTTGTACCTTTATCTCTCTTCTGTTACCTATTACAAGGTGATTGAAAAGCCTGTACAAAGATCTTAAGTTTACAGACTTGACTTATTTTGCAGCTCCCACTCCCTAAAATTAAACTGAAGGCAAACTCTTCTGTTGCTCTGTCAGTTTTCATTTCTCATGCAGCTTTTTATGCTTTGCTAGTCTAAAGCTGAAGCACTTATTTAGCTGTTTGCCAGTTAACCTAGCTGATGGATCAGCATTTTTAGGTTTCCCCTCCATTATTCTTCTCTGCTATGCCACTATTCTCATTCAGCTTTTTGGTTTGATGTTCTGAGGATGAGGTTTTTTCACTCTATGAAAGAAATCAAAGGTCATTTAAAGTATATACATGTCTCAATAACTAATGTCACAAACCTTCTGTAATACTGCTCCCTGAGCATGTAGGATGTACATTCCATAGCGTCTGCATGAAGGAGGCATCCACTTGAATGCTTCCATTTGATATGGAGAGATGCTGAAATAAGATGAGAGAAACAGCAGTGACTTCTCTGCACTTCAAAGTATTTGGCATATAAATTTCTCAACAAAATTGAAACAATAAAAAAGTAAACACATAGTACTTTTTTAGTAGTAGTAATCTGCTTTTTAAATTAACTCTTTTCTAATACTAATCATCAGACTCCAGATGCAAGTTAGAAATATAGCAGTTACAGAAATAAAAACTTTGTAAGATGGAGAATGCTAAAGGTACACCTCGAGTAAATGCATGGAAATAGTCTTGGTCTAGAGGGGAAGAATCTTTCACTGAGAAAGAGAAGGGCACTGCAACCAGGTCTTATTTTCTAGATTAGGGGAAAAAATCATTCACAAGAATCTCAACCATTTCCTCCAGCTCCTCACAGTGTTTTGGATTTGTACTTAGCAAGCAAGCCCACGTACCAGGTATCTTTCAGAGGACACACTGACCAGGATGAGGTCATCACCTATCCGAACCTTTTCTCCTTCTGACCTTTGTTTAGAAGCAGGATGTATTGTCCACCAGCAAGCCTCACCTAGAGGGCAGAGATACTGCTTATCAAGGGTACACAAGACAGGCAAGTCCCAAGAACTTTCAAGGTGCTTTTTACAAACACTGAAATAACATGAAGTTCTGGTTTCAAACTAACACTCTAGCCTAGTTCCTAATTATAAACAAGAATAGGAAAATTCCAGAGATGCTGAGTAGAAAATAGTAAAAGGTAAAGAAAATAGGAGATTGGATACAAAAGAAATATAATGATCAAGTCTGTATCATTCCAGCTGCTTGCTGATTGGGTTAAAGTTTGCTGCATAAACTTTTATTTTTCTTTTCCTTTTTGGTGTTTCTCTCTGTGATTCTGCTTTGCATTACTCCCTTATCTCTTTCNGTGTGGTTATGAATTGTAAAAAAAAATAATAAAAAAATATATATAAAACCCATATTAATTACATTTTATACTTCTAGATTCTTAGCTTGCTTTTATAAATATAGCTTCATTTTGCCTCCAAACATTTTGAGCTAGTCTGGTGATTTATTCTGGGGGTAAAATCTAACCCATTACACATGATAAAGAATTGTGTCAAATACAGACATCCACCTTCTAAAATTACCTCATTCCTCTTTTCAGTCAGTCTGATTTTTTTCCTTTTTCCTTGAAACTTTTGGTCACTAAAAGCTGATCTTTCTCTTTCAATGTTTGTAATGAAACTAACCACCTGCAAAACTCTGCTCAGAATCATAGATTCACTGAGGCTGGAAAAGATCATTAAGATCAAGTCAATCCAACAACCATGACCACTAAATCATGTCCTGAAGCACCACATCTACAGCTTCTTCAACACCTCCAGGGATGGCGACTCCACCACCTACCTAGGCAGCCTGTTCCAACCCCTCACCACTCTCTAACTAAAGATTTTCCTATCTAACCTAAACCTCCCCTGGCATTTCCTTTGTCCTATTGCTGGTTACAACAGCAACCTCACCCCTTTCAGGTAGCTGTAGAGAGCAATAAGATCTCCCTCCAGCCTTCTCTTTCCTAGACTAAACCACTCCAGCTCCCTCTGCCACTCCTCTTACAATGGCCTCCAAATCACTCACCAACTGGACACAGCCCAGTTCCTCAATGTCTTTCCTATCCTTTGGTGCTCAGAACTGAACCCAGTACTCAAGCTGTGGCTTTACCATGGCTGAGTACAGGGGCACCATTGCTGCCCTGCTCCTGCTGGACACACTGGTCCCGAATGCCTCATCAGCCTCCTCATCCTGGTTGGGTGGTCTGTAACAGACTCCCAACAAGATATCTGCCTTGCTGGCCTTTCCCCTAATCCTCACCTACAAGTATTCAACCTTACCATCACAGCTGTCAACTTCTACACTATCCAAACAGTCTCTCATATCCAGTGCCACTCCGTCACCTCTCCTTCCCTGCCTGTCCCCCCTTAAGAGCTTAGAGCCATTCACTGCAGTGCTCCAGCCATGGCAGCCATCCCACCACGTCTCTGTGATGGCAGCAATGTCAGAGCTGTCCTGCTGCACAACAGCTTCTAGTTCCTCTTGCTTGTTGTCCATGCTGCATGCATTGGTACAGATGCATCTAAGCTGTGCTATCAATTTCACCCCTGATGTGGGCATGCCACCCTTAGGCTCATCTCTAGTGAGTTTGGGTTTATCCCCTTTCAGACTTCTGTGCTTGACCTCATGGCTCCCACCCTGTATCGCCAGTGATGGATAATCAGAGGGCTGTATGAGCCTAGAGAGTTTCCCAGCAACACCTCTGTCCTGGGCCCAGGGAGGCAGCAGACTTCCCTGTGGGATGGATCTGGCTGGCATACAGGTTCCTCTGTTCCTTGCAGAAAAGAATCACCTGCAGCAATTGCTTTCCTGTTTTTCTTAGCACCAGTAGTCCTGATGCCTGGGCCTGGCTGAGTCATCCCAGACAACCCCCTGGATGGATGTTCATCTACTGCCTTCATTGCTTGCCCATGCAGTTCCAGGGCTCCATTCCTGTTGTGCAAGGGTGACTGGGAAGGAGAGGGAGGCTCGGCAGGCCAAACCGACCAAGGTAAGACCTCTGCTGTAGGTTGCCTATCACCCACATCCCCATTAGACTGCCTGCCTCCCAGCAGGGCCTCAGATCTATTGCTCCGAGGCACCTGGGGAGGTAAAGTGGGCAAAGAGGCCACTCGCCTTCTGCCACAAATGTGAACTTGCCTCCACTCACCCCTTCCATTTGGGCTTCTGCCTTCCACCTGACAGAGGCACAATACAGGGGCCCCTTCCAACTAGGTGCTGTCTGGCAGGTGCTCCCAATTCTGCTGCAGGGAGGGCAGAGACTGGCTCTGACAGGCCGTGGTCCTCTCACACTCCCTGATAGTCCTCATGGAACTCAGCTGTGCACAGATCACAGCTGGCACAAAGACCCTCTCTCTCTGCAGCCTGCCATTGCAAACAAGGCTTTGGCACCCCCTGTAGCCAGAGGCCTCGACACCTGCCTGTTCACCAGGGTCCATTGGCTAGGGTACTAAATTTCTTTCACTAACAGCTCTTGCCTGGGTTGCAGCCATTAGGCTGCATTTGCCCCTCTGCCCCTGAGCCTGATCCTGCAAACTGCACCCATCGCTGTCTCTTCCACTGGACCTGCCCCTGCAAACTGCACCCATCGCTGCTGCTGCTGCCCCTAGGCCTGCCCCTGCAAACTGCACCCATCGCTGCTGCTGCTGCCCCTAGGCCTGCCCCTGCAAACTGCACCCATCGCTGCTGCTGCTGCCCCTAGGCCTGCCCCTGCAAACTGCACCCATCGCTGCTGCTGCTGCCCCTAGGCCTGCCCCTGCAAACTGCACCCATCGCTGCTGCTGCTGCCCCTAGGCCTGCCCCTGCAAACTGCACCCATCGCTGCTGCTGCTGCCCCTAGGCCTGCCCCTGCAAACTGCACCCATCGCTGCTGCTGCTGCCCCTAGGCCTGCCCCTGCAAACTGCACCCATCGCTGCTGCTGCTGCCCCTAGGCCTGCCCCTGCAAACTGCACCCATCGCTGCTGCTGCTGCCCCTAGGCCTGCCCCTGCAAACTGCACCCATCGCTGCTGCTGCTGCCCCTAGGCCTGCCCCTGCAAACTCCACCCATCGCTGCTGCTGCTGCCGCCGCCCCTGGGCCTGCCCCTGCAAACTCCACCCATCGCTGCTGCTGCTGCCGCCGCCCCTGGGCCTGCCCCTGCAAACTGCACCCATCGCTGTCTCTGCCCCTGGGCCTGCCTC
>VWZE01015450.1:338140-376136 GCA_013396675.1 Eubucco bourcierii | reverse complement strand
CCTGCCCCTGCAAACTGCACCCATCGCTGCTGCTGCTGCCCCTGGGCCTGCCCCTGCAAACTGCACCCATCGCTGCCTCTGCCCCTGGCCCTGCCCCTGCAAACTGCACCCATCGCTGCTGCTGCTGCCCCTGGGCCTGCCCCTGCAAACTGCACCCATCGCTGCTGCTGCTGCCCCTGGGCCTGCCCCTGCAAACTGCACCCATCGCTGCTGCCGTCTCTGTGCCTGACCCGCACACTGCCGGCACCCCCAGGTACCTCACCAGCTTCGTCCTGTCCGACGCCGCCGGGTGCGGGGAGTCCCTGCGCTCCTGATGCCTTGAAGCGGCCCCGCTCGCCTCCTCTGCAAGAGCAGCCGGCTCGGCGGGGTCCGGGGCTGTGCCGCTCGCCGCTTGTAAGCCGGCATCGGGGGAGGGAAAAACCACCCTGTGGGCTGCTTTCTCCTGCTGTGCCGAACTGCGGCGTGGACGGCTCGGTTCCGCAGCCTGATCCCTGTGGTCTGACCTCCCTCTAAGGCTCTCGTTACCAGTGAAGTGCTAACAGCTGCCTCAGTCTTAATTATCACCGTTCAGGTTTTGTTTCCCTTCATGTTCACATTTAATTCACAATTTTCTGTAGCAAAGCTCTATTTGTGTTGTAGGACATGGAATTTGAAACAAACACTCCAGAACTGTACAATATCGCTGCACTACAAACACCAGTTCTGGCAGCAGCATCGTTAGCACCATGGACCAGATGGCTACAGGACGGGCAAGCCTGAGCCCGACAACCAGAAAAGAGTTCTTGTCCATCAAATGGAATCTCTGGGATTGCTTTACATACATACACCCCAATTCTGGGAAGATTACCTAATTCATCCCATAATTTCACACCCTTTAGGGCAATGCAAAGTGGAAGAGAATTAAATAAAGGCAACACAGGTAGCATAAGTTAAAGCAGAAAAATCTGTTTGATCAACTTAGGAATTTCATGTAAATCATCTGTAAACAAAACCTGAAGGTTACTAAACTAATTAAAAAGAAGCTAATAATAAAAGTTTCCTCCTTGAAAATGGAAAGGCTAAATCTAGAAGAGAGTAAATATCCAGCAGCCTTTCACTCAACAGCTGCTAGGTGAAGAATACTTCATGCAGCTGAAAGTGATTCAATCAGGCAGTTAAACTGGTGAGGGCACAGGGCAAGGGGAGGTGATATTAGGGTGTTCGGTTTATGAGGTTAGCAAGCATGTAATGGTTATTCAAATCCCCAGTGCAGAATAGAGCTTATCATTTTTTTTTTTTTTGGTGCTCCTTTTTATCTTCTCTATGTGTACAAGGGTCTCCTTGAATATGCACAGTTAAGTAAACACCAGGACTGCAGGTGTTCATTACACAACCTCCTGGGTACAAGCAAACACATGTACAATAGCTGTGGAAAAAAAAAGCCAAGAAGGGAAATTTCACTGACAGTACTCTGAGATGGAACACACATGTTCTTTTCTGCACAATGCCTAAAGGAAAAGATCCCCATCTGAGGCAGCAACTGAAGATATAATCAAGTAACAGGCTGCCAATGTCTGTCTCAGACCGTCTTTTATGTATGGCTACCACAGGTGAAAGACAAGCTTTCCTCACTGAAAACAGAGGGGCATGTAAATAATCAGTATCCTGGAAAGGAATTCTCAAAGAGCATGGGCAACAGACATATTTATCACCTCCATATCCAATGCCTCTCCATCATTCTACTTTCACTTTGATTTATTTTCAAAATAATGAAAAGCCAATAGAAAGTACAGATATGTACTCACTGTGTCCAGTTCTGGGCTCCTCAGTTCAAGAGGGACCTCAGGGAACTGCTTGAGAAAGTCGAGCCCAGAGCCACAGAGCTGCTGCAAGCAGTGCAACATGTCCTGTGAGGACAGGCTGAGCAAGCTGGGACTTGGAGCAGAGGAGCCTGAGGGCTGCCCTCATTGCTGCTGCTAAAGATGTGCAGGGCAGTGTGGGCAGGATGCAGCCAGGCTCTGCTCAGGGATGGCCAAGGACAGGACAAGGGGCACTGGGGGCAAGGTGGAGCAGAGGAGGTGCCATGGGAACAGGAGGGAAATTTTTTTCCCTGTGAGGGTGCTGGATCCCTGGAGCAGGCTGCCCAGAGAGGTTGTGGAGTCTCCTTGTCTGGAGACATTCCAAACGTACCTGGATGCTCCTGCTCTGACAGGGGGTTTGGACTGGATGATGTCTGGAGGTCCCTTCCAACTCCTGACATTCTGTGATGAATACAGCTGCCATTTCTTGATTTGAAGTCTCAAAATAAGGAGCTGTGTATGCAGGCACTTAGCTTTTCCCCTTCACCACAGATATGTGGCCCTGGTCACTACAGGGTCGCTGTTTCTTCTGATGAGTACTCATCCCTTTCAGTACCCATTAACCCTATGCACCAAGCAGCAAGTGCACCCACATGTGGCTCTGTGGCTGAGTTGCTTGGGAATGGCTTTAACACAGCTCCCACAGGCATCTCAGAATTTATTTGTGATTTCATGGAAGCACCATTTTTTTATTTTTCTTACTATATTTCTGTCAGCAGCACTGTCACTGGCAGTACTCCCAGAAATCAATAAATTACATTTTAAGGCTTTCTCATCATTTCTTGTTTGTGTCATGTCTATGCCACTCTGTCCCATTATTATTTTTCTTCAGCTCTTTCAGCAATGTGCTCATTACATTTATTTCTGTTTCCCTCAATTACAAGTAGAACATGTCTTTTGTGGCATGAGTACAACATACACTGTAAACGCACTGATAAAGGCTACTTGATAATGCTGTTCAAAGTGCCAGCCCACAGTAGAAAACTAATGCATCACTCTTTGTTCAATGCAATCATTTCACTTTGACTATTAACATTGGCCATCTCTTTGAGAATGACTTTTCAGGTAGGTGATTATTTACATGACCTTCTGTTTTCAGTGAGGGAAGTTTATCTTTCACCTGTTGTAGCTGTGCAGTTGCAGTAACTCAATTTAATTGCAAGGCATTCTCACATTCTTTCACAGTCAATTAATTTACTGAAAGTCATCAGTGTTGACAGTCCTCATTTCATTATAATCATCTTTTTGATAGGTGGGGCTGGAGCACCTGTGCTGTGAGGATAGGCTGAGGGAACTGGGGGTGTTCAGTTGGGAGAAGGGAAGACTCCAAGGGGACCTTAGAGGTCCCTTCCAACACCCGAAGATATCCTGCAGGAAGGCTGCAGAGGAACTTCTCAGCAGGGTGTCTAGAGACAGGACAAGGGGCAATAGTTTGAAGCTGAGGCAGAGCAGGCTTAGACTGGAGCTGAGGAAGAAGTTCTTCAGTAGGAGGGTGGTGAGACTCTGGAATAGGCTGCCCAGGGAGGCTGTGGCTGCCTCCTGCCTGTGTTGAAGGCCAGGCTGGAAGAAGCCTTGAACAGCTGAGTCTAGCTGAGAGATGTCCCTGCCCATGGTGGGGAGGTTGAAGCAGATGAGTTCTGAGGTCCCTTCCAGCCTAAGCTATTCTGTGATTCTCTGATTCTATTTCTAATGAACAAAAATCAGGACATTCATAAGCTTACAGTGCCAGCAGTTGCAATGTGTGACATCTTTTCCTTCCAAAACAACTTGCCATACCTGCTGCATTTTCTCGTAGTCCCACATCAAAGGCAAGTTTGTCCGTCTGGGATCTGGATGATGTCAAACACGTCAAATACTGCAGTGCAGAGGTCATTGAAAACAAAACCCAGACAGTATCCGTTAGCACGTGTGGCAAATGCACACATTCCCATTACTCCATCATGCTGTCAGCCTGCCCTCAGTGTTTGTTCTAACATTACTGCTTAGTGGTTTTTTTAATGATATAAACATGATCCCATTTGTGTCCATATTCTCCCTGACATGAAATCAAAATCCCTTTCCACTTCAGCCCACGTTTCTCTCTACAATTTAGCTCCTACCTTCCAAAGTTTCACATGGTTCATCAAATAGGAACAGGCATGATCTAAGAGCTGGAGCACCTCTGCTATGTGAGGACAGGAGCTGGGCGTGTTCACCCTGGAGAGGAGAATACTCCAGGGGGACCTTAGAGCTACCTTCCAATACCTGAGGGAAGGCTGCAGAGGGACTTTTCATCAGGGTATCTAGAGACAGGGCAAGGGGGAATGGTTTGAAGCTGAGGCAGAGCAGGGTTAGACTGGAGCTGGGGCAGAAGTTTTTCAGTAGGAGGGTGGTGAGATTCTTACTGGGAGGGAGGCATGGGCTGCCCAGGGAGGCTGTGGCTGCCTCCTGTCTGGGGGTGTTGAAGGTCAGGTTGAATGAGGCCTTGAGCAGCTGAGTCTAGCTGAGAGGTGTCCCTGCCCATGGTGGGGAGGTTGGAGCAGATGAGCTCTGAGGTCTCTTCCAACCTAAGCCACTCTATGATTCTATGATCACTACTGTAAAACATTTCCTGCATGGAAACAGCAAATGTATGAAAGGAAGCAATCATGTTTGCAACCCAGATGTGTCAAGGCTGCTACGATTGGTGTGGTTCATAAACATAAGACTAATGTAGAGTCTTCTAGTAGAGCAAAACAGAAGGAAGATACTTTCCCCACTTCTTATTTTCTCAGTGCCCTGTTAGGTATACTTGCATGGGCCATAAACAGTCAAAGATCCCGAGTAGTTAAAATTTTCCAGTTGTACAATGTAGTGAAATAAAATCTATACAAGTAGCCTGAAGACCGCACATCTGTTGGCACAGTCTCTGGAAACTAAGGAATGTTAAAAGAAATACTTCACATGATGGAAAAAATAGCACATACCATAATAAATCCTTTGCAACAGTAGCAGCTTATAAAGAGAATTATCATTAAAGGGGATTCCTTAAGGACATAGAAATAATCTATGAGTAAAGAAGTATTGTACTGTATTCAGTCTGGAGAAGAGAAGACTCCAAGGAGACCTTATTGTGGCCTTCCAGTACCTGAAGTGGGCTACAAGAAAGCTGGGGAGGAACTTTTTTGGGTGTCAGGACTGAGGGATCCAAGCTAGAGTAGGGCAGATTTAGATTAGACCTTAGAAAGAAGTTTTTCACCATGAGGGTGGTGAGACTCTGGCACAGGTTGCTCTGGGAGGTAGTGGAAGCCTCATCCCTGAAAGTTTTTAAGGCCAGGCTGGATGTGGCTCTGGGCAACCTGATTTAGTGGAAAGTTTGTGCTTATGGCAGGAGAGTTGGAACTGGAGGATCCTTGAGGTCCCTTCCAATGCTGATGATTCTGTGAAATATTTCTGAGTGAAATGGATGGCAGAATCCAAACTGAAAACTGAAGGGGCACTTTCATTGTGTTGTGACACCATAAGCTACTGAATTTTTTTTTTTATCTAGTGCAGAAGTGAACCTAGAAGCAAAGTTCTTCTACATTTATATTTTTTTAAATTATTTTCTTTTTCAGTAAGATGTTTATGGGAGCTTCATGTTACCCACTCTGTGCAAGTGCTCTTTCACTCACCATTGCACTAAACGAATGTCGAAGTAGTATGGCGTGGCCATACAGCAGGGTTCTGTGACCACCCCCTTGAGCTGCCTACAGAACACGACAAAGAATGTCAGAACTCCACTGCACTGCGTGGGCTACAAGCAGAATTATGTAACAACATCAAGAGCCACTCCACTTCAAATAATAAGTGCAAAAATTCAAGCCAGTCATGAAATGCAGCACAATCATCATCAACAACAACGTCATCATAATCTGCAGCAATAGCAAGACTCTCACTGTGATCTGTTTTTTATTAGAGGTAAGTCAAAGCAGAGCATTTTCCAACGTTTTGAGTTAAAGGTAATGCTACTTACCTTTCTTATAAACTTCTCAGAGGCATTAGAAAAGAATAAATAATAAAATAAGTAAATGCAGACACACAAACTGAAATCTGAGTGAGGAAAGCAAGCCTGTTGGCCAGAATGATTTAAGCACATGCTGAGGAGAAATCCTTGCTAGAATTAATGGCATTTGTGAGATTCATTAAAGCAAACACACCCATAATTTCTACCAAGCACAGTTAGTAATTTTGAATATGGACATTTATGGCAAGATCAGGGCGAGGCAAAACTGGATTTTCCACTCTGAGAATTTAACTTTGAGCTCCTTTTGATAATCAGCAGAAAAGTAGATCTGGGGAAAGAACGATTACAACAAAGGTACCTCTGGAACAATAAACAACACACTTGGTAGGTTTTCAAGTCTGCCTCTCAGTCATTTTCTGCATCTACCATTTCATTTCATCATTATTTGTCAATAGCAAGCCTCTTCCAGCTTAAATAAATAATATGACCAAGAAACTGAATTTCTTATTTATTCTGCTACTTTCCACTGGTGTTTTTTTTTTCTTATTTGTTTATTTGAGATCTTCACTCCCAGATTTTATGAAGTACTTTTCTTAGGAAAGCAGTCTCTATTTTATGCAGAATGATGGCTAACATGATTAATGTTAACACTAACTATGCTATGGTAGGCCAAACTGTACTTTATTCTCTTCTCTCAGTCCAGATCATAGCATATATATCTTGTGAGTCTTGAGCAATAAGTCTCAGATCAGGATCCTGATAAGAAGGCAGAAATTGCTGATTTTAGAATACCTAATTTCTCATGTTGCTGCTTGAAACTTCTCATACACACACAGAGGATTTTTTCCCCACTTAAAATAGCATTTATAACATTCTCCTCTCATTTCAGGTATATTTAGACTATCATTAAATATGAAAAGTAGTTCCCCAAAATACAACTTCAGAAGTGGATTTGTCTCTAGGATGTTTCACACTGCTAAGAAGGACTGCCTTTGAGGTCAGTCCTTTTCCTTGGATTTCTGTGAAAGGGATAGATAAGGAAAGGTAGTTCCAGAAAATTAAAGAGCTGCTTCTATAACAGCTCTGCGTCCTACCACAGGGTCAATCATTTTGAATGACGCTGAAATGAGGTAGTTACGCATCTACAAAAGCAAATACTGCATTTTTATATGTGAACTGAAATGTGTCACTGCTTCCTTGGCAGGATACTCTCCTCAGGTTCACAAAAGCCAGTCAGCCCAAGAGTTCTCCTGTTCCTTATTCAATATCCAGTTATGGACTGATGGTGATCAATGATCCCTGAAGAGTATGGTCCTTGGCTTTTCTAAGACTAACTGCACTTGTTCCTCGGTGTAAAGATGAAGGATTCAGTGACATTAGTGGAGCAATCATGTCCCAGAAGAAAACAAGAATCTGCTGCAACATGAAGCACCTCTCCTACAAAATCCTGGAGCAAAGAAGGAAATGGTGGGAATTTACTTACCCCTTCGCTAGCATTATCCCCTGTGCTGGCCAGCATCTCCTGAAGGGCTCTGACAGACAGGGACTGTTCAAGAACAAAATTACAGATGCAAAGGTCTGGAGGAACATACTGTAAAAATAAATGAAAGAGTGTAAGACCAGAGCATGTGTCTCATATTTGTTAGCAAAGCCTGGAAAGGCTTCTTTAAGATATTAGGAACTAGATGATCCTTGAGGTCCCTTCCAACCTTACCATTCTATGATTCTATGATTTTATTGCTATGAACATAGACATCTATACAACATTAAGCAGACTGCTTTCCAGTGAGCCAGACAAGTGAACAAAATCTCTGTGTAACACTTCACCCAGTACTACCTTGAATTGTACCTAGGAGGCAAATAAACCACATCATTACTAAAAACATAAATCAAGCTAACAGAAAACCCAGGTATTCTTCTGTTATTTTCTGGCAGCTTTCAGATTTCTCAGCATTCATTTTATTAAGACATCTTGAGTGTGAATTAAACCATGCTTTTCTCCAAGTATATTGGAATTTCATTTAAAACAACAACAACAGAAAAAAAAAAACCTTTATAATACCTTAAATTAAGAAACTAAACTGGAATTTTATCTGGGAAGAAATAATCTAGCTGGTAATAAAGTTCTAATCTATCTCCATCCAGTGAATTCATCAATGTTGATATTGATGACAACAATGAACAGCAATCATGGCATCATAGAATGGTCTGGGTTGGAAGGCACCTCCCAAGGTCATCCAGTCCAACTCCCCTGCAGTCAGCAGGGACAACCTCCAGTGACTTCAGTTCCAATAGTTATTTCAGACAGTTATAGAATGGTGACTTGTGACTGCTTCCTGGGACACCGCAAAGGATGTTTAGAATCCCGAGGAAATCTCAGGCTGCAGTTATATATGAAGAGCACAGAGAGGTTTATCAGACAGCCCACTGGAGTGCCTAATTCAATATAGTTTCTGATAATAAGCAGATTGGCATTCACTGCTCAGTGACACCACTCCAGAGTATCAGCTTCTTACTTTAGCTTCTGACGTTGGTTCCAAAAAGCACAGGCGATTCCCAAGACCCTCAGCTGCCAAGCAAAACTTCCTTTGTTCCTTGTGGATGCTGGCGACACACTGCAGTACTACTTCGTCATCCTGTCACAAAGCAAGGTGCAAGGGAAAGAGTCAAACACACACCACAATGCTGAAGAAACCTTGGAACACAGAACCTGTTGAAAATGAGCCCATTGTGACTGATACCACACACACGGACGGAGACTCTTCTGAGGTGTCCGAAAAGATGTTTGTGTACAGATTTATATTCCAGGCTACATCAAAATGGCAATGACTACAAACTGCACCCAAGGCTCTCACTACTGCTGTGTTCTTCTGCTGCTTTCACAGCGGCTTCTAGCGTGCCATAAAAAACTCTAACTGCACTGCTACTCAGTTTTACTCAGCAAACCCCTGTTGCTTTTTCAGAAAAACAGTAATCTAAAAATAAACAAAATTTGTTTGGTTAGCAGAGTGAGATCTCAACACAAGTCCTCTGAATCACAGAATGATAGGGGTTGGAAGGGACCTTCAGAGATCGTCTAGTCCCATGCCCCTGCCATAGCAGGATGACCCAGGGCAGATCACACAGGAACACATACAGGTGAGTTTGGAAAGTCTCCAGAGAACTCCACAAACTCTCTGGGCAGCCTGCTCCAGGGCTCTGACACACTCACCATACAGAAGTGTCTCCTCAAGTTGAGGTAGAACCTCCTGTGTTCCAGCTCATCCTGTCACCGGGCACCACCAGACAGAGCCTGGCACCTTCATCTTGATACCCATCCCTCAGTTATTGATAGACCTTGACCAGATCCCCTCTCAGCCTTCTCTTCTCCAGGCTGGACAGCCCCAGGGCTCTTAGTCTTTCTTTCACAGCAGAGATGTTCCAGTCCCTTCATCATCCTTGTAGCTCTCCGCTAGAGTCTCTCCAGCAGATCCCTGTCTCACTTGAAATGGGGAGCCCAGTATATGGTCTTGACTTTTTCAAATGATGGTTCAACTCTGTTGTAGAAATTTGCTTCTCACAAGACCTATTCCAAGAATAAGAACACTCTGGAAAAGTGGCAAAGTGAGATGGTCCAGACCTGTTTATCCAATAAGCTGTTTTCCGAATGGTTATACGACACAACACCAAAGGCACTCTTACTTATGAAATGCCAAGCCTTTAGTCACTTCTTAACATGTGATAACAAAATTGATACAAGTGAGCCAAACCAGATTACTTTTGATGTTCAACTGTTAAAGACAGAATTAAAAATCACTTTGTTTTCCAAAACTAACCAAGGAAAACATCAATTGCAGACCTGCACATGGAGTGGTTTATTTTTATTCCCGTATTTCACCGTTCACCAGAAGACATTGCCTTAGAAGTTCTTAAGGGGGTGGAAGCTGATAAATCCAGAGCCATATGATATGGCAGAATCCCATCCAGCTATGAAGCTATCCTGGTGCCAGTTCTTATTGTCAAAGCAGAACCACAACAGCCGCCTGTGCCGAGCTCAAAGATCACTTTAACAATTATGTTCTAAAAGCAGCTCTGCTTTTCCCAGCCCCCTTATGCAACTCCACTGCTATGCCAGCAGCGCAGCCACTGCCACTTGAACTGAAAGCTGGGTGTGACAAAGTGATTTTCACCAGAGGAATTGACAGGCCTTTTAAAATGGGAGTTCAGAAGCACCTTTTCCACTTGTATGTGAGGGTTATATGGCTTGCTTCCAGGTCACGCTTCACTGCCTACTCACTACTGCTAAAATGGACAGCTGTGATTCACAGATTGCTCAGGAGTGAAAGAGACCCTCAAAGGTCATCTTATCCAGCCTCCCTGCAGTGAGCAGGGACACCTCCAACTAGATCATAGAATCATAGACAGAATTGTCAGGGTTGGAATGGACCTCGAGGTTCATTCAGTTCCAATACCCCTGCCATGGGCAAGGACACCTCACACTAGATCAGGTTGCCCAGAGCCACATCCAGCCTGGCCTTAAAAACTTCCAGGGATGAGACTTCCACCACCTCCCTAGGCGATTTGTGCCAGTGTCTTACCACCCTTATGGTGAAGAACTTCTTCCTAAGGTCTAATCTCAGTCTGCCCTCTCTAGCTTGGATCTGTTCTCCCCAGTCCTGTCACTACCTGATACCCTAAAAAGTCCCTCCCCAGCTTTCTTGTAGCCCACTTCAGGTACTGGAAGGCCACAATAAGGTCTCCTCTGAGTCTTCTCTTCTCCAGACTGAACAGCCTCAACTGTCTCAGCCTGTGCTCACAGCAGAGGTTCTCCAGCCCTCTGACCATCCTCATGGCCCTACTCTGGACACATTCCAGCACCTCCAGATATTTCCTGTAGTGGGGGCTCCAGAACTGGATGCAGCACTCCAGCTGGGGTCTGACCAAGTGGAGCAGAGGGGCAGAATCCCCTCCCTTGACCTGCTGGCCACACTTCTGTGGATGCAACCCAGAATACGGTTTGCCCTCTGGGCTGCAAGTGCACACTGGTGGCCGTGTCAAGTCTGAATGTCTCCAGACTTCAGACTAAGCAGCAGTTACAGACAGTGTTGTCCTTGTCCAGCTTTGTAGCAATAACAGTTTTAGCAACACAGGTTAGGAATCCAAGAAACCATTATCAATAATTCTAAAGTCAAGCAGAAGTTGGACAGAATCAGCTGATTAAGACTAAGCAAGTATTTTACTTTTCCCTCTGCTGATTCTGCTTCCACTTCTGGAAAACACTCTCTAAAATTCTCAGCTCTCAAATTCATTAGTAAAAACATTTGTGTTTTCTAAACTTCAGAGTAGTTAGGTTGCAAAACATAACCAATTCAATTAGGCACTCATTGTGATGTGCCTCCCTTCATGAATTTTTGAAAAATTGGAATCGTGAGCAGATCTGTTTGGTGGGAAAGGATTAGATCACATACAGCAAAAAGAGATTTGCAACACTTGTCATTATCTGATTTCTGTATCAATCCCTGAACATACAGATTGAAGCCAGGCTGAGGGAGCTGGGGTTGTTCAGCCTGCAGAAGAGAAGGCTCCAGGCAGACCTAATAGCAGCCTGCCAGGACCTGAAGGGGCTACAAGAAGGCTGCAGAGGGACTGTTTGCAAAGGCTTGCAGGGACAGGACCAGGGCAATGATTTGAGATGAGAGCAGAGGAGATTGATATTGGATGTGATGAACAACTTCCGCACCAAGAGAGTGCTGGAACACTGCAACAGGTTACCCAGGGATGTAGTTGAGGCCCCATCCCTGGAGATATCCAAGGTGAGGCTCGAAAAGGCTGTGAGCAACCTGCTCCAGTGGAGGATGTCCCTGCTGGCTGCAGGGGGGTTGGACTGGATGAGCTTTGGAGGTCCCTTCCTACCCAAGACGTTCCAGGATTCTAAGATTCTATATTTCAGAGATTGTAAAAGAATAAAACACTGAATTTTATATATGAAGATTTAGGATGAAAGATTTGTTACTTAGCCTGCATTTATCAGTGGATTACATTGAATTCCATATACATATCTAAATTGTATTTATTCTCCCTACCACATTATTCATCATTCCACAGAGGCATATACAGAACATCTATTGTAATTCACAGCTTTTTAAGAAGTAAAATTGTGCCTTCAGAAAACATATCTAAAGAATTACTTACAATGGGAATAACTCTAACAAATGAACTATTTTCTTTTACAATCCATCAAGCTGAGTTTCCAGCATAAGGAAATGAATATTTCCATTTTCAAGGATTTAAAAAAAAAAACCAAAAAAAAATTTAAAATCTGTATTTCTCTGTAGAATTCACAGTGGCCTCACAAAGTCTTCATCAATCATTAAATGCCATAACTTCAAAATGCAAACACTGATAATCTCTTAAGTGAGGGCTGCAGGCAGTGTTCAACATCAGTGTTTTACAGAATCACAGGTTATACCTGGTTGGAATAGACCTCCAAGCTCATCCAGTCCAACCCTTGACCCAGCACTGAAGGGTCTACACTAAACCAAGTCCCTAAGCACCACCTCCATAGGCTGCTTGGACATCCCAGCGATGGCGACTCCAGCACTGCCCTGGGCAGACCATTCCAGTGTTTGAGAACCCTTTCAGTGAAGAAATATTTCCTAACATCCAGCCCAAACCTCTCCTGGCACAGTTTGGAACCATTTCCTCTGTTCCTGCCACTTGTCGCCAAGGAGCAGAGGCTACCCTCTCCTCGCTCCAGCCTCTCTTCAGGTAGTTGGAGAGAGAGAGAGAAAGAGAGTGAAAGTTTTACACCATTCCCCCACATTTCCAATGAACCTTTTCATTTCTGCTGCAGTGTGTAGCACAGGATGTGTTTGCTACACAGCAGGAACAACTTGCCAGTGTATCACAAATGGCATGAATTGTGTGCTAGGAGCAGAGCTTTCAAGAGTTTTGCACTCAGGTGCTGGTGGACTGAACATGAAGGATTAGTGGAATGTATATAACCTAAAATGAGCCAGAGTCACTATTCAGATGACTCAGTATTACACTGTATTTTGTGAAGGAAGATCATTCTAGCTGAGGTCTGAAATTGCTTTTCTGGCCTGAAGAAGCTAACAGAAATGAGGTTTATGGAGTTGTTATCCTATAATGAAATTTCAGGCTATGTCTCTTAGTAGTGTCCTGTTGTCTTGAGTCTTCTATCACATAAATTCTGTTACTCTAAAACACTTTTCCAGGTGAACTCATTTTCTTCTTCCCTTAGTTTTTACATATATGATGCCAGGGCTATTTCATCACAGAATCATCACGGAATGCCTCAGGCTGTAAGGGACCTCAGAGCTCATCTCCAACTACCCCACAAGGGTCAGGGACACCTCTCAGCTAGACTCAGCTGCTCAAAGCCTCTTCCAACCTGGCCTTCAACACCCCCAGGCAGGAGGCAGCCACAGTCTCCCTGGGCAGCCTGTGCCAGAGTTTCACCACCTCCTACTGAAAAACTTCTTCCTCAGCTTCAGTCTAACCCTACTCTACCTCAGCTTCAAACCGTTCTCCCTTGTCCTGTCTCTAGACACCCTGATGAAAAGTCTCTCTGCAGCCTTTTTGTAGGATTCCTTTCAAGTATTGGAAAGTAACATTCATCTTCACTCCTCTTATACCAGATTTCATCCACTTACTTCAATGTACCTTTTTCAGTATGAGAAGAAACCTGCATGTCCAATGAGATGTGGAAACTCATGCAGTGAGTGAGCTGTGGTAAGTTGTTAGTAAAGCTATATACAGCCAGTCCCCCAAAATAACCAAAAGCAAATCAATGGAGAAAAAAAAAAATATAAAGGAATCAACCCACACAACTTCCTTGAGATCCATTTTGTCAACAAGGAACTTAGCAAATGTAAGTGTTTTAAATGCAATCTTTGTCATTCAGCAGCTTGGACATTTCCACGTTTAGAAACTTAATTACTTCTGTTCCTTTTAGCTTAGGTGGGGCTTGGGTTTTCTTTGGTTTTGTAGTTTGGTTTGTTGTAGTTTTTTGGTTTTATTAAGGCCTGTTTCTTAGATGATCTAACATGCTTAATTTAAGAAGAGTCCACTCAAAGTTCTGTCCAGCTTCGGGTATCATTACGATGACCATCCTTTTCTACACCTCTTCAGATCAAGTTGGTAATACAGAGCAGTCCTAGCAAAGCACTCTAAGGTTTTGCTCCAGTGAGCAAACAGGAGCAGTTATCTCAGGTTGATCAAAATCCTTCTGTGGTGTAGTGAACACATGGAGAACTTACACAGTTGCATATCACTGGGCCTTGCACAAGCAACTGCCCTTGCTATTGCTCCTCAAAAAGTACACTTCTTGTGATGGTCAGTTACTAGTTACTGGTTTCCAGCAGCAGCAGCAGCAACTTCTACAGGATCACAGGATCAGTTGGAAAGGACCTCCGCAGATCATCGAGTCCCACCCCCCTGCCAGAACAGAACCATAGAATCTAGCTCAGGTCTCACATTCAGATGGGTCCTGATAGTCTCCAGAGAAGGAGACTTACTACAGCAAGTTAAGCAAGAGATCCATTTTGATTTACCACAATCAATATCTGTTCATCAATACAGATGAAAAGCTGTTCGAAACTTTTTCTTCTGAACAGTTCAAGGTCAGTCTGGATGAGGCCTTGAGCAGCTGAGCTCGGTTGAGAGGTGTCCCTGCCCATGGCAGGAGATTGGAGTAGATGAGCTCTGAGGTCGCTTCCAACCTGAGCCATTCTAGGCCATTCTATGAAGAGGAAATACAAAATTTCCCCTTCTGTCCAGAAATGTCTTATCTGGCTTAGGATCCTTTCCAACCCCAGTTCTAGGAATGTTTATGCATAGAACCACTGATATTGTTAACATATATTCCAGATGGTCTGAAGTCCTACAGCCACCACCAAGTGCCCTGCAGCTACTGTGTCATTACCCTGTGCAGATTTATTCATCTACTCACACAAATGGCTTCTGCAGTAAGAAAAGAATCCAGCTTTGAAGGTTTGTTTGCTTTCTGTGCAAGCGGGTAAGTGCATGACTGTGTGCTGAACACAGACGTTTCTACTTACCTTGGCCATAGCTGAAGCTGCAGTGTGAATTTGCCCTGCATAGTAATCTCTGCATGGCATGGAGAGAGAGAGAGACTTCTAAACATGAGTCACTCACTCAGTGTCTTCTGCTTCTAAGACAAACAAGTAAACAAAATACAACTTGGCTCTTTGCAAAAGTATGTCCAACATTCAACAATTTATGTAAGTGAAAGCTGTGGTCCCCAGCCTTCAACAGAGCAGCATTAATCACAGAATCACTGAGACAGGAAAAGACCTCTGAGGTCATCAAGTGCAGCCTGTGACCTAACACCACTACATCAGCTAAACCAAGCCAGCAAGTGCCACATCCAGTCTTTTCTTAAAGATCTCCAGGGATGGTGACTCCAGCACCTCCCTGGGCAGCCCATTCCAGTGTCTAATCACCTTTCCATCAGGAAGTGCTTCCTAACATCCGACCTAACCCTCCCCTGGTGTAGCTTCATGCCATGCCCTCTTGTCCTGTCACAAGTTGCCTGGCAGCAGAGCCTGACCTCACCTGACTACAACTTCCCTTCAGTAGTTGCAGAGAGTGCTAAGGTCCCCCCTGAGATCTCCTCTTCTCCAGGCTAACCCAGCCCAGCTCCCTCGGCCTCTCCTCATCAGCCTTCCCCTCCAGCCCCTCCCCACTCTCGCTGCTCTCCTCTGCCCCTGCTCCAGCCCCTCAATATCTCTCTCGCACTGAGGGCCCAGAGCTGCACACAGTGCTCAAGGCAAGGCCTCCCCAGTGCCTGTACAAGGGCAGCATACTACCTAATTTAAAAGAATTTATTAATGAATCACAGTGCAGTGCTCTTTAACCCCAGACAGCATTCAGTCTTGGTCTTCAGCCTGTCTTCCTTCTCAGGTTTCATACTAAAGTGATGGTGAACTTTAAGTGAGATTCCTGTGATGGCATAATAAAGATAAATAAAATTGCTTTTAATTGATCAGTGGCTTGACTTGCTGCAAAGTCAATGATCAAAGTGAATCAATGTGTCATAGGCATGACCTTGCTTCTGCTCAACTCACCAGGTTTTTCAACCCATATTCTGAGAATGAAGACATTCTTGTTCTCCTCGTTCATTTATCTTGCCTCTATACTCCAGACTTTTAAAATTACAGTTATTTAAACATTTAAATCTGTATAGAGGTTGTATTAAAAAACAAACACATACTAAGAAGCACAGAATCATCCATACACTAAATGTTAATGCTCATATATAATATATATGGAAGCTGGAAAATTACACCCTGGATTGTAGATTGTTACCCACTGATTCAATACCTGCCAAACCACCTTCTCTGTTAGATTCAGTGCTGAGAATGAGCTGTGAAAATGGATGTTGCATTGAAAACTAAGCTGCTCTGGAAAATTAATCAGCTAATTAATACACCTGTGGACTGTAACAAGGAGAAGCTGTGTCCCCAGAAAAGCATAGATAGAGAAACACAGTGACAGAGTCATCCAGGCTGGAAAAGACCCCTGAGATCATCAGGTCCAGCCATGAACCCTACTCTGCCAAAGTCACCATGAAACCACATCATGAAGCACCACACCTACACAACCTTTAAACACCTCCAGGGATGAGGACTCCATCGCCTCTCTGGGCAGCCTGTTCCAATGGCTGACCACTCTCCCAGGGGAAATTTGGTTTCTTAATGTCCAGGCTAAACCTGGACATTAAGCTTGAGGCTATTCCCTCTTGTTCTGTCACTACTGACCTGTGAGAAGAGACCAGAACTGACCTCTCTCTCTGTTGTCCTTTCAGGTAGCTGCAGAGGGTGATGAGGTCTCCCCTCAGCCTCCTGTTCTTCATGCTAAATAGTCCCAATTCTCTCAGTTGCTCTCCACTAGACTCATTTTCTAGGCCCTCACCAGCTCCGCTGCTCTTCTCTGCACCCCCTCCAGCCTCACAGTGACTTTCTTCTATGGAGGTGCCCAAAACTCACCCCAGCACTCAAGGTGTGGCCTCACCAGTGCCAATGACAGCGATATACTTTACTGTCCTGTTACTCACAGCTGCACATAAATGTGCTGGTGGAAGCTTGCGCACAAGTGACTAATGTAAAGTGAAGCAGATTTTTCTGGGAAGTGCATTCTTCTGTAACCCCATGGAAAAGTTTTATTTGATAATTCATCTTTTCCATAAATAAACCTGTATTACTTTTTTGACAAACCCCATGTCTGTTATGCAAAGGAACTCAGAGCCCCTACTTGCTATAGTATGCCGAACAGGCATACAGAGCTGATGCTCTTGATCTGACCACTGTGAGAATTGTGCCATTGGCTGATTACAGATCAGTGTTGCAAATAAATGTGTGAAGGAAAAATCCTGAGCCACTCTTTGTCAGACAACATCCTATTCATCTTCCTTGCTGTATCACAAGGCTATAAGCAAATGAATGTGTCCACTGGCATTTGAATGCTAGTTATGAACTGATTGTTCCTCAGGTCTGCATTCCTTCCATGTTTCCTGGAGTAATCTCTGAGGACAAGTAAAATTCACCAGGATGCCATTTCATCTGCAGTCACTGCATTCACCACAACAGAAAAAAGAATTCCAGGCAGAGGTAACAGTGCTCTACTGTGAAGGTTTGGGAGTTCCCTGCCCACCACCCCCCACCCCCCACTTTGTAAAATGACCCAGACTAGAACTCAGCCAGCTGGAAGTTAAGGACTGAAGCTCTATTTACAGCTCAGCACAATGTACAGGAAGAGATATACACTATAGACAGGAATAGTTACAGAAATAGACAAGTTAAAGGCAATACAGAAACACAACTCCCCTCCCAGAAATCAGAGACCCCAGGAGGGTCTCCCAAAGGTTTGCCTTATGCACAAGGTGAACTTGGAGGATCGGCCAGGGGAGTTAGAAGGAAAGTGGTTAGTGAGGTTACTCAGCAGAGAGGAGAAGCCAGAAGCTAGACCGCCCAAAAGGCTGTGCCCCAGAGACTGACTTATGTATGTTTTGAGTACTTAAACATCTCAGCAAGCCTATGAGTGAAATAGACATCACCATTGTTTCCTTTTCACATCCTATAATATAATTTTCTCTATTAAAATATTCCAATTAGCCTCAAACCAGCACATCTACCCAGAGACGGATTCAATAAACTTGTGGTTGACCATCGCTTCCTTTTTGTCTTCTGATTGCTACTCATAGGGTAGTTCTCCCAGGAAAAAAATGGCTGTGATTTGACAGTGACTGTCCTTGAAGAGAAAGGACAAAGACTGGGACAATAACCCAGGACAGTTGTCCATTTCAACAAGGGAATAAAATGCAACACCACAACTAAAGTAAAATCAATACACATTGAAAACCAAACTGTGTTCCTAGCGATATCGTTCCATGTCAGAACATTTGCTGATAACTTAATTCTCATGCTTCCAGGTGCAAGTATTTTGTGCCCACCCTTGTCAATCCTGTTCCTGATCAGAGATTTCAAGACCTTATATACTTTTTGCCTAGCAGTTTTCACCTGTACTAAAAGGCCTCATGGCAAGGTAGATCTGTGATTAAAACTATATTTCATTCTAAGCAGGTCTGGTTAGCATGGTCCTGAGAAGTCAGGAAAAGAGAAATTGAGTCTAACTCTATTCTCATATATCATAGAATCATAGAATGGTAAGGTTGGAAGTGACCTCAAAGATCATCTAGTTCCAACCCCCTGCTATAGGCAGGGACACATCCCACTAGTACAGGTTACTCAAGGCCTCGTCCAACCTGGCCTTGTAAACCTCCAGGAAGGGAGCAATCATAGAATGGGTTGAGTTGGAAAAGACCTCCAAAGGTCATCCAATCCAACCCCCTGCAGTTAGCAGGGACATCCTCCTCTGAATTAGGCTGCCCAGAGTTCTGTATAGCCTCACCTTGAATATCTCCAAGGATGAGTCCTCAACCACCTCCCTGGACAACCTGTTGCAGTGTTCCAGCACCCTCATGGTGCAGAATTTGTTCCTGAGGACCTTGTATTTTACACTGACTATGTAGAACTCTGAAATCAGTTTGGTAAGAAATTTTTAAATTTGTGAGGAATCAGATATTTTATTTTAGAAGTTGTATTGCAAATTCACTTAAATACAGGAAATAACTGTCAAAAAACATGAATAGTCCCCATGAATATTCTATATAGCACTTAAGTGCTATTTTTAAAAACTCTGAAAGTATCCTAGGCAGTTTTTATGAAAAAGGAAGACCACATAGCTTGGGAGATACAGATAATGTTCATCTTCATCATGCTTTAAGAAAACTTGTGGGTTAGACCTTTAAACTTTTAAAGAGTGTTTTGCAAGGAGCCACTGTAAATGAGCAGATGATAGTGAATGTCAGCATGAAACTAAATAGGTAGTCAAAGGACTTCTTCATTTGATCTGACAGTTGTGTTTTTTTCACTTGCTGGAGTCAAATTTCACACCTTCTGGTATGAGGCTAACAATGCATATGAAATTCTGTGTCTCACATCCCTTGCTGAGCTATATTAAAGAAGGAAAATGAAAGGTGACTTAAATTAGCAAACTGATGAAGTATACGAAAAAAAAAATACTGCTGTGTTCCTATTGAACAGATAATCCATTTTTATAATAAAAATCTCCATAGTTTACTTAGTTTCCAAATTCTCCATGGCCAGTCAATCAGTCCACTCATTCTAAAACAGAAGCTTCATATACCACTGCTTTAAGGACCCACAGAATCACAGAATCCTATGGGTCAGAAGGGACCTTGAAGGCTCATCCAATCCAGCCCCCCCCACCCCGGGCAGGATCCCCCAGGGCACATCAAACAGGAGCACATCCAGGTGGGTTCTGAATGTCTCCAGAGAAGGAGACTCCACAACAACCTCTCTGGGCAGCCTTCTCTGGAGGCTTTCCAAACCCACCTGGATGTGTTCCTGTGCAGCCTGCCCTAGGCGATCTTTCTCTGGCAGGGTGGTTGGACTGGATGATCTCTGGTTCCCTTCCAGCCCCCAACACCCTGTTATTCTCTGACCTGGTGTACAACATGGACTTTTTGCTTTGTCTGCTCATTGTCAACTTAATTTTTTTGGTAGTTTTTTTGGTTTTTTGTTTGTTTGTTTTTCATAGAACACAGAGCCATCAGGGTTGGAAGGGACTTCAAGGATCTTCTAGCTCCAACTCCCCTTACCATGGGCAGGGGCACCTCACACTAGATCAGGTTGCTAAGAGTCTCATCCAGCCTGGCCTGAAAAACATTCAGGGCTTCTACCACTTTCCTGGGCAACCCGTTCCAGTGTCTCACCACTCTCATGGTCAAGAGCTTCTTCCTAGCATCCAATCTGGACCTATCCACTTGCAGTTTTGCTCCAAGAATGATATGATCAAAAACGTTCATACCAACCCATATCGTAATATGGTCTGCACAGTCTCTAGTTTGACCTGGGCCATGAACATGATGAACATGAGCACTTTGCTTTTGGTGTTGTTTGTTTGTTTACTAGTCATAAAAAGAACCAAGAAACTGAGTAGAATCTCAATATGGCTCTTTAAGCCTGAAAAAAACCCCACAAACACCCCCTCTCCTGCCAAAATCTCAAACAAACAAAACCCACCACCAAAACCCAAACTCGCAACATACATGACAAAAAACACCACAACCTATTAAGCCTACAGGCTTAGCTGTAGTTCCTGTAAGTGCAGCATAGTGGTGAGTCAGAGCCTGTCCTTAGCAATGACTCCACATCGATCAGTAAGCTCAAAAAATGACTGCAGGTGCACCCTGGGGCCCTGAAATTCACTGCATACCGATTAGCTGCTAGAGGAAGTTTTCCCTTACTAAGCACATGGGGAAAGGTCCTTTGCTGAAGGGGTTATGCTAAGGATCAGGGAATCATTACCCCTTGCTCTGTCAACACAGAGGTGGAGAAGGCAATGTCTCCTCTTTGAACATCATTAAGAAGGTACATAGGGAAAGACACTTTATTATGTACTCCAGAGCACATAATGTGTATGCTTCTCTTTCCTTTCCTTCTTCAGCTCAAGACTCCTGCAAGTCATTCACTCTACTGACAAGTAACTGTCTTCTCTACCATCTTCCCTCCTCAGAAGAGCACTAAGCTTTCAAACTCCAATTTCCTTTACAGATGCATTCTCAGGTAAGGGGGAAATGAGTTTACTCTGTCCGAATTGACCTTCCTTCCTCTGTGTGTGTGTGTGTGTGGGTGTGTGTGTGTGTGTGTGTGTGCGTGTGAGAAGGGGTTTTTAAACCCTGAACTNAAATGACTGCAGGTGCACCCTGGGGCCCTGAAATTCACTGCATACCGATTAGCTGCTAGAGGAAGTTTTCCCTTACTAAGCACATGGGGAAAGGTCCTTTGCTGAAGGGGTTATGCTAAGGATCAGGGAATCATTACCCCTTGCTCTGTCAACACAGAGGTGGAGAAGGCAATGTCTCCTCTTTGAACATCATTAAGAAGGTACATAGGGAAAGACACTTTATTATGTACTCCAGAGCACATAATGTGTATGCTTCTCTTTCCTTTCCTTCTTCAGCTCAAGACTCCTGCAAGTCATTCACTCTACTGACAAGTAACTGTCTTCTCTACCATCTTCCCTCCTCAGAAGAGCACTAAGCTTTCAAACTCCAATTTCCTTTACAGATGCATTCTCAGGTAAGGGGGAAATGAGTTTACTCTGTCCGAATTGACCTTCCTTCCTCTGTGTGTGTGTGTGTGTGGGTGTGTGGGTGTGTGTGTGTGCATGTGAGAAGGGGTTTTTAAACCCTGAACTGATACCTTGCTTTTAAATCATGGCTGCCACTTCTTCACCCATCTGGACAATACAACTTACACAGGCTGAAGTTGAGACCAAACAGAAACAAGTTCAAGAGAGATCTGGGGAGGGAAAAAAAAAAAAAAAAAAAAAAAAAAAAAAAGGCAGAAACACATGAACACTGTTCTTTTAGGAAATTAAGAAACAAGACATGTAAAGAAATTCAGTTCAGTTAATGACATTAAGTAAGTCCTCAGGAAAGCAGAACTTGAAATAGGATGAATAATGGTAAAGATGACTGTAAAGCAGCCTTCTTGTTTGTCTCATGTCCTAGCTGGTGCTGAATCTTGTCTGCCTCATTTATATCACTAAGACAAAGTACTTTAGGAAATTAACTTCATTCAAGTAAAATATGAACATTAATGCCATACTCATAAAACCAGGAAGAAAGAGGACAAGGAAGCAATATGCAGTATGCCTGATTGTAGCTGTGGGAACATTACTCTATTTTTTAACCATATCTTTGGACATACTTTAGTGTCCTCGTTTAAATCATAGAATGGGTTGGGTTGGAAGGGACCCCCAAAGCTCATCCAGTCCAACCCCTTGCAGGCAGCAGGGACATCCTTCACTAGAGCAGATTGCTCAGAGCCTTGTCCAGCCTCACCTTGGGTACCTCCAGCGATGGAGCCTCAACCACCTCCCTGGGCAACCTGTTGCAGTATTCCAGCACTGCAGAACTTGTTCCTCACATCCAATCTAAATCTGTTCTGCTTTCATTTCAAACCATTGTCCTCATCCTGTCCCTGCAGGTCTTTACAAACAGTACCTCTGCAACCTTCTTGTAGCCTACTTCAAGTCCTGGCAAGCTGCTATTAGGTCTCCCTGGAGCCTTCTCCAGGCTGAACCCCCCAAGCTCCCTCAGCCTGTCCTTGGAGTAGAGATGTTCCAGCCTCCTGGTTATTTTGGTGGCCCTCCTCTGGCCCTCTTTCCTCAGGTCCATGTCCTTCTGGTGTTGAGGGATCCAGAGCTAGACACAGCACTCCAGGTGAGGTCCCACCAGAGCAGAGTAAACATTGTTACAGCTGATTTGACCTTTCTGTTCAACTTCAAAGACTGTAGAACAGGCACTCATAGTGCCAGATTTTATTTAGTATTTCCAAGTTTAAGAATTTCAATTAGATTGCCAGGAAGCAGGAGATAAAAAACAAAATAAACAAAACCCAAACAAAAAAAAAAACCAACAAAAAACCCAAAACAACCAACCAAACAAAAAACAACCATCCAAATAAATTGAAAATAATAATAATGGGGGAAAAAAATACTGTGTTCAGTTTTGGGGACCTCATTACAAGAGAGATGTGGAGGTGCTGGAGCCAGTGCAGAGGAGGGCAAGGAAGATGGGAAACAGCCTGGAGAGTAAATCTGATGAAGAGCGACTAAGGGAGCTGGGGATGCTTAGTTTGAAACAGAGGAGGCTGAGGGGAGACCTCATCACTGTCTATAGCTACCTGGAAGGAGACTGTGGAGAGGTTGGTACTGGTCTCTTCTCACAGGTAAGTAGTGATGGAACAAGGGGGAATGGCCTCAAGCTGCAACTGGGTGGGTTTAGACTGGACATTAAGAAACTTTTTCCCAGCAAGAGTGGTCAGGCATTGGAATGGGCTGCTCAGGGAAGTGGTTGAGTCACCAACTCTGGATGTATGTAAGGGTCATTTGGATGCTGTACTTTGGTATATGGTTTGTAGTGAATCTCATAGAGTAGGGTTATGAGTTGGACTTGGTGATCCCAAGGGGCTTTGCCAACTGTAATGTTTCTGTGATTCTGTGAAATAACTCTTCTGGCAAGCAGCATGTGTTAATTTCTGAAACAAAAGTCCACTCAGACACAGCTGTCATGCTGCATATCATCACAAACCCCACAAACAGATAAAGGAAGCCACAATCCACAGCGGATTGTAAACCTGTGGTGGTGGAAGCTCTATTTCCATGACTTGTTACCAGTTGGTTTTAACATCTTATAAATGAAAGGCCTTTCTTTGTCCGGTGGTAACATACCGAGGCCTTTCTTCCCCCAGGAAACATCCTAATTTATCCCAATAAACACAGCCAATTGAGTGCAAACCGATCCTCACAATAACAGCAGAGTGATTTAATGAAAATTCACTCACCACCATCTGACTGTTCTCAGAAGGTAGTAAAAATAGAGTTGGGGTTTCCGTTGCCAGTTTACTCCTTCAGCAGCGATTGGATCAAAGCCCGATCTTAATTCCAAATGTAGCTCCAGATCTTATATCGGTTCATCAGCAAGGCAAAAGAAGCAAATCGTTGGACAACAATAAAATGTAATCAATCCTCTTCACAAAAAATACTACTTCTGAACGCTTTGAAAAAGTGAAGTATTTCAGCATTAATCAGTTTGTTTCTTTTGCTCACTGTAACTTCCAGGTTGTAGCCTTGCCCTTGAAGATTTTACCTACTTTGCTGTCTTTTGTTTCACAACTTTCCCTGCCTCTCCCCTCACCCAGCTCTTTGTGGAAATGAGGTAGCTTGAGAGAGTGACAAGGGAGCAATTGCACCAAATACCGAGATCAAACGTAACATTTTGGTGTTATCTGTCATAAAAGCTGAGTACTAAATACCCTTAAAATCACTCCTTTGATTTCAAACTACAGCAGGAGTAAAAGAAGCCTAGTAACAGAGATAGGGTGAAGCAGCCATGCAAAAAAGCTTGATGCAAAGCAGTGGCAAAATAAACATGCCCTACCCTGTCAGGCAGAGTCCTGTCTTGCTTTAAGGGATTTAGTAACTTGAAATGCACATTTTAATTCTAGAATGCCATCAAGATATACTTCGTGCTGATCAGGGAGCTGAAATCAGCTAGGAAAGGTTTATCCTGCATAAGTACCTTATCATTATCTCCTGAATGCACCTGATACAGTGGGTGCCAAGGAGGGCTACGGAAAGATCAGAGGGTTGGAACAGTTCTCCTGGCAAGAAAGGCTGAGAGGATTGAGGTCGTTCAGCCCGGAGAATGTTTCAGAGAGTCCTTAATGGTTGCCTACAAGAAAGATGGGGACAAACTTTTTACCAAAGGCTGTGGCAACAGCACAGAGGGTAGCAATTTAAACCAAAGGAGGGTAGATTTAAATTGAACACAAGGAAGAGGTTTTTCTTTAGGAAATGCTGTCCAGAGAAGCTGTGGATGCCCTATCATGTAACTGTTCAAAGTTAGGTTGGATGAGGCTCTGAGCAACCTGATCTAGTGAAAACATCCCTGCCTGTGTCAGGGGGTTGGACTAGAGGATCTTTAACAGTGCCTTCAGACTCAAACCATTCTTGGACTTCTGGTGTTAGTTCTGACGTGCTTTGCACCTCTGTTAGTACTGGCATGCTCTGCACCTCTGCCATCCATCACCACTGGCATAGTATTTTATGAGCAAATGGAGAAATGAGAAGATTAACCGAGAAAGGAGAGTGTCACAGCTCATTCTAATGGAGCATCCTTTTGGAGAGAGAAAGGAATGCAGGAAACATTACTGCATATGTCCACACTTCTATCTATGTTGTCTGTCTTCCCCGTTTCTTTGACCTCTGATGCAAGGGATAGACTGACAGCTAGCAACAAAAAGCTAATATGTCCTGTGACCATAGGACATCCACCCATGACTACAACTGTATTTTCAGCTCAGCTATTAATTGGTAACTAGTGTTTGCAAGTAAGTGTGTGTGTGTGTGGGGGGGGGAGATATAACAAACTGAACCTGCAGGGTTTACCTTTTTTATACTAAGAGATGCCTAGAAATATTGATGGGATAGCCAGGGCCTTGTCTCAGTTACAGATGAACCCATTTAAAAACTTGGCACCTGACCTCAAGAAGGAATCCAAAGAGAAGCTGTCAGCTCTTTGGAATCTTAGTGCATGACCACTACCAGACTAGTAAAGACACCAACAGCAACAGACACTTGGGTCATATCCATTTCACATGAGAATGGGTGTGCACAGCATTCAGCATACTCCTTAAATCACCTCTCCTGTAGATTATATAGATATTATCTCTAAACTATTGACTGTTAATATCTCAGCTGTTCATTTAACACCAGAGTCTGTAGCGGTCTGTCCATTCTGGACTAACAGGTTTTGCTAGGAAACTTTAAAAGTGATTTTAAGTCCTGTGGATGTTTTTAAAGAAGCCAGCACCACTCGGGGTTTTCACACAGTGCCTACACCAGCTGTTGGCAAGAGGGGATACTGAGGGTGCAGCTTTCAGACTTAGAGATCTAGAACAGGCAAGCTACTGTGTGAAACGTTAGAGTCTCAAAAACGAATCGGAAAAGGCTAAAGATGAAACAATGCAGCAATTTGCTCGGTCCGCGTATAAAGTCCCAGGCTTTCTACATGAGGGCAGGGGAAACCTTTTTAAGTATTTTTTAAAAAAATATTGTTCTGAAAGGAGATTCTACAGTGTCACAGTTACCTGAATTTAAGTCCTGTTCCTTGTGACGTGTAGGCAGCAGAACCACCGTAAACAGGCAGCACCATTTAAACACATACAGAGCGTCTGCTCAACCCTGGGGTTTGTACCAGGTCTCAGAACCAAAGCAGGGCCTTGCACAGCCAAATAAATAGTTAAATTCTACTTATCTAGGGTTTAGGAGCAAGGAAAACACCCCCAAGACATGTGAGATGGAAAGTCACCCTATAAAGAAAATGTTTCTGCCAAGGACTCAGAGCTGGGATGACATCAATGATGAAGCATGATAGGTCTGAAGCAAAAAATCCAGGGCGCATAGGCTCTAGGGTTACTCAATGCCTTTTTAAGTGCAGCTATTCTATACTTATGTGAAAACAATGACAGATTTTAAAGGAACTTTCAATGGGAAAGCAGAGATTTAGACTAAATCCCAGGCTTCCTCCCTAAATTTCATACAACTAAAACTGAAACATGGCTGTGAGCATACAGCAAAGGAGCTGCCAGGCTCGTGTGTGTTGGTAAGAATGGAAAAGCTATGAAATGAGTTCAAATATTTGCAAAGAATAATGGAATGGCTTGAGGGGAATGGGACCCTAAAGATTATCTAGGCCCACCCCCCCTGCCATGGGCAGCGACACCTCCTGCTAAGTATCAGGTTGCTCATGGCTCCATCCAACCTGGCTGTGAAAAATTCTAGGGCTGCAGCCTCCACAGCTTCTCTGGGCAACCTGCCCAGTGCCTCACCACCCTTGTGGTGAAAAACTTCTTCTAGTGTCACATCTAAATCCAGTTTCTTTCCACTTGAAGCTGTTACCCTTCATTCTGTCACTAAATGACACTCTAAAGAGTCCCTCTCCAGCTGTCTTATAGGCCCTCTTCAAGCACTGGAAGGCTTCATCCCAGAGCCTTCCCTTCTCTATGCTTTGCAATCCCAGCTCTTTCAGTATGTCTTCATAGGAGAGGTTCTCCAGCTCTCTGATTATCTTTGTGGCCCTCCTTTGCACCCACTCTTCCATGTCTTGTGCTGGGGGCTCCAAATCTGGACACAGTACTCTGGGTGGGATCTCATGAGAGTGGGGCAGAGGGGAAGAATCACCTCAATGAACCTGCTGGCCACAGTTCTCGTGGTGAAGCCCAGCATGAAGTCAGTTTTCTGAGCTGCAAGCACACATTACTGGGTCATGTTGAGCTTCTCATCAACCAGAAGCCCCAAGTCTTTCTCCTCAAGACTGCTGCCAAGCCATTCTCACCCCAGCCTGTATATCTGTTTGGAGTTGCCCCGACCCAGGTTGCAGGGTTTGCACTTGGCTTTGTTGAACTTCATGAGGCTGGCATTGCCCCACCTCTGAAGCCTGGCAGGTCCCTCTGGACGGCATCCCTTCCCTCCAGTGTGCTGTCTCATCACAGAGCTTAGTGTCAAACCTGCTGAGAGTGCACCGATCTCCATGTTGCCAAGAAAGACACCGAACAGCACTGGTCCCAGTACCAAGCCCTGAGGAGCACTGCTCACCACTGGTCTCCACTTAGACATCGAGTCATCAGCTGTCATTCTGAGGGTGATCACCAAGCCTATTCTTCATCCAAGGAGTGGCCCACCCATCACATCAAATCCACATCTTCCCAGTTGAGAGACCAGGATGCCATGGGAGACAGCGTGAAATGCTTTGCACCAGTCGAGGCAGATGACACCAGTTGCTCCCCCCTTGTCATTCAGCACTGTTATCCTGTCACAGAAGGCCACCCAGTTTAAGAATGATCTAGTCTTGGTGAAGCTATGTCGGTTGCCACCAATCATCTAGTTTTACATGTGCCTTCGCAGACTTTCCAGGAGGACCTGCTCCATGATCCTGCAAGGCACAGAGGTGAGACTGCCTGACCTGTAGCACCTGAGGTCTTACTTCTCTCCCCTTTTGAAGATAAGGGTTATGTAGATTTACAGAGGGAGAATCATAAACCACACAAAGTAACAATTCTAAAAGAGCTGCTGTAGCATAGATCTGCAGGGACAGGACAAGGGCAATGGCTTGCAACAAGAGCGGAGCAGATTTAGATTGGATGGGAGGAACAAAGTTCTGCACCAGGAGGGTACTGGAACACTACAACAGGTTGCCCAGGGAGGTGGGATGTGGTTGAGGCCCCATCCCTGGAGATACTCAATGTGAGGCTGACAAGGCTCAGAAACATCCTAGTGGAGGCTGTCCCTGCTGCCTGCAGGGGGGTTGGACTGGATGAGCTTTGGAAGTCCCTTCCAACCCAGACCACTCCACGATTCTATGATTCTGATATGAGGAAGTAATGCCTTGAAATCCATCTGCATCTTTGCTTTCCGAGCCCATACTCTACTATGCTGATGCTGCACTAGGTCTATGCACATACCTGTTAGTTTACCATGCTTTCCATCAGCAAAACCTTTAAAGACATGAGTTTAAGATGAATTACATGCCTATTTCAAGCAACAATTCTGAAAACCAAAAATTACTGTCATGTATCTTTAAACTTAACTACCTGTTCCAATTCTAATTACAACTTGTGGGAAATTTATTTCAGAATTGAACTCTCTGGTTTTGACCTTTTTTTTTTTTTTTCCAGTTCTTTAAAACAAAAAACTCTCTGTGCTTAGTAATCACCTACATCTGTGACAGTTTAAAAGAGAAAAGACATCAGATACAGGCAAAGTTCCACCAGAAAGCTTTCAAACAGGATTTGAACAACAAAGCAGGTGTTTTACAGCCTTGGCACAAAATATATGAAAAAGGACAGAATCAAGTAGGAAAAATGACATGGAGATAAAGTGGTAACATTTAAGCACATTCAGTGTCAAGTATTTACACATATTACTCAAGGTGGACTATAGAAAGTGTAAATAAGACTCAAGGGTTAGGGACAAAAGACAGGGACAACATATTGAAAGAGCATAAATGAATCGTGCTCATCATGTATATATCCTCAAAAATTAGAAATTCAAGCCCCCTACAGCTGCATGGCAAATTCTGCTGCAGAGTGATCTACAGAAACCTTCAGCCATTGTTATTCCTAATAGCAGCCTGCCAGCACCTGAAGGGGCTACAAGAAGGCTGCAGAGGGACTGTTTGCAAAGGCCTGCAGTGACAGGATGAGGGCAATGGTTTGAAATGAGAGCAGAGCAGATTGAGATTGGATGTGAGGAACAAGTTCTGCACGAGATGGGCACTGGAACACTGCAACAGGTTGCCCAGGGAGGGAGTTGAGGCCTCATCGCTGGAGATATTCAAGGTCAGGCTGGACAAGGCTGTGAGCAACCTGATCCAGTGGAGGATGTCCCTGATGAGTGCAGGGGGGGTTGGACTGGATTACCTTTGGAGATCTCCTCTAACCCCAACCCATTCTAGGATTCTATGATACATCTAAAAATCTGCCAGCAGTAGTGTTTAAAAGAAAGTGACAGATCAATCAGAACCATCTGAAAACTGATGTCTTATGCCAACCATGCTCTTGTTACCCTGGATCTGTACTTGCATCACAGAATGTTAGAGGTCAGAAGGGACCTCCAGAGACCATCCAGTCCAACCCCCCTGCCAAGGCAGCATGCCCCAGGGTAGTTCACACAGGAATGCATCCAGGTGGGTTTGAAAGTCTCCAGAGAAGGAGACTCCACAAGCTCTCTGGGCAGCCTGCTCCAGGGCTCTGGCACCCTCACACCAAAGAAGTTTCTCCTCATGTTGAGCTGAAACCTTCTCTGTTCCAGTTTGTAGCTGTTGCTCCTTGTCTTACTGCTGCTGACCACCAAAAAGAGACTGGCCCCAGCCACTTGACACCTACCCCTCAGGTATTTGTATATATTGGTCACATCTCCTCTCAGCCTTCTCTTCTCCAGGCTAAACAGCCCCAGGGCTCCCAGTCTCTCTCCATAGGGGAGATACTCAACTCCCCCAGTGGCTCTCCGCTGGACTCTCTCCAGCAGGTCCCTGGGAACAACTACAATTCATAGGAATAGAGTAATTGCTCCTGAAACTAAAACAAATATTTCTCAGTGTCTGCCTAGTTGATGTTACAAAACATTCCACAGGCATATTCATTTGCTTTGCATTTGTTTGTTTGTTGGTTTTTTGGGTTTTGTTGGTTTTGGTTTTTTTAATGGATGGTGGAAGCTGCCAAAGGAAGCACACTTAATTTTCGTAATTGAGTTGATTTTAATTAAGAAGTCAATATTCCTGTATTTCCCACTGCTTCTGTCCCAGAGAAGATGTTTGCAGTGCTTGCTTACTTGCAAAGCACATCATAAATTGCACTTACAGGTTCTGTGGTGTCTGCTCAACAGAAATCAGCCCTCGCATTCATCAGTAATGAGAACCATACCCTGGTAAGCTTTCAGCAGAGAAGTTCATAAAATTTCACTGCTCTTTAATAATCCCATCCTTTGCACTTTCAAACGTTTCACTACACCTGATCCTGTCAAAGGGTGTTGATTTGCAAGTGACTTTTAGAGGCTGTCTAGTCCTACTTTTGTGCTCAAAGCGGAGTCAACAGTAGTCAGTTTCTCAGGACCCTATCTCCTGAGACAGAGACTCCAGAGCTTTCCTGGACGTACACTTCCAGCATTTGACAATCTTTATTTTGTATTCAGGACCGAGACTGAAACTGGATCAAGTGAAACTGCACTCACGAGGACACAAAAAATTGCAGTTCCTTCATCTGCCAGCACAGGCCCTCTGCCTGTCTGATACCTAAGCCCCACATTTGCCAACCAGTCTAGCTGGTATTTCACTAAGCAAATTTCACACTCGTGTCCATGCCCCTGAGGTTAGGAGAAAATATAAATGCCAGTGTGCCTCAGCACCTGGTACTTAGGCACACAGGCTGTACAGCCATAGTTCCCACTCCAGACACTCACACTAACACCTCCACTTCATTTCACTCACCCCATATCCCCACATCTTGTGCCTAGGACACCCAGGATCATGGTTCCACACCAGCAAGTGATACTGAAGCACTTACTTGCTCCAGCTGCTGGTACAGACACAAGGGTCCCTTCACCCAAAGTCTGATTCCAGTTGCTGGCTCAAATTCACTCACCCTAGTCAGTCTGGTGGCTTCCGAGGTCCATGGCCCCTGCAGCTATGTTCTCCAAGATGCTAGCACCACTGATTGGGGCCACTGCACCTGAGATCTGATTCATTTCTAGCTTCCCCAGTTGCTAGCACTCACTCCTTACAATATTTGTGCTCAGGGTAGAAAGCAAGACCACATGAAAGAAAGGTAAGAAAGTATTTAGTAGAAGAAAATTGCAGTAATCAGGCGCAGGCCTGTCAGGGAAACACCTGCACACACCTTACAGACAACCAGCCATTCTAATAGCCCTTCCTTTTTATCCCCAAGCACCCCTTCCTCTGAATATCTCTTCATAAGTTTTGCAGAGTTCTAAAAGCTTCTCTCAAATATTCAGAATCTTGGTGTTTGCCTTCTCATCAGTTGCAAAGCCCAGAGTGACCCTCTCCAAAGTGCTGCCTCTAGTTTCTTAATGGAACATCAATCAACAGCTAAGGAGTTTGGGGTTTGCCATTGTCTCCATTTTCCCATGTCTTCTAGGTTTGTGTCTCCCTGTGTTACCCACCAATCCCTCCTCCACCTCTCCTTCTCCACCTACTCTTTGTTTTAAGTATGAAAGGAGAAAGAATCACAGAATCAAATTGTGTTATAGAATCACAGAATCATAGAATAATAAGGTTGGAAGGGACTTCAAGGATCATCTAGTTCCAATCCCCTGCCATAGGCAGGGACACCTCCCATTAGCACAGGTCACTCAAGGCCTCATCCAACCTGGCCTTGAACACCTCCAGGGAGGGAGCAGCCACAACCTCCCTGGGCAACCTGTTCCAGTGCCTCACCACCCTCACTGGAAAGAACTTCCTCCTAACATCCAGTTTAATCTCCCCTCTGCCTGTTTAAACCCATTGCCTTTTGTCCTGTCATTATAAGACCTTGTAAATAATCCCTCCCCAGCCTTCCTGTAGGCCCCCTTCAGATACTGGAAGGCTACTCTAAAGTCTCCTCAAAAAATTCAGCAAAGATTTTAATGCTGCTTCGGGAAGAAAATGAGTAGAGAATGACCCTGCAGAAGGCTCAGCATTTGTCATTTGAAGACTACCTACAACAGGCTCGTTCCTTGAGGAGTGCTTTACACAGCAAAAACACCTGGAGGCTTCACAGCAGGTTCAGTTTGCATCTGAACAGTATTACCTAACCCGAGATGCAGAGACCACTACTGGCTTTTCAGTGCTACACATCGCAAACACCATTGGCTCAACTGTTTGATTGCTGCACAGGCAACACATCACAGAGCCCCGTGTGGTAAAAGAGAAGAAAGTGGCATTTTGGATACTATTTCAAATGCAGACTCCCTTTTGTTCTACATTCTCCTCCTCAAGGTTCCAAGTTTCTGTGCACTTGAACTTTCAGAACTGACTTCCATACTGCCAGCTTCCATGAAAGCACTGGAGAGCTAATGTAGGTTTTCTATAGGAATGCTGAGGCTGATTTTATGCTTACATGTGCTAAGTTGGATTCATATCATTCTTAAAACAGGAAGAAAAAGGAAATTAAAAAATCTATTACCCCTTCAAGTTGTAAGGGAACTGTTAATTTCCCAGTGTGGGTTTCTGCCACAGGAATTGCTGCTTGACATCCATGATTTGAAAATGCTAATGCATGAATATGCTGCACAAAACTCATCTAGGGTAAGAAAATTGCTTAGAGTTATGAATCTTTGAATATTCTGTTACTACTTTTTCGTGGGTTTAAGCCTAGATCCACATTTTGCTTCATATAGAATCTGTAACTTTTTGTTCATCTAAACCTGCAATGGATAAGCAAAGCCTCATTCTAATTTCATTGCCACTGCGTAGATCAGGGGGGGGAAGTTGCTTGAAGGTCTTTTCCAACCTAAAGTGTTCTACAATTCTGTGATTTACTGTGATGATTTTACTCAGATCAGATTGTAAATCAATTCAGTTACAAATCAGGTGTCTGAAGTTAAGAGTATGGATATGAGTCAGCTCCTGTATAGCTGAATCCAGACAAGCCCAAACACTACCAGAGCAACAAGTTTGTCTCATGCCAGCACTCTGTCATTTGTGACACTGAGCTGATGGTAAATCTGAGACCAGGAATGTGTAAAAAGCACAGTCCCTATAGTTTCAGTGTTTCTATGCATGCTGGCTGCAGGTTGAAGATCTTCTGCAACATCTCTTTCTCTTAAGATTTTTAGGCAGAAGTAAGCAATGGAAAGATAAACAAACACACTCAAGCTTCTAGCCTTGGCTGTTTAATTACTAATTGAATATGTGAAAAACATGTTATACACCGAGATTACAGGGCTGGTTACCCTCACATAGTCAGCTTTTGTTAGGGAAGTACACAACCTGTTCTGACACAGAGGCTTTTCACATTTCATAGGATGGTCTGGGTTGGAAAGGATCTCCAAAGGTCATCCAGGTCAACCTCCCTGCAGTCAGCAGAGACATCCTCCACCAGATCAAGTTGCCCAGAGCCCTGTCGAGCCTCACCTTGAGCATCTCCAGGGATGGGGCCTCAACTGCCTCCCTGGGCAACCTGTTATTTACTAAGTATTGTCAGCTGAGAGATTGCAGATGAGAAAAATCCACCAAGAAACCAGATCGCCACGGTAGGTTGTGTGGGATCTACAGTCACCTTCAGCAGCACCAAGTCCCTTGAGTGTGATGTTAGAGGATCACAGAATCAGTCAGGGTTGGAAGGGACCACAAGGATCATCCAGTTCCAATGCCCCTGCCATGGGCAGGGACACCCTACCCTAGATCAGGCTGGCTTAAGCCTCATCCAGCCTGGCCTTAACCACCTCCCTGGGCAACCCATTCCAGGGTCTCACCACTCTCATGCTGAAGAACTTCCTCCTCATGCTTTCCAGCCAGACACTGCCCAGTCTGTGTTTGTGCTTGGGATTGCCCCGACCCAGACACTTGCACTTGGTATTGCTGTACCTCATGAGGTTGGCTTGTGCCCACCTCTCCAGCCTGTCCAGGTCCCTCTGGATGGCATCCCTGCCCTCCAGCTTGTCTGATGCACCACACAGCTTGGTGTCTTCAGCAAACATGCTGAGGGTGCGCTCAATGCCTCTGTCCATGTCACCGACAAAGATGTTGAACAAGACTGGTCCCAGGACTGATCCCTGAGGGACTCCACTCGTCACTGCTGCCACTTGGACATGGACCCATTGACAGCCACTCTTTTGGGAACTTAGGCTCAAGATTTTGCCTCTTGTAGTTGGCAAAATAGAAAAGGAGAATCAATCAAATCAGAGCCTGAGCTCTTTGCAGTGGTTGGAGGCAAGCCAGAGCATGCATGTAGTCTGTTTTTGGTTTGGCCGTGTTTAACGGTTTAGCTTTTAAGGGCTTTTTGGGAAAGAGCGATCAAAAGTGACAAAGACTGGTCCCAGGACTGATCCCTGAGGGACTCCACTTGTCACTGGCCTCCACTTGGACATGGACCCACTGACTGCCACTCTTTGGGTGCAGCCATCAAGCCAGTTCTTTATCCATCTAGTGGTCCACCCATCAAACTCATGTCTCACCAGCTTGGAGACCAGGATGTGGCATGGGACAGTGTCAAAGGCTTTGCTCAGGTCCAGTAAAACCCTAATGATATGCCTGAGTTAATTGTTAGGAACAGTATTTCTTTCATGGGGACAAGAAGCCACACAACTGAAAAATAAACACTGCAGAGAAATGCAGAATAGGGAGTGAGGCTGGGGAGGGGAGGGGAAACTGTGAAGACCCAAATTAGAAGAGCGTTTAGACAATTAAGTGAATTAAATAAATTGGCCTTTCTGTACCTCCGTTCACGAAAGAGGCTTACAAGCACAGTAATCATCCTCAATGGATACTCTCTGCAGTTTTAGAGGAGAACTCGATAAAAAGCTCTATTTCATAAAAAATAAAATTTTTTTTCAGTGTTTTCCAAATCCTGTTACCCATAAAAGCAGCTTTTACAGTGAGGAAGTAAGTTAGTTCTTAAATCTGCTGCGTGATGAGATGAGACAGTTGTATCTCCCACCAAGACAGGACTAACAAGATGTCATTGCTCGCACTGTATGGGTCTCTACAGTTCATTAATGCAGTCAGATAATTATTATCTGTACACATACTGTAAATTCATCACATACAATTACACTGTGGAAAGAGCAACTGCACTGCAAAAGCACCACTCACTATCTACTTTAAAATGACTTGATAGACCATGGACATGATTTTGATGATAGTAAGAGGGGAATTTTTACTTCAAATAAGACTGTTCCATGTACACACAAATATTTCAGGCCTCTTTCATGCGTATTTGTTTTTGTTTCCTACAAAGATGATAGGCTAAGAATGGAAAAAGAATGAGATAAAAGCAGGTAGGAAAGTAATGAAGTTAACTATAAAGCCTATTGTACTTCAGTCAGAGGGGGAAAAGAGCTCTTTGCCGTGGACAAATTCTCTCACACCCTCTCCCTGCTCTTCAACAGAGCAGTTTCATTGGTGCATATCACAGCTGGCCAGAATGATAAGAAACTTACAACTTACTGCACACAAACTATAGCAAAACCTTCAGTTCTGCACTCTTGATAGAATTTAGATGTGGTTTTAACACAGAATCACAGGATGTTAGTGTTTGAAAGAGACCTCAAAAGCTCATTCAGTCCAACCTCCCTGCCAGAGCAGCTTCACCCAGGGCAGGTCACACAGGAACACATCCAGGTGGGTTTGGAAAGTCTCCAGACAAGGAGACTCCACAGCCTCTCTGGGCAGCCTGCTCCAAGGCTCTGGCACCCTCACAGGGAAAATGTTTTCCCTTCTGTTCCTGGCACCTCCTCTGCTCCAGCTTGCCCCCAGTGCCCCTTGTCCTGTCCTTGGCCATCCCTGAGCAGAGCCTGGCTGCATCCTGCCCACACTGCCCTGCACATCTTTATCAGCAGCAATGAGGGCAGCCCTCAGGCTCCGCTGCTCCAAGCCCCAGCTCCCTCAGCCCTGCCTCAAAGGAGATGTTCCACTGCATGCAGCAGCTTTGTGGCTCTGTACTGGACTCTCAAGCACTTCCCTAAGGGTTTTCTTGAGCTGAGGGGCTCAGAACTGGACACAATATTCCAGGTGTGGCCTCAGCAGTGCAGACGAGAGAGAGAAGAGCTTCTCTGGACCTACTCACTTCTTGGTCACAAGGGCACATTGCTGGCTCATGGTCATGCTGTTGTCCATCAGGACCCCCAGGTCCCCTTGCCCATAGCTACTCTCCAACAGATCAGTCCCCAGCCTATCCTGATCCATGGAGTTGTTCTTTCCCAGATGCCAGACTCTATTCTCGTCCTTGCTGTATTTCATTGAATTTCTCCCCATCCAACCCTCCAGCCTGTCCATGTCTGGCTGGATGGCAGCACAGCCTGAGAAATTCCGGTTTGGTGTCATCAGTAAACCTGCTGGCAGTGCCCTCTGTGTCCTCCCCCAGGTGTTGATGAACATATTGGATAGCAGTGAATATACTGAACAGCTGCTCTTCGATATGAAGATCCTAAAAGAAAGCTTTGCAGAAGCTAAGGTTGCCTAGGTTATCAGTTGCCTTTTTTCATTTTTCAGTCTCACCCCCGTTCCTTGCAGCATCTCTCACCTCAGCCTTTGTTCAGTATTGATTTTCTTCACTCTTCATTTACCACATCAATCTCATACCTCTGTTTTTGTATTCTGTCTGCCTGCTGTGCCCCACACCCTCTGTTTCTATTTCAGTTGCAGCAGAGCTCTGGCTACTTCTGCTGTGCTTGGGCATGCCAAATGCCCAGCTACTGATTTAAAGCTTGTCTGTCACAGAGTGAGCAGACACAGCTTGTTTGGTCATTTTATACCCAGCCTAGAAACAAAAAATAGCAACCTAAACTTCTGAAGTGTGCAGTAAAAGAAGATGCTTTTAGTTTGGTGGTTCGATATTTGCCAAAGCTCTCAGGCAGACCCAGCAGAGCATGTGAACGCTTATGCACTGTTTAACACTTTTTTGTCAGCATGAGAAGTAGATCTACCTGTTACCAACCTGAGCAAATAAAACCTTGTGCCATTCTGGGGAGAGTGTCAATAGGGCTCCATTCACTGAGTTGTCTTTATTTGTGGCTAGTCCCAAATGTAAGATCTCTGTGTCTGTATGTTAATTCTGTTCTTCGAGGTTTGCCACCATGTGTGTTCCATCAAAAGCTCAGTTCCCATGTGCTAAAGACAGTTGTTTGACTGCCAATTGTCAGGATCAACAAAACACAACAGGTTAGAGACTTGTCTACCACAAGTTTGACTCAGCTTTTCTACAGGAGCCTGGGATTATCTGCTTAAGGGGCAGACACCCATGAAAACCCCTCCAAACAGCAAGAGCCTGTGTATTCTCAGAGCCAGCAGTCACAAAGGTGGTTAGGGCCACTGGCTTTTACCACCTCTTACATGTGCCTTTCTCCAACCCAAGTGCCCAAAGGAACAAAACGCTTCAGTTTACTTCTCTGTCGCTGTGCCTCCTACTACCTTGTTATACAGTCACTTACTACTTAGCAGAGCCTTTATTTCTATCCCTCTTATTGCCCCAGCCCTGCATGGGAAGCACAAATGGGTGAACATGATCTGTTTGTAAGAGCACAGCACCTTTTGTTTCTTGTATCTCAAAAGCTAAGTATCTACCTCCTTCCTCGTGGAGTCAATCTCACACGGCCACCTCCTACCCTACAGTTCTCTCTCCTTCTTAACTAAGATATTAGCTCCTGTCTCAGTACAGTCTGTGACTCCAGTTTCTTCCACCTGAAGAAACTTAAAGAAAAACCATTAAGTTCCATCCCAATCTATCAGAAATTTAAAACAAACAAACAAAAAAAGCGAAGGAAAAAAAAAGGAACCCAACAAAACCAAACACACATCCCCCCC
>VWZE01015450.1:313867-338126 GCA_013396675.1 Eubucco bourcierii | reverse complement strand
CCCACCCCCCCCCCCCAACCTCCAAACAAAGCCCCCAAACCACACAGACAAACCAACTAACAAAACTGTCCCAACACACAAACAACAATGAACTCAATCAAAAACGACCCAAATCAATCAACCAACAAAAAAAAGCCAAGGCTGGAAAGCAGTTAGCAGAACCTGAGAGGAAGGAAAGCACAACCATGATCAAACAAAACTATTTTTAAGGACTTATTTCACTAAAAGCACAGGGCAAGCAATCAGTTCAGCCAGATTTGAAGGGCTTGCACCTCAGAGCTTTTTCACTCTAAGCATTTCCAGTACCTATAGAACTGAATGAAAATTGACATCTCATTTCCAGCCCAAGGGGTACATCACAAAGCATAAGCCCTCTTAGCACCTATACTATAACCTAGGTAGTGTATTTTATGTATGTGAAACCTTAAACCTCGGAAAACTTATAGCATATTTCTAGCCAACCGAGTCCTGGGCTGCATCAAGAGCAGTGTGGCCAGCAGGGCAAGGGAGGGGATTCTGCCCCTTTACTCTGCTCTCATCAGACCCCATCTGGAGTACTGTGTGCAGTTCTGGAACCCTCAGCACAGGAAGGACATGGAAGTGTTGGAGCGGGTCCAGAGTAGGGCCACAAAGATGATCAGAGGGCTGGAGCAGCTCTCCTATGAGGACAGGCTGAGGGAGTTGGGGCTCTTCAGCCTGGAGAAGAGAAGGCTTCAAGGAGACCTGATAGTAGCCTTCCAGTATCTGAAGGGGGCCTACAGGAAGGCTGGGGAGGGATTATTTACAAGGTCCTGCGACAACAGGACAAGGGGCAATGGGTTTAAACTGGCAGAGGGAAGATTTAGACTGGATGTTAGGAGGAAGTTCTTTGCAGTGAGGGTGGTGAGGCACTGGAACAGGTTGCCCAGGGAGATTGTGACTGCTTCCTCCCTGGAGGTGTTCAAGGCCAGGTTGGATGAGGCCTTGAGTGAGCTGTACTAGTGGGAGGTGTCCCTGCCTATGGCAGGGGGTTGGAACTAGATGATCCTTGAGGTCCCTTCCAACCTTGCCATTCTATGATTCTATATTTGCAAGACACAGCACTTTAATTTTTGAGGTAAGAGAAATCCTGTCCCTTCCTAATGTGCAAACAGTAGTAGATGCTTCTCCACTGCTAGAGAATATCACATGCGTGAGGTGCATTAGGAAGTGTCCAGCAGATCGAGAGAGATTCTCTTCCTCTTCTACTCTGCAATATTCCACCTGCAATATTGCATCCAGTTCTGCATTCCCCAGTTCAAGAGGGACAGGGGTCTACTGGAGAGTGTCCAACAGAGAGCTATGAGGATGCTGAAGGGACTGGAGTACTGCCTGATGAGGAAAGGCTGAGAGTCTGGAGAGGAGAAGACTGAGAGTGGATTTAATCAATGTCTATGAGTATCTGAGGGCTGGGGGTGAGGAAGGGAGGGACAGCCTCTGCTCATTTGTGCCCTGGGATAGCACAATGGAGGGAAACTGCAGCACAGGAAATTCCACCTCAACATGAGGAAGAACTTCTTGACCGTAAGGGTCCCAGAGCACTGGCACAGGCTGCCCAGAGAGGTTGTGGAGTCTCCTTCTCCGAAGACTTTCCAGGCCTGTCTGGATGTACTCCTGTGTGACCAGAGCTAGATTCTATGGTACTGCTCTGGCAGGGGCGTTAGACTGAAAGATCTCCAGAGGTCCCTTCCAACCACTAAATAATAATTGTGTTATTATTGCAAAAACATATTAATAGATATTAATATTATAAATAATATGTTATATTATCAACTAATAATAGAGGAAGTCTCCAGTGCTGGTGTCCCCAATAGAAGAACACAGAGCTGGTGGAGGGAGTCCAGAGGAGGCCACAAAGACAAGCCAAGCAGTGGAGCAGCTCTGCTGTGAGGACAGGTTGAGGGAGCTGAGGGTGTTCAGCACGGAGAAGAGAAGGCTCCAAGGGGTCCTTAGAGCTGCCAGCCAGGACCTGAAGGGATCCTGCAGGAAGGCTGCAGTGGGACTTCTCATCAGAGTGTCTAGAGACAGGATAAGGGGCAGTGGTTTGAAGCTGAGGCAGAGCAGGGTTAGACTGGAGCTGAGGAAGAAGTTCTTCATTGTGAGGGTGATTATACTCTGGCACAGGCTGCCCAGGGAGGCTGTGGCTGTCTCCTGCCTGGGGGTGTTGAAGGTCAGGCTGGATGAGTCCTTGAGCAGTTGAGTCTAGTTGAGAGGTGTCCCTGCCCATGGTGGGGACGTTGGAGCAGATGAGCTCTGAGCTCCCTTCCAACAGAAGCCATTCTAGGATTCTATGAAATGAATTATAGAAACTGTTTTGTATACACAGAAGATTTTGCATGGATTTACAAGGTCCCCATAACACTAAGGATATGGAAATCCTACTGTAAGTGCCATTAAGGCTGGACACAGATTAACATGTAAAAATCAACATAACTAAAATGCAGCTAAGAAGGTTGGAATCTTGGACTAATCTCACAATGCGAGCCTGAGAAAACTCCCTCACAGGGACTTGCTGAACTTTCCAATTCCTTGTCATAGTAGTTGGGACATCAGATTTCTTTTCACATGACTGGCTTGCCACTTGCTTAATAGCAAGTGTGAAAAAACCCTGTGATGGTTCTACATCATGCTAGGAGAGTATTTTTGGAATACAATAATTTCAGAATTACATAAGAAGTCCAAATTAAACTAATTTTAAATTATCGCTCATTATTGCTAAAAGACAAAAATCTCTCAGCGTTTAGGTTTGCTAAGCCTGAAACTGCTGCAGAGACTTCACTGTATTTTCACTTCAACACCTAGAGCAGCTTCAGGGGATCACACCCTTAGCAGAAGTATGGCCTACAGTTCAAGTGTTTTTTATAGCTCTCTAGTGAGCATGATGTGATAGTTAAGATAAATACTCACAGTTCATAGAATCATAGAATGGTAAGGTTGGAAGGGACCTCAAGGATCATCTTGTTCCAACTCCCTGCCATAGGCAGGGACACCTCCCACTAGTACAGCTCACTCAAGGCCTCATCCAATCTGGCCTTGAACACCTCCANACTATCAGGTCCCCTCGAAGCCTTCTCTTCTCCAGGCTGAAGAGCCCCAACTCTCTCAGCCTGTCCTCATAGGAGAGCTGCTCCAGCCCTCTGAGCATCTTTGTGGCCCTCCTCTGGACCCACTCCAACACTTCCATGTCCTTCCTGTGCTGAGGGCTCCAGAACTGTTCGTTTGTTTGCCTGAGTCCATTCTGAGCCCTGCATCAGGACAAAGCATACATTGCACAGATCTTCACACAATCACAGAAACATTCCCCTTGGAAAAGCCCCTTGGATCACCAAGTCCAGCCGATATCCCAACTCTACAAGGTGCACCCTAAACCATATCCCCAAGCACCACAGCCAAATGATTTCTAAACACATCCAGGACCAGTGATTCCGCCACCTCCTTGGGCAGCCCATTCCCATACCTGACCACTCCTACTGGGAAAAAAAATGTTTTCTAATATCTAGTCTAAACCTACCCATATGCAGCTTGAGGCCATTCCTTCTTGTTCTATCACTAATGACCTGTGAGAAGAGACTAGCACCAAACTCAACAATGTCCTTTCAGGTAGCTGTAGACAGCCATGAGGTCTCTCCTCAGCCTTCTCTTCCTCAAACTAACCATCCCCAGCTCCCTCAGTTGCTCCTCATAGGATTTATTTCCCAGAATATCTTAACTCACTGAGATCAATTAAACATTCATGCCTCCAGTAGCATTCATGGGTTAGTCTCCAACTCTCCTTCACATAAAACCCCCAAATATCTATAAACCATTTTGTCTCAAGACAGATTTCACCTTGCACTAGGTAAGGTGTGCTGAGAATCTACCATGAAGCTGATCTCAGACATCATTTCCTTCCCCTCAGAGGTCTGATTAAACATCTCAGCCTCAACACCTCAGAGCTGAAGTGCCTGTTCTCAATATGAGCAACAAACCTGGCAATAACAGAGGCCTGGACTACTTTGCAAGTCAAGAGACCACTTCCTCCCATGTTCCAGCAACCTTCTTGGTGTCTTCTGCCTTGCAGAGGAAGTAATTTACTGAAACTTCTTTCATTTGCCTAAAAGCACAAATTCAGTGACTTGATTGGCACTTTTTTTTTTACACAGTTGAAGCACAGTTTACACAGTTGAAGCCCTAATCTCACCTTTCAATTCCAATGTTTTTACTTCAGTAATTTTCTATTTTATTCTTATTTTTTTACTACTAAAACTTTTTTTTGTTTGTTTAAATTGGAACTGGTCAAGCATGCCAATGTTTTACCCTTTCCTACTTCCTGCCTTCCAAGTAATGTGTGCCCTAGACTTCAGTCTCTTCTTGGCTTTCAAAAATGACTTTTAGAAAGAAAGAAATAAAGAATGAAAGCACAGAAGTGATAATAAATATTCATTCCAAAGAAGCAATTTCATACTGAAGATAATAGTGGTGTTTGCATTGCTTTAAATTGGATCATGTTTGATGTCACAAGAGCTATTCACCAGACAGCTGTGAAAGATTATTGACTTTCTGAATCAGGACTGCTGCCTTTGTGGTCTAAGATTCTAGCACATAAAACACTATCAAATGTTGGTTCAAGGCTAAACCACTTTTGATATCATTACGTGGAAAAACAAAAATCAACTATATTAATGAAAAAAAAAAACAAACCACCCAAAACAGCTGATAAAATACACAGGAATTAAGTGAACAGAATTTTCTCAGAGAACAGATTTTGAAAAGGTGTGGAAGGATGACTCATATACAATTTAGCAAGCCACAAAAATATAAAGACTGTAGGTATGGAACTTTCATTATCATTTGTCTATTGGTTTGAAAAGACATTCGTTAAATCAGAGAATCACAGAATTGTCAGGGTTGGGAGGGACGTCAAGGATAATCCAGTTCCAACCTCCCTGCCATAGGCAGGGACACCTCATACTAGATCAGCTTACTCAGAACCACATCCTGGCCATAAAAACTTCCACCACCTCCCAGGGCAACCTTTGCCAGAATATCACCACCCTTACAGTGAATAACTTCTTCCTAAAGTCTAATCTCAATCTGCCTTCCTCTAGCTTGGATCCATTCCCCCCAGTCCTGTCACTACCTGACATGCTATAAAAAGTCTCTTCCCAGCTTTCTTGTAGCCTCTTTCAGATACTGGAAGGCCACAATAAGGTCTCTTTGGAGCCTTCTCCTCTCCAAACCGAACAGACCCAATTCTCTCAGCCTGTGCTCATAGCAGAAGTTCTCCAGCCCTCTGATCATCCTTGTGGCCCTTCTCTGGCCATATTCCTTCATGTCTAGGTCTTTCTTGTAATAGAGGTTCCAGAACTAAGCAAAAATAAGCAATGGCATTTATCATACAACTGCATGTGAAACACAAGGAAAGTATTCTCTCGGATCATCTTAAAACAGACTCTTTCAATTACTACCAGCCTTCAAATCTGACCTTTTTCCTATTTGGAGTGGGAGAATACACTCTGAATATTTAGCACAAAATTATTGTAGTAAGTATAGCAGGGCTTGGCTTTGGAATGCAACATCCTAAAGGATTTTTTAAAATAATTTTAAAAAAATATATTAGTATGGTTTGATTCTGCAAAGTCAATCTGCACAATTTTGGTCAGCGATGGCCTTAGAGTATAAAGTAAACAGAATTTACATGTTGAAAGTTTAAAATGCGTCTAGTTGTTGCTGGGTTGTAACCACAGCTTCCCTGAGATGTGTTCTTCCTAACAGACAGAAGAGAGAGGAGCCTCCTGTTCCGCTCGGCAGTTAATGCAGCATGTCTAGTAGGACTGGAAATAGATTTGGCTTTACCAACCAAATGGTTGGTGCCATCATTCTAAGATACATTTAATCTTGTGTTTTTCCCAGCTTAGCATTTCAGCTAAGAGGGGGATCCATGCTCTGACAGTTCTGACAAATGGAGCAGTTCTCACTATCATTACAGGCTGGGGGATGAGATGTTAAGAGAGGAGTCCCATGGAAAGGGACTTGGGGGTGCTGGTGGACGAGAAGCTGGAGATGAGCAGACAATGTGTGCTTGCAACCCAGAAGGCAAATCGTATCCTGGGCTGCATCAAAAGAAGTGTGGCAGATCCAGAGAGGTGATTCTACCACTTTGCTCTGGTGAGACTTCACCTGCAGTACTGCATCCAGTTCTGATCCTTCCTGTGCTCTAGATGGAGGGGATCCAGAGCAGGGCCACAAAAATGCTCAGAAGGTTGGAGCACCTCTGCTACGAGGACAGGCTGAGGGAGTTGGGGGTGTTCAGTCTGAAGAGGAGGAGGCTCCAGGGGGACCTAATAGCAGCCTGCCAGTACCTGAAGGGCGCTGCAGGAAGGATGGAGAGAAGATGTTTACAAAGGCCTGCAGTGACAGGACGAGGGGCAATGGCTTCAAGCTTGAGAAGAGCAGATTTAGATCGGATGTTAGGAACAAGTTCTTTACTATGAGGGTGGTGGAGCACCGGAACAGGTTGCCCAGGGAGGTGGTTGAAGCCCCTTCCCTGGAGACATTCAAGGTGAGGCTTGACAGGGCCCTGGGTGACCTGGGCTAGTGGGGGTGCCCCTGCTGAATGCAGGGGGGCTGGACTAGATGACCTCTAGAGGTCCCTTCAGCTCGGATCATTCTATGATTCTGTGATTTTGTAGCAGCATGGGACAAAGACAGTAAGTCAAAGAAATTATGTTTAGTTTTAGTAAGAGCCAGGCCACCAAAACGGCACATTCATCAGAAACGCTTACCCAAAGAGCTGCCATAAAGCACAGGACCAGTACAGCTCTGTCATGCTTCAGACTGAGATGAGGCAGAACTCCCTCTCCTTGGCTATACACAGACAGCTCACTGAACTCCACAAAGACAGAGATCAGTAGGGTATGGACCAAATCATTTCAGAAGCAGTGAGGTCAGCAGTCTAGCTGCGGATGTGTCAGATTTTCAGGGAATATTTGTTTTGAGGTAACTACAAAATATTCACCAACCTCCCCCTTCCTTCTACACTCCACAAATTACATCCCAAAAAAGTCATTTCTCTTAAAACATTCATCTGGACCTTTCCTCCTAAATCCTAGCATACACAGAAGGTAGTGACTTTATTTCTCATGCACTAGAGAGCAAAACCCTCAAATGTTTCATATTATAAAACCTATATCCCCTAGCCTCTTTAGTTCTTTTTGAACAAGAGTTTTAATGACTCCTTAGAAATTGGTCACCTTTCACCTTCAGAATTTATCTCATGCCATGGAACGGAAGGAAAGGCTCTCCTGTGTAACTTCCAGGTTCTCTCAGTCACAGCAGGGTCACAATTATTTCAGCACCATTTCGTATTTCCATACTCATCATACTTGGTTTCTCACATCCTGAACTGAAAAGGTGGCAAAGGTACTGTTCCTGCAGATTGTGAGGGCACATCCTGACTCATCACCTTAGCATTCCTTTGTCCTCACCCTGATCTTCTCTGCCTGCCCAGGAGGAAAACATGAAAAAAATTATTCTGAAGTGACAAGATCCTTAACCAGATCAACTGCAGTCGCACTTGACAAAACCTTGCTTAGAGGAAGAGGTGGGAAGGAAAGGCAGACTGTTGAAAGGAGCCTGGAACAGATTTAACCATTAGACAAGCAGGCTTCTCTGCAGCAGCAAGATTCCTTAAGAGTTAAACCGGATATGGTTACCATGGAGCTCAGACTCCCACAGAAAAAAGTGACAGCATCTCCAAACATGTGTTAGAGGCACACAGGCAGCCAAAGAAATGACACTGCACCGCTTTCGGCCTTTACTGGGTCACTTCAATTCTATCTGCAGGTGGAAGCTTAGAGGAGGGCTTTTTGCAGGCTTTTGCCTAACATTTCAGGCATAGCCTTTCTAATTTAGAAACCTTAGCCTGAAAACTGCAGATAAGTTCTTGTGCAACGCAAGACTTCACCACAGTAATATAATTGCTTATTAACAATGATGGTGGCAAATAAACTGAGTGGCATAGTTTAACTGGGAATGTAAGGGGAAATAGAGAGGGGATAAATACCAACACAGAAAAAAAAGTAGAAGTTTACTTTGTTCTTTCCCCTTCTTTGTTAGAAGCTGGATTTCTGCTGTTAAATTTAGTGATATAAATAGTGTATCTTTCCAGCTGTATCCCATGCCTGGAAGAATTAGAGCTAAAAAAACCCTACCTCTTGGTAGCTGGGCAAGACCCTGACTTCCATGGAAAGTGCCTTTTGCCTCAGACCTAATGAATGCACACTCCAAGGAAAAAAAGGACTGGCCAGCTCTCAAGCCATGGTTATAAGGGCATGGTGAAGTTTTCTGAAGAGTTTTTAGCATAAACTTTTTGGTAATCTGGAGAAGTAAGCAAACGTGGAGAACATCATACAGCAGTAAGTGGAGTCCTGCCCTGACTGCCCCTGATTGCCTGTTGTAGCTTGACCACAAGTTTTCACCACCTGCATCACCAGCACAAGATATTTACCCTTAAGGCTACCCTTGCTCTTCACTATGCATGATGAAAACTGTTTCACTGTCTCACAGAACAAGGATTAACATATCAAAAGATCACCCTGACCCATGTGCAAGGCCTTGTGCTTGGTCTTGTGAATTTACTCAGCTTCAGATGGGCCCAGCTCTTGAGCCTGTCGAGGTCCCTCTGGGTGGCATTCCTTCCCTCCTGCACCTCAGCTGCACCATGCAGCCTTGTGCTGGCAGCAAAGGACCCTCAGGTTGCACTCAACTCCACTGCCCACACCACCAAAAAAGATGTTAAGCAATGCCAGTCCCCGTACTGACCCTTGAGAAACACTATTTGTCACTATCAACACATCGAACAAGTGACCACAACTCTTTGAGCGCAATCATCCAGTCAACTCCTGATCCACCAAGTGGTCCATCAGTCACATCCATGACTTTCTAAGTTAGAGACAAAGAGACCTTGCAGGGCAGTGTCAAATGCTTTGCACAAGTCTGTGAAACACATCAAAAAGTCCAAACTGTTTTCCACAACTCAGACCCTCACAGATGTTCTCCTTGGCAGCCATGTCACTTACAGGCTTGGTGAAGCACAGAGGAAAAGCAAGTGGCAGTGAGTAAAGCCTCTGAGGAGTCAGGATGGGGCTCCCTTACTCTCCTGCTCTCCTCTCCTTGGCCCTGGGTGGCATCTTTTTCTCCTCCAAATGAGCAGCAGATATAGCAATGACAGAATATTTGTGACTTCATCACTGCCATTAGCCAGCCTGTGTCTCAGCTTTCTCCTGTTTAGGAAGCCTTGTACCTAGGCTGAATAATAGAAAAAAGCTTCGGCAGAATCCCAAAGCTCTTTCTGCTCAGAGCAGCCATCAGTAGGGTGTAGGTACAGGATCCAGTGTCATCTGGACTGTGATTAAGCAAAAGCTTAGGGCAGCTGTGGAGGGAGGAGGCTGGCAGGACCATGACTCCAGTAGGTACTAGGCATCACTGCAGCAGCAGGTCCTGGTTCACCCCTGCCTCTGCAATGTTACCATGGGGCACATTTCAGAAACATTATGGACATGGTTGGAGAGACAATGTTGGAGGGCAAAGACAGAGCCCTGTAAGCATCTCAGAGAGGAACAGCTTCTGCTGCCACAGGTTTCACCGTGGGTCATAGCTTTGTGCTCACCACAGGGGACTATGAGTGCTGAGGCTTGCATTGTCTACAATGAGCTTTGCCTGGAAGGGAAACTCTCTGATGTGCTCATCAGTGTGAATTGGATTCAATGCTCATCCTCTTGCTCCACAAATCACCCTCTGCAGCTGCAGTCACCATTTCAGGCAGTGCTTGAAATAAGAGGGGATGAGGACAAGCAGTATTTCCTGGTACCAGTCACACTGCCTTAGCAGATCTCCAGAGGTCACATCAGCACTAAAACTGTCATCCAGTAGTTCCTCATAGCCTGGTATCTCCCTGGAGAGCACAACGATTTCCCAACCTAGCACCTAGCAGGAGCTCTGGAAGTGGTGCCTGATGAACCCACGATGTGGTGCAGGGCTGGGCGTGCAGCAGCCTGGTTTCTCTGCCCTTGGGTTGGAAGTTTTCCTTCCCCATTTCACATGGCTCTCTGGTACCCTTGTTGAAGCAAGGTGCCCGCTCACCCTGTTGCTTTCTGTCTATAGCCAGAAGCTGTGACTCCTTTTTAAAACATTAATTACTAAACTACGTGGTCTCTCAGCATGGTTACTGCTAGTGCCTAAATCAGTGTCTGCAGAAGCAGGCACAGGGGATAATGAGGTCAGGATTTAGCACAGAGAAATAGAGAAATTCCCTCCCCACCCCAGCACTGGATTGTTTTCACAGGGCTTTGTTTAGCAGCAGTCAGAAGGACAGGGAATGTATAAAACCCCTGGCACTTCATCTGAAGTCCTGAGCCTGATTACCAACCATGCTTACACCAGGATAGTACTGTTCATGGCTGGCAATGGTGAAGGTTTGCTAATCACAGTAGATGAGCTCCATGCCATGGTCATCATCAGACTGTGCTGCGAGTTCTAAAGACCCCAGCTGTGCTTGGAACATTGCATTGGCATCTGGAGACTCAGATTATTACTAATATCCTGATCTGCCAGAAGCAGCTTATGCGTTCATCCTCCATTGCTTTGAGGAGGTGACCAAGGCATCCACAGAGTTTCTAGACCTTTCTGTCAGCAAGATAATGCACATCATCCAAAAGGGTGAGCTCGAAGTGAAACAAGGTGCTGTGCCCAAGGCTGTTCTGAAAAGGATTGCTCACCACCTGCAGAATAGAAGGCAGCACATTGCAGTCTTGCTGGAAAAGGTGAGCACTGGCACAGTGCAGGCCCAGGCAGCTCTGCAAAGCTGGGCATGGAGCAGCTAATCTAGAGATGCTTTGTGTTTCTTCTAAGACCAGATGAAACTGAACCCTCCTAACACTGCTCACAAAGAAGTGACCTTTGAGACTGTTAGGCCATTGCTATGCTGGCACATAGGTGAAAGATCCTGCATTGAACTCCTGGAAGTTCTGGAAGAACAAGAGAGCAACCTGTGATAAGCACATTCAGTGTTCTGAGACACCTGCTCTCAGCAATGCTGGGGCTGCACTCAAGGGGCAAGACCAGTTGTCATTGACTTGTACTGGAGTCAGGGGGCAGGACCAGTTACCCTCTTGTGCACAGAATAGCTCAGCTGACTTAGCAGGTGAGAAGGCCTCTCTCAGCTTTCACAGTAGGAGGATTTGATGATGTCAGTCAGCTTTGGAGCGTTGAAGTTTGCAGGCCCATTGCTGACACATGGTGAGTGCGCAGCACCATGCTTCAGTTGTCACAGCAGCTTTGGCACTGGGGCAGTGGATGGTCTTGTGTTTGCTGCTGGGAGTTTTAATGGTTTTACTGCCACCTTCACACTGAGTGTTGTGATGGCAAGGCTGGTGAGCAGTATGGAACTGCTGTGTGCTGCCAGACACATCTAACATCCAGGAGTACACTGCCAGATAGGACCACTGCACGGACAGCTCTTCACAAGAAGACAGGTTCACTTCAGCAAATAGCCTGTCTGTGTAAGCAGCTTCGCTTAGCTCAAAAACTCACCTGTGCAGCAGTCAGTGGATTCATTTTGACATAAAAACAATTGATACAGACCAGAAGAATAAACAGTTTAAAAAACTTCCATTCTATGGCACATAAAGAAGGACATAAGAAGGACATTGAGGTGCTTGAGCATGTCCAGAGAAGGGCAACAAGGCTGGTGAGAGGCCTCGAGCACAAGCCCTATGAAGAGAGGCTGAGGGAGCTGGGATTGTTTAGCCTGGAGAAGAGGAGGCTCAGGGGAGACCTTCTCGCTGTCTACAACTACCTGAAGGGTGGTTGTAGCCAGGGGGAGGTTACCTTCTTCTCTCAGGCAACCAGCACCAGAACAAGAGGACAGAGTCTCAAGCTGCGCCAGGGGAAGTTTAGGCTGAAGGTGAGGAGAAAGTTCTTGACTGAGAGAGTCATTGGCTACTGGAATGGGCTGCCCAGGGAGGTGGTGGAGTCACCGTCCCTGGAGGTGTTCAAGGCGGGTTTGGCCGTGGCACTTGGTGCCATGGTCTAGTCTTGAGGCCTGTGGTAGTGGGTTGGACTTGATGATCTTTGAGGTCTCTTCCAACCTTGGTGATACTGTGATAAAAATAAAAGCTTAGTGGGACACAACAACCCCATGCAATGCTACAGGTTTGGGGAAGAGTAGCTGGAAAACTGTCCGGCGGAAAAGGACCTGGAGCTGTTGATGAAGAGCTGGCTGAACATGAGCCAGGAGTGTGCCCTGGTGGTCCACAAGGCCAGCAGTATGCTGGGTTGTATCAGAAACAGTGTGGCCAGCAGGACCAGGGAAGTGATTGTCCCCCTGTACTCAGCATTGGTAAGGCTGCACCTTGAGTTCAGTTTTGGGTCTCTCACTACAAGAAGGATATTGAAGGGTTGAAGCATGTCCAAAGGGCAAGGAAGCTGGTAAGTGGTCTAGAGAAGTCACACAAGGAGTGGGAACTGGGACTGCTTAGCCTGGAGAAAAGAAGGCTCAGGGGAGGCCTTATGACTGTACTGCTGTCTGAAAGGAGGTTATAAGAAGGTGATGCTCTGTTCCTCCAAGCAGCAAGGGATAGGAAAAGAGGACACAGCCTGAAGTTGCACCAGAGGAGGTTTAGACTGGACATCAGGAAAAAATTCTTTATGGAAAGGCTTGTGAGGCACCAGAACAGGCTGGCCAGGGAAGAGGTTGAGTCACCATCCCTGGAGATACCTAAAAGAGGTGCCACTTAAGGATACGGTGTAGTGGTGGGCTTAGCAAGGTTAGATTAACAGTTGGACTCCTTTCCAACCCAAATGATTCTGTGAGTCATCCTTTTTGTGCTATAAGGAGAGTGGATATTCCTGCAATTACTTCTTACTGAAGTAAAATTGAATTTCCTATAAGCTAAAATGTGATACCCAGCAGAAATACAACCACCAAAGAAGAAAGAACAGTCTTAAGGCTATCAAAAGCAATATGAAGCTCTTCTTTAATGCCAACACATTGACCAGTAACTGCTTGAATGTCTGACACTTACAGAGAGTGACTGCACTGACACCAGACTCATTTAACTCGGCATGAACATGGGAAGTGCTCTCCTGTGTACCTACCATCACCTTGCCAGAAGATACCTCAGCATGACCTGGACTACCAACCAGAACTGCTCCCTTTCAGCACAGCTAAGCCCATCCTGGGGCCTTAGTTTAGCTGCCTGCATGTAGGTTGTGTGCTTGCCCTTCACCTCAAGGCCAGAGAGTCACCTGTGGCTATTTCATCTGCTAGCACAGCCAGGAGGCTGTGCAGCCTACAGAAAAGAGTTAAAAGCAAAGCTGTCTCTTTTTAGGTTGGTCTCTGTGTTGAATTTATAATCTTTAAAAGATATTAATATGACCTTGCTGTGAAAGCTGAGCAAGTCCTGCACAAGGAAACAGGAAAGTATGCTACTGTCCAGGAGGTGGCTGTCACCTATATTTAAGGGAGACTCACTCAGCAGGAGTATAAATAAGAGATGACAAAACTGTGAGGAAACCGAAGATCCAGTCATATGAAAGTAAGCTGAACAAACTCAGGTTACTTGTTCCAGAGGAGTCAAGCAGAAAGACCAGAGAGCCTCAGTGACTTCAGAAGTCTGGGAAAGAACCCAGGAAGAACTTTGAAGAGTAGCGACAGGAGAATTTCAGTGTCCTCTACAGAGTGTCTTTATCCATGTAGTGGTTTAAGGCTGACTGGAATATTCTAATAAGAGAAATTACATCACTGGTTGTAAAAGAATATTAAAGTCTGTATCATTTACTGGTTTGCTAAAAGGGATAAAAAGCCAACAAATAAACATTTCTTTCTTCTTTACTCTGGGGCGCTGGCTCTCTCTGCTTCTCTCTAGTCTCCTCCACTACCCTTGGCTGCCCAGGCAACACTTAAGCCTTGCTGGTTGTTCTCTGCCTGTGTGGGTCCCTCCTGGGCTTTGTCTGTCCTGGAGAGAAGCTTGGATTTCTGTATTATTTCTAAATTGTCTGTAAGTGTAAATACATGTAGACATATTGTGTATATATGCTTGTCAATTTAGCCTTGCTGTAACTAGAGCTTTAGCTTGCTTCCAGTCCAGCTGAGATGCTCTGGTATATTTCAACTAGGAGCTGAGGGAGGGGAGGGCAGTTCCCAACCTGCTATAATCCATTTGTTGCATTTCTTCTGTACTCAGGGAGATGTAGCCTTGGTTTTCCAGTGTAAGTTCCCCTTCAAAGCCCTCCTTTTCAAAGCAAATCTCTCCTTACTGGTAATTTTCCATCAAGGGTAAGCAAACTGCTTTTCAGACTCCCAATTCTGGCAGGCCGCACGTGTGAAAATTACTAAAAAGCCTCTAAGATCTTACAGTTTCTTCAAGGTTTTCTGACTTCAAGCAATCACAGCCAAAAGGACAGTTGTCCTCACTCTGGATTTCATAGTCTCAAGAACAACCAAAGGGGAAATACACATGAACTCATGTTTCCAATACTCCTCATGAATATTCACTGTTAATGCATATTCACAGTGACTGACTATAAAGATTCTCTGTCTCCCTAGTCAACTCTGCCCCCACACTTCCTTATTTTTTAATCACTACAGTATTTCTATCTTTCTTGTAATATAAAATCACCATGATCCATCTCTGTGGAATAATTGCTCCTTAGTCTTTTCCCTTTTCTTTCTTACCACAATAAATCAGAGCGTGGTTCGGGTTGAAACGAAGCTTAGAGCTCATCTCCTCCAACCTCTCCATCATGGGCAGCGACACCTCTCAACTAGACTCAGCTGCTTAAGGCCTCATCCAACCTGGCCTTCATCACCCCCAGGGAGGAGGCAGCCACAGCCTCCCTGCACAGCCTGTTCCAGAATCTCACCAATCTCCTGCTAAAGAACTTCTTCCTCAGCTCCAGTCTAACTCTCAACTCCGCCTCATCTTCAAACCATTCTCCCCTGTCACTCAGCTGCTTACACCAGCACTGGAGGCAGGATTGGAGGTGAGGTCTCAGCAGAGCAGAGTCAAGTTGCAGAATCTCCTCTCTTGCCCTGCTGCCCACATTCCTGTGGATGCAGCCTGGCACACAGCTGCCTTCTGAGCTGCATAATGAAGTCTTTTATAATTCATCCCTCCTTTACCTTCCATCCCTTTACTCAAGCACATTTCCATTTCTGATTAAGTTTTTTGTACCAGCTATAAATGGCTACATACAAAATATTCAATTTGGGGGTTTCTGTTTGCTTGTTGTATTTGGGGAATCATCCACCACCTCCCACAGATGGAGCTGCCCTGTAGACATAACCCATAACTCCTGCTCTAAAACCCTTTTTAGTCATGGTTCATCTGACATGGTTTAAGATAAGGCTCTAAAGTTTGGCCATCATCAGATCACTGGAGTGAAAAGTCTGCTGCTCAGTGTAACATAAGGCATAGTTGTTCTGCTTGACCATCACACTAAGTTGCAAATAAATTAAGTGCAGGCCTGCAGCCAGTGCTGCAAGCACAGCCAGCAGCCATGAGAGCCACCTAAACTATGCATGTACTGGACAGAAAGTGAGCAGAGCGAAGCGCAGTTGTGCTGCACAGAGAGCACTGTAACAGGAGAAGAAACCCAGGGCAGCAGCAGGTGCTGCCATGCTCCAGTTCACTATTTTAGGACAGCAGCACAGTGCCCAGCATTGTCAAAGGCAATCTTTCTGCAAACACTGGTCCAACTCCTCACCTTTTGCATCCCTGCCAATATGCTTACAGGGTGAACCCTACAAGTTCTGCAAAGGACAGTAATGTGCTCTGGTGGCCAAGAAGGAGCAAATGGTATCCTGGGAGGCATTAGGAAGAGGACTGTGTCCAGCAGATTGAGGAAGGTTCTTCCACTCTATCCTGCCCTAGTGAGGCCATACATGGAATATTACACCCAGCTCTGGGCTCCCCAGTTCAAGAGGGACAGGAATCAACTGAAGAAAGTCCAAGGGAGGGCTACAAGGATGCTGAAGGGACTGGAGCACTGCCTGATGAGGAAAGGCTGAGAACCCCAGGGCTGAGAGTCTGGAGAGGAGAAAGCTAAGAGGGGATCTGATCAATGCCCATAAACAGCTGAGGGTTGGGAGTCAGGAAGGAAGGGACAGGGACAGCCTCTGCTCACTTGTGCCCTGGGATAGCACAAGGGGCAACGGATGGAAACCGCAGCACAGAAAGTTCCACCTCAACATGAGGAAGAATTTCTTGACTGTAAGGGTCCCAGAGCACTGGCACTGGCTGCCCAGAGAGGTTGTGGAGTCTCCTCCTCTGGAGCCTTTCCAGCCCTGTCTGGATGTGTTCGTGTGCAACCTGTGCTGGATTCTATGGTCCTGCTCTGGCAGAGGGGTTCCACTGGAAGATCTCCAGGGGGCCCTTCCAACCCCTAACATACTAAGATCCTACTGTGACTCTACCACCAAACCACTAATCTTGCATGTGGCTGGTATGAAAGAGTGCAGAACCACCACCACTTCATGGTACAAAAGAAAAGTGGAGTGCGCCACCAACCCTGCCAAAGGAAATCACTGCTTGACCAAACGCAAAGAAAAAGTACCCTTGAGACACCACCACAGCCACCAAAGAAAACAGCTCCTGGACAGTGCCATGATCTGCTGGGCACTCAGCTCTGCTACAAACTCCCTGCTTTTGCCATGTCCATACAAAATAGATACTCTTCAGTAGATAAGAGGCTTTGCCTCTGCTCTCTGCAGCTGCACTGGAGAGGCACCATCATCCAGATGACTTCTGCTATAAAGAGTGCAAGCTCCAGTTTTCAGTGAAAACAGCTGCTGCAAGAAATGATAGGAAGAGTAAGCAGAGTACACAGCAGTTGGTACTTGAACCGAGTGTTTCAAGACAGCTAAATCACACAGCTAGCTGCCAGAGCACTTCCCCACAGCAATGGCTGCTGGAGATTCAGGGGATGTACAAAAAACAAAGAGGTTTGATATCACTAACTAATACTGACTGGAAGTACCCTGAGGTCAGGATAATCTTCCATCAGCTCCCCCATTATCAGTGACTCCTGGCTGGTGTTTTAGATAAACAACAACAAAAAAGGAAATACAGATGTGAAGGACAAAAAGTAGCTAATGGATAAAGTTAAACTGCATCAACACGAGTTTCATTTCTGTGATGGTTTGGGAGTTCCTCGTCCCCCACACTGTGTAAAATGACCCAGACTAGAACTCAGTTGGCTGGAAATTAAGGACTGAAACTCTATTTACAGCTCAGCACAATGTACAAGCAGAGATATACACTATAGACAGGAATAGTTACAGAAATAGACAAGTTAAAGGGAATACAGCAACACAACTCCCCTCCCAGAAATCAGAGACCCCAGGAGGGGCTCCCAACCACCCTTCCACCTTCTCCCCACTCCTGTACCTTACCCCAAGGTTTGCCTTATGTGCAAGGTAAATTAGGAGGATCGGCCAGGGAGGTTAGAAGAAAAGTGGTTAGTGAGGATTAATCGGCAGAGGAGCCAGAACCAGAAGCTGCTAGACCACCCCAGATGCTGTGCTGTGTCCCCAGAGAGAGACAGACTGAGAATGCCTTAGCTATGTTTATGTTCCTTTCCCAAAACAAATCTCAGCAAGCCTATGAGTGAAGTAGACATCACCATATTTTCCTTTCACAGCCTATAGTGTAATTTTCTCTATTAAAATATTCCAGTTAGCCTCAAACCAGTACAATTTCCTAACCAGTGCTAGAAACATGCCACAGAGTAACTATACAGAATATCATCACTTTGGGACACCTTTTTTTCTGTTGTTTGTCTTTTTTTTGTTGTTGTTGTTTTGGGGTTTGTTTGTTTGTTTGGGGGTTTTTTGTTGTTGTTGTTTTTTCCTTAAAGGTTTTTGTCCCCCATTTTAAAAGTTGTGGTGAATGCATTTCAGCCTTTAGAATGCTGTGATTTATGAATTCTAAATGGTTTTCATATCGGCAAGGATAAGAAAGGTCATAGTGCCACTCTAATTGGCAAGTGAAGCCTCATATGCAGGCCCTTATTTAGTCAATGATGTTATTTAAGCCTAAGGTCAACTGACTTGGGAAGAGCCTGGCTAATAAAAATAGCTGAGTCTTTCTAACAAAATCAAACTTCTGCCACGAAATAAAACTTACCTGTTCAGAACAAATCTGGAATCTTCCATGAAGCTCACTGAACTGCAAATTATTCCCAGAGAGAATAGATTCTGGTACAGCTTCTCTCCACAGCTGGTGTTTTTTCAATAAGAAAGAACCAGTTGATACAACTTTGGAGCTTATTGCTTGTGCTATGACAGGAAATAGAACTATCCTCTGGTTATCAGTAAAAGGTCATCCACAGCAGCTTCTGTAACTCCTCTGCAGTGAGGCCAGCCAGGCCATTCACAATGACTCATCAAACTGTGGCATTTCAAAGCAAAAAGGAGCAAGAAAAACACTTTCTCTTCTGATGAAATCCTCTTCCTTAGTAAGGTAAATCACTTAACATTCTCAGAAGTGGGAAGCTTAAATAAAAGTGATAATCTGCTTTTTAACTCCTTGAGGGAACTCATTCTTGTGTAATGACTTGGTGCTTAGAATGTCTTCTAGGCTGGAAAGAACAATCTGGCTTCTCAAACAAGGTTTAGCATACCAAGAGCTTTCAAATCCCACCCTCTGTGTCTAGCTACTTCAGAAGCTGCTCTATGCAATTGTTAACTTTCACAGCCACATGAGCACAGTGCAGGAGGGAGATGGGGGTGCAAATGTGTAACTGCAACTCTGAACCTCAGGGTGATTTGCATGAGCAAAACAAAGGAGTTGTCCACTAAGCGAGGTGGAGAAGTTTAGTTCTTACTATTTCACCCACAAAAGGAAAGTGGCAATGGGAGAATGTTCACATCATCAGTGAAGAATACAACCCCATCTCCTATGCTCTTCTCCAGTAACACCACTCTATTTACTTCTATGAAACCAAATTTGGGCAGTAGTTTTGTCTGTCCCGTGCCACAGTAAATGTTTTGAAACCATAAGGGTGGAAAAAAATATCCTATAGTAGCTACCAAGTTTTTATTTTCTTCTAAAACACAGATTCATACTAACACACTTCTGTTATGGAAGCTTTTTCCATGTGCTTTTATAGTTTATTTTATTGATGTGATCAATGCATTTTCCATCTTTACACAAATCCAAATATTAAAAAGAAAGTTTTAAACACTGTAAAAAAGAAATCAGTATCTCTGCTAAACAAGAAAACCACATCAATACCTCTAGTGAGATAAAGTTGGGGGAAAAAAACCTTTACGGGTTTGATGAGTCACAAATTCAAGGATAATCCCCTAATCCAAATAGTCTCCATTCATATAACCTTGCACAATGAGACAGTTAATGTCACTTAATGGGTCAGCTGGAAAAGTTGGGATCTGGACAAGATTTGACATTTTGCCTCATTGTCATTTTATGGAAACAACTTTTCACAGAATCACAGAAAGGTTCAGGTTGGAGAAGACCCTCAGAATCACCCAACCCTACTCTACAAGGTTCACCCTAAACCTTATCCCCAAGTACCACATCCAAAGGATCTTTAAACAAGTCCAGGGATGGGGACTCCACCACCTCCCTGGGCAGCCCATTCTAATGCCTCACCACTCTTGCTGGGAAAAAATACCTAGCCTAAACCTCCCCTGGTGCAGCCTGAGGCCATTACCTCTTGTTCTATCACTGATTATGTGTAGGAAGAGACCAGCACCAACCTCTCCTCAGCAACCTTTCAGGTAGCTGTTGACAGCAATGAGGTCCCCCCTCAGCCTCTTCTTCCTCAGACTAAACATCCCCAGTTCCTTCAGTTGGTCTTTATAAGCTCTATTCTCCAGGCACTTCAGCAGGTTCCTTGCCCTCCTCTACACTGGCTCCAGCACCTCCATATCTCTGTTGTATTGAGATGTCCAAAACTGAACCCAGCACTCAAGGTGTGGCTGCACCAGCACATAAACATTTAAAAGTTTTTGGATACCCCGAGTAAAATCATGAGACACAGAATAAATAAATCATGGATAAAGCCAAACATGACTAATTGCAGTTCCCAGGGAATGATAAAACAGATTTATAATGATTGATAGAATTTCTTTAATGGGTTGTAAGAGCAGAAGGGTCACTAAAGCTGCTGGATTTCAGTTGAATAAGGCTTAATTACCACATCTACTGTTATAACCATCAATTCTCACTGCTTCCAGTGAGAATACTCACTCATTAGAATCAAGGTGTTAAGTGTTAGTATTGAGGGACTACTCAGCAGAAAAGAGCTAGGCTAAAAGTCAGGGACAGTCACCTAAGGAAGCAGAGAAAATTCTTGAGACATTTGTGAAAGCTCTGAGATCACATTCCCATCAGAAGTGCTGCTGCTGCTCACCATCAGCCACTCTCTGTGGCCAACCTGAAACAGCCTGGAGAAGAGAAGACTCCAGGGGGACCTTACAGCTGCCTACCAATAGCTAAAGAGATCCTGCAGGAAGGCTGCAGAGGGACTTCTCATCAGGATGTCTAGAGACAGGACAAGGGGGAATGGTTTGAAGTCGAGGCAGAGCAGGGTTAGACTGCAGCTGAGGATGAAGGTCTTCATTGTGAGGGTGGTGAGACTCTGGAACAGGCTGCCCATGGAGGCTGTGGCTGCCTCCTGCCTGAGGGTGTTGAAGGCCAGGTTGGATGAGGCCTTGAGCAACTGAGTCTAGTTGAGAGGTGTCCCTGCCCATGGTGGGGAGATTGGAGCAGTTGAGCTCTGAGGTCCCTTCCAACCTGAGCTATTCTATGACTCTATTTCCAGGAATGGCAGTAATGAATCTAAAATAAATGGAGATAATGAAGTCTGAGTTCCACATCATTTCCCAGCTGTGGCTACACAGGCAGTACAACGTCCATTACTTTTGGTCAGATGTGGGTATGTACCTGAGGAGAAGGTTATGCTGGGATATATATAATACTGACAGGTTTGAATAAATTAATTTTGGGGTTTTTTTTAATTAAAATGTTAATTGACTATGCACTGACTATGGACATTTCCTATACATTATCAAACAGCTTCTGAATTCTATAGACTACTGACATTAAATATGTCTAATATGTAGCAGGTGTCTGCATCCTCTGGGTGTTTTCCATAGATAGATAGAAAATGAGACAGTGAACTTCAGAGTGAGTCTTGGGAGATGAAAGTCATTTAGCCTTAAGCATTTTAGTCAATCATCTGAGGCATTTTAGTATATATTCTAAGCTTGATGATCCTTGTACTTGCTTTTGTATGTGGCACTGCTGATGCAATTTGAAAGCGTGTTCAGTCTTTGGTGTTTTTAATTAGTTCTGCATCTGCTGCTAAACAGCTGCTTAAAGGCTCTGAGCTGAAGTTCTGTTGTTTGTGCAAGTAATTTGTAAAGGCTTTTGTTTTAGTTGCAGGTCTTTTGCATTGCACCCTTGTTGGAGACAATTCAGGCCGTGGCAATTGGGTCAAGGGAACTTGGTTCTCTAATATGAGGTATCAGGAGAACCTGACTGAGCGTTGAAGTAGCTGAAATGCTAAAAGATTGACAGAGATGTTTGCTGCGGACTAAAAACAGCTCAGACATGTGCTGACTGCTTGTCTGCCTGAGGAACTAGCACTTGCTGACTTGGACAAAAGCCCAGCAGAAGCAACAAGCCTGATGTTACTACTGAATCTTTCACCTTCTGTTGCTGTTGTCTCTGCATTGCTCCTACTGACTGAAGCTGCCACTCATCAGCACAGACATGATGTGCCAGGAGAAGGAACTGGGAAAGAGAGGTGACCTCATCAACAAACTGACCATCAGATCCTATTTACAGCTGAACCATATCTGTTAAGACTGAGAATTGACTCACAGGAGGTGTGCAGTGGCTGACAAACGCAGGTATACATCATGCTGCAAGAGAGACACTACCAAAAGCAGAGAGGGAAAAACCAATCAATTGATCAATCAAAATATCATTTTTTCTGTAGACATTTTACACTGCTTATGCGTGTCACAGTATCACAGTATCACCAAGGTTGGAAGAGACCTCAAAGATCAAATGCTTAAGTACTGAGGGTGGCACATATACTTGCCAATTGTGTTTCAATTGGCTGTGATTTCCAGAAAACAGATTTCTAAAAGTCAGGCAAAGTCAATATTCAAGAGGAAAATGTTGTGTGCTGTTAGGACAATATTCCCTCTTTTAAAGTATTATCCGGTATTTACAGCTGTAAATCTTCCAGCACCAAAACCACTCCACCTGCATAAGTCAGAGACATAAGGAATGGTCTGGTGACATTTTAATGACACTAAAGACAGAATCACAGAATGATTTGAGTTGGAAGGGACCTCCAAAGGTTATCCAGTCCAACCCCCCTGCAGTCAGCAGGGACATCCTCCACTAGAGCAGTTTGCCCAGAGCCCTGTTGAGCCTGACTTTGAATTATCTCCAGGGATGGCAACCCAACCACCTCTCCGGGTAACCTGTTGCAGTGTTCCAGGACCTTCCTGGTGCAGAACTTGTTCCTCCCAACTAATCTCAATCTGCTTTGCTTTCATTTCAAACCATTGCCCTCATCCTGTCCCTGCAGGCCTTTGCAAACAGTACCTCTGCAGCCTTCTTGTAGCCCCCTTCGGGTACTGGCAGGCTGCTGTTAGGTCTGCCCAGAGTCTTCTCTTCTGCAGGCTGAACATCCCCTCAGCTCCCTCAGCCTGCCCTTGCAGTAGAGCTGCTCCAGCTCCCAAATCATTTTTGTGGCCCTCCTCTGGACCCACTCCATCAGCTGCATATCCTTCCTATGTTGAGAACATTAAATTTAAATTTCTACATTGAAGAAGTAACCCAAAACATTCATTGAGGCATACATTCATAGCTCATGTTTTCTTTCTGAATCTTTTAAAGAGTCTTTTGTTTGGGTTTTTAAATTGAGATGATAATTTTACTGTCTCTAGAGCTCTGTTCTTATGAAGCTGCAATGTTATTATCGGCTGTTTGGGAAAATGCTTGTTTCATGGACAGAGTCAAGAAACCTGTGACTTCAAATTAGTGCCCTGTAATTGTATTCAATATGTTCTAAATAGCTGCATGCTACATTTATTTTTCTTCTCCTCCCTTCCCTCAACTCTGCTTTAAATTTTCAGAATCTGTATCTAATGCACCTGGCAGCATTCAGCTGTGTGGTCACACCACTGCCATGGGAACTGAAGAAGAAGGAATAGTCACAGCTGGATTTTAACATGAATCATACCCGGTTAGCATGGCAGAGAATTAGAGAAAAGACACAGAGATCAGGCAACTCACTTGCTGCATGCTATCAAAACGTGGGAAGTCCACTAGCAAACTCCCAGTTTAAAGGAAGACACAAATCCACCCTCAGTTTACCAAAAACCAGAGCTTGAGCAGAAAACAAATCCTCATAACAGACACCAGCGGGGCGAGGGGGAAATAGGGAAATGTGTGCCTGCGGCGTTGAGTTCAGATTACTGCATGCTCACAAATCTATCCAGAAGGCTTTGAACTCACTAACAGCCTAAGGGTGAGATTGAAAAGTTTTGCCTGCTTGTAGAGGGTTTGCCGTTATATCGGTAGACCTGCACTGCCACCAATACCTTCCCCCATCAAAACAAACAAACAAAAAAAGCAGATAAAAAGCCACAAACCCACAACTGAAAAAGAAAGAAAGGAAAAGAAACTGGCAAGGAGTTAGCTTTATCCTAGGAGTTAAACTGATCATGACTGTATTTATCATGCAAGACGCAGTACTTACAACACTTTAACACATGCACTAATTTCTTTCTGAAGCAGCATTTCTGTGCTTAATGAAAGCTGTTTACAGAAACAGTAGTAAGCATGATGCATGAGTTCACACAGAGCAATATTGCTTTCTTTAACTGGTGTAAGCTTGGACAATACGAAGCAGCTTGTGGAAGTGCAACTCCACGTAGAGCTCCGTATGCCATACAGGTGCATCAGATGGCACAGGTCTAGACACATCTGCCATACATACAGGTACTAGCACTACACATCATACAACACGCAACGCCGCACAGCCCGTCTCCGGCTGTTCCTGCGACACGCAACGCCGCACAGCCCGTCTCCGGCTGTTCCTGCGACACGCAACGCCGCACAGCCCGTCTCCGGCTGTTCCTGCGACACGCAACGCCGCACAGCCAGTCTCCGGCTGTTCCTGCGACACGCAACGCCGCACAGCCCGTCTC
>VWZE01015450.1:273390-313479 GCA_013396675.1 Eubucco bourcierii | reverse complement strand
GACACGCAACGCCACACAGCCCGTCTCTGACTGTTCCTGTGACACGCAACGCCACACAGCCCGTCTCTGACTGTTCCTGTGACACGCAACGCCACACAGCCCATCTCTGACTGTTCCTGTGAGACGCAATGCTGCACAGCTGTCTCTGGCTGTTCCTGTGACATGCAACTCCACATAGCCCATCTCTGTTACTGGGACATGCAATGCTGTATGATCCCTCTCTGGATATTACTGCTCTACCTCCTCATATTAAAAACTGTGTTTGCACTCTGTTCTCTAGATCCGTGCTGAACAAAATATAAGGAAGATATCAGAGAAACAGACCCAGTAAGCTATGATCTCCAACAGCAGCCTGTAGACAACACCTTTAGAAGTGTGTCCCTAACAAAACCACCTTCAATTTCAGAAAGAGAAATTAGCCTTCATCGTCTCCCTGTTATATGTCAAAGCTCATTTCGTCATTTCTCCTGTTTCCTTCTTTACCTGATACACTCTTTCAATAACCTATCACCTAGGAAATGCTTTTACCAGAATATTAAACAGAGCAGTTGGTTTTCTACTCATGCTCCAGAAAATCTACTTTATGTCTGTAACTATAGTGTAAAAATCATTACTTAACAACATGCTGGATATCATTTCACAGCCTTCTCATATTGTCTTTTTGCCTTCCTCTTATTTTAATTGCAAGGTCTGGCAGCATGAACATTCCACTCCTTCTGTATCTGTAGCAACAAGCTGGGAACAGAAGTGAAGACCCTACCTCAAAAAATGAGATAGACCCAAAGCAGATCACAACAGATGATGTGAAGTTCTATTAAATGATAAAACAGCCATGGCTATCACTTACCTCTCTTCTTCTCAATGGCAGCTGTAAAATTCCAACCACTAAATAAACTTCAAACACTTTTCATTATATCAAACATATCAAATCATGTCAGCAATTCCCTTTGCATGTAAAGATGATGCCGTTTCCCCACAGAAATCTTCTGTATCAGGAGCCCAAAACATCCACTGAAATCAGATGATTTCACTCCAAAAGATCAATTGTTACAAATTAATTGAATAGCTCTGATACAGATACTATGCCACTACTCCAGCATGGTTAGAGGTGAAAATCAGAGTCTGGAGCCATGAGTGTTGTGTTTATAGCAGAGCAGAGCATTTGTTTTAAAAGTCTGCCTTGAAAAGTGCTCAGAATTAGCCTCAGAAGATCTTGTTTCTGTTTCATCAGAAATAAACACTGACAGCATGCTACTGGATATTGCAAATCTATCTTATATTACCCAGACCTTCAGCAGGGAAGGAGACCCAAGCAAAGAACAAGCATAAACCAAATCCTTTGCCTCTAATGACAAATTGGGCAAGCCTATTCCCAAAGCAGGGAATAAAAACTGTACAAACGAAAAGATATTTACAGAGGAGGACACCACAGGGTCTAAGAAACTTAACTCAGGAAAAATTCATATAACTAAGTATGATTTCCATGGTAGAAACTGAAGGGTAATAAAGCAAAGACAGTGGCTGCAAGTAGCTAAAAAGAAAGCAAAAGAAGCATAAAGAAATTAATTTGAAAGGTTTTTTTTAAAATGGAATGGAAGAGGTCTGGGAGGATTTTGGTTTGGTTTGCTTCTTTGTTGTACAAGCTTTGTTCCTCTTCTCAGAAGGCTTAGAAGCATGGACTGCTGTACAATTGTTAAAGAGGGTGGCAGTAGGATCAGTAGGTGGAGATTCAGTGCGCAGAGATAAACAGACACAAGCATTTCATTCCAAAATCCCTTGAACTCCTAACACAGCAGCTCTCAGACAATCTAGAACAGAATAGACAACATTCCTCTTTCTTTTTACCCTTTGCCTAAATGAATTGACTGACTAGTGGACAACTACTTGATCATGAATGGTAGCACAATCCAGTGACACGAGACAAAATGTCCTAATTGCCTTGAAAATAATCCCATGGAACATATTTGGCTGTTCAAGAAGCAGAACCTGTGCCAGCTCCCTTAAAAGGGGCTTCAGGGATTTCATCTTAAGGCACCCTTTAGCCTGTGGACCTTGTACTGTATATAAATTTCTATATCAACTTTATGTAATCTCATACACAACTCAGATCAATTTCCATACTTTCCCAGGTTTTTATTAACAACTGCTAAAAACTTCTCCCTGGAAATATCTTCCACTACTGCCTGATGTTTGTTCAATGTGTTTGTTTGGAAGCATTTATTTGGTGATTATGTACCATATATATATGTATTTATCTACCATTATATAGCAGATTTTGGTACTGTACTGAAAGGAGCCATAGAGCTCTGTGCTACCAGCACAGTATCAGCAACGAGTTAGGAGCATAACTATTAAATTGGACTATTGAGGACTAATTATTTGAATGTTTCCACTTCACATATCCTTTTTTATGTCACTGAGGACACATTTAAAAAAACATGTACTGGAAGTATCTAAAGAATTCATTTTCTGCACACTAATTCTGGGTGGACTGAAGTACTTTAGTACAACTTCTAAAACAACAGTATTTGGCAATAGTGAAAACTGACAAAAAAGAAAAGTAACTTGTGTGATACCTGACAGTTCCTATTGCAAAACTCTGATAGTTTCCCATCTCACCTGGAGCATCTGAACAGCTGAAGAGCTCATTTTCAAACAGGAAAGTGCACCAACACACAAATGTGTGTGAGACACGCAACCGTCTTGGTTCTGAGCACCAGCTTAACACACAAATGATCTAAACCACACTGCAAGCTCATTGTGTAAATCCACATACATGGACTAGATCTTGGGGGGAAAAAAAAATCAAATCCAAGTATTCTATTCTAGGTCTTTGTAACACCAGCACAAAGTATAACGGAGTGCTACACACAGGCTGTGACAGAAAATTAGGTCACTAAGAGAAGCTGTTACAGGAGTGGAAGTCAGAGAATCAATTGTTGAGGCTTTGTCACTCAGAGAAATGAAAAATTTGTAACCATTTGGGGAAAGAGGCAGACACACACCAAGACACAGCCACACTAATGCCATACACAGCCACACAAACACTGCCTGGGGTGTGCCAAACCAGGCAAAACTTTGCTGGTTGATATGTTATGAGCCACTCTGGAAAACAGAATTCTAGATGTTTATTTCTGTTGCCATAAGTGAAAACATTTTACATGAATACTACGAATTTCAGGGAAAATAGCAAAGCAATACAACTATTAACTAATGTTGCCACCATGACTGGGACTCCACCATGGCAAACAGCTTTAATGTACTTCAGCACAAGCACATTTAAACTCCCTCTGTGCTTTCAGTTAGGCTGTGAGTTTCTTCCCTCTCCAGTCATGCTCTCTGGTAGCAACTGTAGTCATGGGTGTTTTGATGGAGGAAGACAAAAGCTATCTGCTTGAAGGCATCACGCCATATTTGATTAATTTGGCAGCAGCAGCAATGACAGAGAACTTGGGAATAATTACCTAAGAGAAAAGTGGTTCTCTGTTTGTCACAGAAGTGAAGTCCCAATAGCTAGGAAAGACTGGAATAAGAATAATTAACACTCACTCACCCACATTGCCAAGGGCAACAGGGTTCCTTTTCTGTCCCTTTTGGTGTGTCAGTCAGAACAGTAGGGGTTACCCTGTGTTCTCACCTAATGCTGCAGAAACATCACTTTGGCTAATCTCTCGTGGATCCATACCTTACAAAGGGGTAACAAAGAATGGTAGAGGCAAGCCACCTAAGGAACAAACATGACAAGGGCAGGAAAGCAAGACATAGCAGTTTTGAACATTACACACCTAACAAGTGCTGTGTTCCTCCCTTCCATGCATGACACAGGCAGGCACTCATACTCTGAATAGCCACTCAAATCCAGGTGGAAGCTACCAAGTAGAAAACTAGAGAAACAATTCTAAACTTGATTACAAAAACAAAACATCGAAGACTTCATAGCAAAGACTCAGCAGCAATAAAAAAAGGCAAACACCAGTGTATTTATTTATATTAATATTGAACTTAGAAAAAAATTAAAACAGGAAACTCCACTGTATTAGTGACATCTTCCTTCAGATAGTGTCATTGTTTGTAAAGGCTTTGCACAAGAACTGAGTCTTACTTGAAATGAATACTGGAGACATTCTACTACTGCAGCAGTGATGACAATGGAAGTGTTCTCGTTCTGTCCTCTCCTCTCAGCTATCTGTTCTTAAGCTCTTTGTCGTACTCACTGCTGCAGGTTTAAACAAACATGAGGAATGTGTTGGAACAGAAAGTAACAGTGAAAACTTTCCATTAAAGTTTGTAATTACGGGCACAAGTTTGCTGCTTCCTAGAAACAGAGGTACCACTTAGGCATTACTGAGCTTCCAGCCCTCCTGTAAGAGCAGAGAACCTAAAAACATTGCACAAAAATGGACAATCATTTAGATCCTACCCAACACAAAAATAGGGGACACAGAGGGAAAGCTTTACTTTAGGAAAGCAGAAATTAATTTTTCTAGACTTTTAAGAAATAAAAAAATCTTGCTGTCCCAGAAAATATTGTAGGATAATTATAGCTCAAAAGAGATCTAATTTTGTGTTATATTTCACTGAGAAAGAGTTCTCTCTGAAAGCCTAAAACATCCTAGAATGTTTCTGTCTACAGACTCAAAAAGAAGAATATGGAGATGTATACTTACAAAAGAGGATTCACCTACACAAGCCTGAGAAACATTCAGTAGCAGTTCAAATTCCCAGGAAACATTTTGACTCTGAGAGGATCCTGACTAATCAACAATGTCACTGGAAGAGCTCTAAAGGGCTACTGTACTTCATTTTTGTGTGGACAGTGTTTAGGTAGCAATAAAAGCTGGAAGTAATAAGTACTAAAGGCTTACATCGCTGTAGCACTCAACACCTAACAAATGGTTCCTTCCTCAGTATATAAACAACTGCTCCCTTCTCCACCAAGGTGAAGGAAATTATAATGGAGAAGAGACAGAAGTAGCTGCTATGATTCTTCACTGCAAGGAGAAGCTTCCTTCAAGACAGAAATATAGTCCATGTTTTTCCTCTGCGAAGGATTTCCTAAGACTTGGTAAAAGGACCATTTATGCATAGCCTCATTGTTGCTGCTTCTATTATCAACCCTCACCCTTGTTTTGCACATTATTTCATCCGTTAGAAGGAAGTGTAATAGAATTCTACTGCACAAGAATGGGTCAGAGCAGCAGAAAATTGCCATCTCATGTAGCACACACAGGCTGCCTATGGATAGCTAAAGCTACTCCACCACGGAGGAAGACTGCTCCGTGTAGGCAACATCTTAGACACTAAAAGGATGAAGGACATTCATTTAAAGCTCTGGCCTCAAACAAAAGCATCTCCTCCTGTAAACTGAGTAATCTACTAAACTGAGTAACATAGACACCTCTAAAAAGTGTAGTGGAAGGAGAGGCTGTTGAAGAAGACCCTTCATTGTCATTATCCATTTCCCTCCCTTCATGACATTCTCCCAGGCTTAAAAGTGCCACTGACACTTCATCACATCTAAACAATTTACATAAGCAGCAGCAGCAGCCACCACCACTCTCCAACCTTTAATTGCTAGAAAGAAACATTCCCAGCCTCCCAGAAATCAGAAATAATTTCCTGCTTCGGGCACTTAAAATGTTTTGTTTTGAAGACTTACCCTTCAAAAGTTCTATCGGCCCTAGAAGAGACTCTTTCTGCAACATCATTGGTGATGAATGTGATGCGAAGAGAGTACGGAAAGAGTAGGGAACATACACACCAGCAGCAGGTTTTTCACACTAGTTACACAACAATACGTTCCTAGTCATGCAGGGTAAAAATGATGAGAGACAGAAAATTACACAGGAAAAGGAGCTTGCCCTCACCCCAAGACCGAACTGATGAAAACTAACTCGCTTAAAAGTCCAAATTGGTTGTCAGATTAGATTCGTGTAAAGCTTTGGCAAAGAATGGTGTGAGGGCTCTTTATCTAAAACCAGAGCGAGTGCAGGCTATTTCACTAATTAGCACCCCTCCCCGAAGAAATTCTCCACTCCTTTTGAAAGCAGCTTCTCTGAAGCAGAGGGAAGGCTCCGAAGATTTCCCGAGCCCCGACTTCCAACATCTGTTGGTATTCCCTACACACGAGTGTGCTTCTGCCTGCATGTTTATCAGAAGAAGTCATCGAGGGCTTGCTTGGTTTATTCATCATTTTACGGCTGTCCTCTTTGCAAAGCTTCTGTTAATGTCAGTGAAATCCAAGCCAGGCAGAAGTTTCAGAGGTCAGATATTTGGCGTGCTACATTTAGAAACCCAAGCACAAAGTTGCCGAGGAGGCTCCGAACGCAAGGGATTACAGCGGAAATAGGGCTCCTTACACCAAACTGCCAGATTCGAGCGAGAACACACCGAGCCTGCCTGCTGCTATTAAAGCTCATAGCCCTTCTTTATTTTCTTCCACTGACTACATCAATTCTCCCATCTGGCAAAGCCCAGTACGCAAACAACACTTCATTTTTCAACACGGCAGCAAAGGAATAGACAGGAGACATCGAATCCCGTCCTGCGTGACCTATAAAAAAGCAGATACTTACAGTTCGCAGGAACTGTATTTCATCTTCCCCTCCTTCACCCCCTTCAGCCATGGCTCTTGAGGAGGCAGCTCTGCTGAGACTCTCCGATCGTCTCCACCGGCAGCTCACTGCGCTCCTACGGCTGCTCTTCTCCTATCAGTATTAGCATATAGCTAATCCACAGCCATATAGGGAGCTCAGCTAACTCCACTGCACTGCAGACTGTCAGTCAACCCCCTCACTGCCAGAGCCAACTGCGCTGCTTTGCCAGCTCAGAGCAAGCAATTCTTCGCCTTTTCTCTCTACCCTAGAGGCAAGCCCCCCTGCTGTTAAGGCATTGCGGGAAAGCGTTCTAGGTGTTGATTTTTTTTTTCACCCCCCACAGACGCTTTTTGGTCAAAATAGCAATAATAGCGAAGTGTTAGTGGAAGCAGGGCTTGTGTTTCCATTTTCACAGAGCAGGCTACCCAGTTTTGCACTGAAATACATCAATTCCAGCATCTCTGAACTTACTGATTCGTGCAGCCAAAGGGCATAAATCAGATGATCACAGGACAAGCTGATTTTGACAGCAGATATTTTCAGCTTGCTTACAATAACTTCCCTTTCTTGCTTATCTGCATAAGCAGCTGCAAATCTGATTTTCAAGATGACTTAATTATCTGTACCTACACTGTATTTATTTGTGCTACGCTTTTAAATGGGTTTGTCCACATATCCTAACGACTGCAAGGTTGTACCTTTTCAGAACTGCACCTGGATGTGGATAAAGGATGGTGCAAATTCACTTCAAAATATATAAGCCACTGATGTTAAAACAAAACTTAGAATACACTGAAATTCTACTTCAATAATGGAAAAAAAAAAACTATCAGCCCTAGAAAAAAACAAACAAACAAACAAAAAAAACCCCAAACAAACCAAACCAAACCACCACTTAAGGGAAGAAAAGAGAAAGGCTACAAAGAAGCAGATGAGCACTAAGGAGATTCTAGCCAGCCGGTTCACTCTATGATGGTGCATTTTGTGGTGAGGTTGCAACCCCAGCCTGCCTGTAGATTCCACCCCTGAGAAGCATTACACAGACTTTGTGGAGTCCGTATATCCATTGCTGTATAGCCTCACAGAGTGCTGTAGGTACACTACCTTCTTGACAGCAAAAACATGCTTCTGTTTCACAAGTGAGAAATGCAGGCAGGAAGAATGAATTTGTTGGGGCGGCAAGGACAAGTGTAGCACAGTGAAAACTGAAACTAGGCTCTCTGTGTCCACCAGCTAATATATTTATACACTACTGTCCTCTGAACTGGAACCCAAGGCACACTGTCCTTTCCTTCATATAAAATCAACAGTGTTCTGTCTTCTTACTAATTAAAGCAAGCATAGGCAGAACCCAAACAATGAGATGTCCGATGATTTCTCTCACAGGGTCACAGGATGTTAGGGGTTGGAAGGGACCTATACAAATCACTGAGTCCAACCCCCCTGCCAGAGCAGAACCACAGAATCCAGTACAGGTCACAAAGGAACACACCCAGTCAGGACTGTAAAGTCTCCAGAGAAGGAGACTCCACAACCTCTTTGGACAGCTTGTGCCAGTGCTCTGGGACCCTTACAGTCAAGAAGATCTTCCTCATGTTGAGATGGAACTTCCTGTGCTGCAGTTTCCATCCACTGCCCTTGCCCTATTGCAAGGCACAACTGAGAAGAGTTTGTCCACTCCCTCTTGACCCGCAGCCCTCAGATATTTATAGACATTGCTCAGATACCCTCTAAGTCTTCTCTTCACCAAACAGAACAGCCTCAGGTCCCTCAGCCTCTCCTCACAGGGCAGCGCTCCAGCCTCTTCAGCATCTTCATAGCCTTTCCTTGGCCTCTCTCCAGTAGATCCTGTCCCTCTTGAACTGGGAAGCCCAGAACTGGATGCAACACTCCAGGTGAGGTCTCACCAGGGCAGAGTAGAGGTGGAGGAGAACCTCCCTCAATCTGCTGGACACACTCCTCTTAATGCCCCCCAGGACCCCATTGGCCTTCTTGGCCAGCAGGGCACATTGCTGTCCCAAGCAGAACTTGCTGTCCACCAGCACTCTCAGGTCTTTCTCGATAGGGCTGCTCTCCAGCAGATCACCTCCTATCCTGTACTGGTGCAGTTTATTGTTCCTTTCTAGATGCAGGAGTCTGCACATATCCTTGTTGAACATCATTAGGTTCCTCTTTGCCCAGCTCTCAGCCTGTCCAAGTCTCATTGCATGGCCACACAGCCTTCAGGTGTGTCAGCCAAGTCTCCCAGTTTGGTATCATCAGCAAACTTGCTGAGCAGACAATCTGTCCCCTCATCAATGTCTCCTCGAAGGGCAAAATGCTTTGAAAAATGTTTTGTTCCACTCCCTCTTAGTACTCTGAGAAATTGCCCAAAAATTAATTAAGATCCCATTACTCAGCAACAGGCAATTTCAGGCCGAAAGCAATTGAGAAGACTCCAGCTGATGCAGTCCTGCAGGCTAGCCCTGCCAGTTTGTCCAGTCCCCTTCCTCCAGCCCATAGTTTTTCTTGGCTGCTTCAAGCCAGGATAATGTGGCTTGTGCAAGACAAATGCAAGGTGGCAGGCAAACATTTCTCTGCAGTGACAGGTTGCTGAACACCCACTTTTGTCTTTGGCTGTTGTGATGCATTTTTGCTCCAGCCACCTTCAAATGAATGTGGTACCTCTTTCCTCAGCAGTCCAAAGTACAAACCCTAGCAAATCTTCCTAACAGGACATCATTATTCCAGAAGATAATAAAATGCCAGAGGAATGGGCACAGCTTGCCTAATGCCAAAGCATGACACTCATGTTTTACTGAGAGGCAGGTCAGGTGGAGAGGCCCATTGCTGCTGCATGCTACCAGTGTGCTTGTACACCTCCTGCATGGCAACATCTGCATAGGTAAGGACAGCTTTGCTGCAGCACCTGGTATCAAACACAGAACCACAGAGTTCTGGTCCGCTTGGAAACCACCTCTAAGATCATCGACTCAAACCATCAAAGACACATCTTACAAAGAGTTCACTTCCAGCCTTCACTTGCCATACTCCACACCACTTTGTCTCCTTAGGTAACAAAAAGAGAGCTGAAAGAACTAATATGGTGTGTAAGGAGACATAGAACCATAGAATCATAGAATCATTTCAGTTGGAAAGACCTCTAAGATCAAGTCCAAATGTCAGCTCACCACCACTGCAGCCATTAAGCCATGTCCCCAGGTGCCATGTTCACACATTTCTGGAACACCTCCAGGGATGCTGACCCCACCACCTTCCTGGGCAGCCTGCCCCAGTGCCTGACCACCCTTGCAGCAAAGACATTTGCCGTCATATCCAGCCTAAACGTCCCCTGGCACTTCAGGCCATTTCCTCTTGTGCTATCTATCACCTGATACTAGAGAGAAAAGACCAATCCCTGATTTGCTCCAATCTTCTTTCAGAGAGATGTAGAGAGCAATGAGGTCTCTCCTCAGCCCCCTCCTCTCCAGACCAAATGCCTCCAGTTCCCTCAGCTGCTCCTTACCAGACCTGCTCTTTGGACCCTTGACCAGTTTCATTGCCCTTCTCTGGAAATGCTCTGGCTCCTCGATGTCTTTCTTGAAGCTCAATCATCAATTTAACCACACCGTGGCCATTAAACCATGTCTGTGAAACCATGAAACAAGCTTTCATACAGACTGCAGCACTTGGGAAAAGTCATAAACAAGGAATATCTAAAAACCTGAGGACATAAGTGCAAGTCATGACTCATGAAAAGTGCAAGGGCTCTGTTTCCTTAACACAGAGAAATCAATGCTATGTGATACATCCCCTGGATGAGTTTCACTGCAGTTACTGCAGTCAGAGTTCCAGATACTAAGTGAGCTGAGGTGAAACCATCTGAATCAAACAGGAAGGAGGGGAATCACTTTTAAAGTACTTTCTTCCTGTATTGGAGTATTCCATCAAGATGTTTCCTATGAACCTTTAAGACCCTTCTTGAGTAAAACACCGTGTTTACATCAATCAACGTAGGGAGCTATAGACACCTACATCTGCAGCTGCTAATCAGGCAGCTACAGAGGTTAGCAATATTTATTTATTTTAAACCAGGATCTGACTCTCTCTTTTTAAAGAGAAAAGGCAAAGCAGATGGAAAAAGGAGTATTGGAAATATCTCCAGCATTGCTACAGAGATCATAGCAGATGCCTTAATTTCTGACTCTCATAGAATTCCACCAGCAGCTTTGTGTTTCTCTCCGTAAGCCCACCTGGTTTTCCCTGTTTGATATCCAGCTTTACAAAGCAGCCTGTGCTTTGTTCAGGGAAACAACTTCCTTCCCCAGGAAGCAAAATATTTTGGTTAGATTTCATGTTTTAAAAATTGTCAAGTGAACTGCAAAAAAAGCATTTCCTAGCACTGCTATTCCTTAGAGTGTTACTCTGCTTGGTGTTATGTCTGGATATGTAATGAGAAAAATACTCAGCTGGTACAGCACAACAAAATGTACATCTCCTCCAGATACAGAGAAGGGTTTTTTCCCAAGACTTTCTTATCTCTGAGATTGAGATTTGGCTGTCTATGGAACCACACTTAATCAGAAAATTCAATTTTCACCTTGTATTTCTAATGTATTAATACTAACTTGGCCTGAAAAATATTTTTCTTTTCTGAAAAGTAAAAGGAAAAAAAATTTAATATATATATATATTTATTTATTCATTTATTTTTATTTTATTTTTATCTATACAGTGACTCTGCTTTACTGGAGTTGGTTGTAAAGTGCAGCGTGCCACTGTGAAAGCCACACATGTCAGATAATCTGACTTGGGACCACTGTATTTTATGATATCCTATTCATGCCCCTTTTATAGAATCACAAAATTGTCAGGGCTGCAAGGGACCTCAAGGTTCAGCCAGTTCCAATGCCCCTGCCATAGGCAAGGACACCTCACACTAGATCAGGTTGCCCAGAGCCACATCCAGCCTGGCCTTAAAAACTTCCAGGGATGAGGCTTCCACCACCTCCCTGGGCAATCTGTGCCAGTGTCTCACCACCCTCATGGTGAAGAACCTCTTACCTAATCTAATCTCCTCTCCCTTAGCTTGGATCCATTTCCCCCAGTCCTATCACTACCCAATATTCTAAAAAGTCCCTTCCCAGCTTTCTTGTAGCCCACTTCAGATACTGGAAGGCCACAATAAGGTCTGCTCAGTGCCTTCTCTCCAGACTAAACAGAATGCTAAACAGATTCTGGACAGTATCTTAAAGCTACCAAAAGAACTTTTCTGTAAAACAACTGTACAGAAAATTTCCTTTCTGTTTTCAGCACAAAGATGCTGCCTTCCTGTTCTCTTGCCTAAGATCTTCCTACTTACTGAGTGATTCAGGTGGATTCTTTCTTCACATGAATTCTCCAGTCTAGGTTAGCTCTTGGCAGGCTTCACTGCTGCTGCTGCTAAACAATAACTCTGAATTTTGATGGTAGCAGTAGTCAGGCAATAAAGTAATAACATGAATTTTACAAAAGGAACTGGAAAAATCATCCTGCTGCAAAAGATAAAAAACCCCAAAATCTGAATCTAAACAAGTTTCTGTTGTGTGTGTTTTACCTTCCTGAATACTGACTGACACCACCAAACAAAGAGGGATCAAACATCTAGCAGAAGGTATCTACAAAATCTGCAGTGGCAAGAGGTTGCCTGTTGGCATCTTCAAAAGCAGAGGAAATGTCAGTTCCCTAAATGGCTCTTGGGTGCTATTCCCCACTGACAATCACAGGTTTAAGCGCTAAAATATAGATACTGCTTGAAAATGATCAGGGAGTTGGAGTGCTTCTGTTAGGAGGGCATGCTGAGAGAGCTGGGGGTGTTCAGACTGGAGAACTGAAGGTCTGGCTCCAGGCAAACCTAACAACAGCCTGCCAGGACCTGAAGGGGGCAACAAGTAGGGTGCAGAGGGGCTGTTTGCAAAGGCCTGCAGGGACAGAACAAGTGCAATGGTTTGAAATGAGAGCAGAGCAGATTGAGATTGGATGTGAGGAGCAAGTTCTGCACCATGAGTGTGCTGGAACACTACAACAGGTTGCCCAGGGAGATTCCATCTCTGGAGATACTCAAGGTGAGGTTCAACAATGATCTAATGGAGGATGTCCCTGCTGCCTACAGGAGGGTTGGACTGGATGATCTTTGGAGGTCCCTTCCAACCCAAACCATGCTATGATTGCATCTGCATTCTTTGGGCTCCACTAAAGTACTAAAAAAATGTATAAAAGCAGTTTTTAAAAAGTCATGAAAATAAACACATTGCTTCCATTACACAAATTCACAACAGGATTCAAGTTCATATTAGGTATTTTCAGCTCAAGCATTAAGGCAGTCAGCTACTGCCCTGTTCACAAACACCAGGCCCTTAGGACAGGTTAGAATTCCACTCACAGAAGAGAAAAATGGATGATCGAATTTGCACTTAACAAGTTCTAGTTTGTTGTTTAGGGTTGTTGGTTGTTTTGGTGGTTTGGTTTTTTGGGTTTGGGGGTTTTTTTGTGGGTTTTTTTTGGTGGTGGTGGTGTTTGGTTGGGGTTTCATTGGTTGTTTCATTTGGTCTTGTTTGTTTATTTGCTTTTGTTGGTTTGGTTTAGTTCTAAAGGAATAAAATTACAATTTATAGTGAAAAGTTAGGGTCCTAGGCAAGTTTAAAACCATCTTCATCAGGAGATTACTTGAGTAAGGAGAGAATAGTTTTATTATTTCACACATTTCCAGGGTTCATCAAACGTCTTTTTTTCCCTGTCCTTTAAAAAAAAATTACTTTTGTGGAGGCTTTCTGCATAATCCTGCATCAATGCTTTCATAGAATCATAGAATGGTAAGGTTAGAAGGGACCTCAAGGATCATCCAGTTCCAACCCCCTGCCATAGGCAGGGACACCTCCCACTAGTACAGGTTACTCAGGGCCTCATCCAACCTGGCCTTGAACACCTGCAGGGAGGGAGCACAAAATTTCCTTTTGCTTTGATTTACTAGGAGGGTGCCAGAGCCCTGGAGCGGGCTGCCCAGAGAGGTTGTGGAGTCTCCTTCTCTGGAGACTTTCCAAACTCACGTGGATGTGTTCCTGTGCAGCCTGCCCTGGGTGACCCTGCTCTGGCAGTGGGGTTGGACTGGATGATCTCTGGAGGTCTCTTCCAACTTTTCACATTCTGTGATCTTGGATGCAATTCCTTGTGCATACGTAAAGAAGGATGTACAACAGCGTTACAGTGGTCATAGAACACTATACCTATTGCTGTTTAGGCCGAGTTCGGTGCCTTTCCAAGCAACTTTTAACACAGGACCCTGCTCTGGCAGTGGGGAGCCAAAAGTCGAAAAGTTCCCAGCCAAAAGTCGGTGTTAGGCTGCCCTCTGCTGGTGCAAAGGGCGAAAAACACAACAAACAACCTGGGCGCCAGAACCTTTCACATCTCTTGCGAAGAATCATAGAACAGTTTGGGTGGGAAGGGACCTCCAAAGCTCGTCCAGTCCAACCCCTCTGCAGTCAGCAGGGACATCCTCCACTAGATCAGGTTGCTCGGAACTTCAACCACCCTAACCTTAAATAGGTCCAGGGATGGGGCCTCAACTATCTACTCTGGGCAACCTGTTGCAGTGTTCCAGCACCCTCATGGTGCAGAACTTGCTCTTAACAACATCATCATCATTATCACCATCATCTAATTAATGTTAATTATTCATTATATTATTATACCACCATTCATATTATTAAATCATATTAATATTGAATAATAACAATAATACTCATAAAAACAACAACTATAACAACAACAGCAATAATTCAGGGCATTCTTTTAGTGCTCATTTCGCCATTCAAGCATTCTCATTGATTGTTGTTCCAAAGCTCCACAAACTGAGCTGTCCATTTTACAAACCACCCAATCTGGCATGTGAGAAAGAAAAAGAAAAAAAAAATTGCCAATAATATGAGACTGGCACAGAAATTTAAGAGAATTCATCTTTAGGTCTCACAAATAAAGCCTTACAGTAACATTACCCAGACCAAATTCGTCTCCTAGGCATGGATTTCATTCTATGTCTCAACTTGTTCTGGACTTCCAGGCTCAGAAATCTTGGCAGCCTTATTTCAAGAGAGTAACAAAATTGGGCTAAGCTTAATGGTAGTCCAAGGAATGTTAATGGGTGCTAAGACGAATTTATAGCTGTACCTTGAAATGAGCCATATGTAGGGCTTGTAAAACGTTCAGCTTCTCCTGCGTGATTATTTCTCACCTCCCAATTTTCCAGCGTAACAAATCTCATCTCTAATTTTCCTCCACCAGAGGTCCTCTCCTGTACCTGTCTCCAGTTGTGTTTCCATCATCGCATAGGAAAGGCTTTGGCTGCCGGCAACTTTTGTTCCACAAGTGCATGCAAGCCTTGAATTGCCTGCACAGAATTCCCATTCTTACTTCAGCTGTATTAAAAAGCCCCAGCTACAGTATTTGATCTGTGTGAGTCTCCAGCTTCTGCCTAATAAATACAATTAATTAAGACATGTAGCAATTTGTACCAGTTTGGTAATGAATGTGAAACCAAAACAAATGTTGCATGTGACACATTGTGAGCAAATGCCTGAGAAGCCTCTGATTGACCATTTCCTAATGGCTCTTTTTCAGATTTTTCTACCAGTTGGTAGCATCTCAGCAGTTTCCCTAAACTGATAAAACTCCCTTCTAAATAAGCACTGGAAGGCTGGGCTCTGTTTTACAGCTCCTTTAAGAACAAGTTCATCTTTAGCTCTACTTTCTCCCACTCTTTCTCCTTAAAAAACAACTGTGTCTATAACAAAATTCCCTCACTATTTTAATCCAGAACTGTTGTGCTTCTTTCATACTTTCCTTTGGTCCAACTGCAAGTCTTGTATTACCTGAAAAAATTAATGATTGAAAAATAAGAAGCCAAAAAAGGTTACTGCCATGCAGGGACTTGAGTTGCACTGAGTGCCTTTTGGTGCAACAGAAGCTTATTGATGAGTAGTTGCTGTGTACTCTAGACAGAAGTATCACAGTATCACCAAGGTTGGAAGAGACCTCAAAGATCATCAGGTCCAACCCATCACCACAGACCTCAAGACTAGATCATGGCACCAAGTGCCACGGCCAAACCCGCCTTGAACACCTCCAGGGATGGTGACTCCACCACCTCCCTGGGCAGCCCATTCCAGTAGCCAATGACTCTCTCAGTCAAGAACTTTCTCCTCACCTCCAGCCTAAACTTCCCCTGGCACAGCTTGAGACTGTGTCCTCTTGTTCTGGTTGCCTGAGAGAAGAAAGCAACCTCCTCCTGGCCACAACCACCCTTCAGGTAGTCGTAGACAGCCAGAAGGTCCCCCCTGAGCCTCCTCTTCTCCAGGCTAAACAATCCCAGCTCCCTCAGTCTCTCCTCATAGGGCTTGTGCTCAAGGCCTCTCCCCAGCCTCGTTGCCCTTCTCTGGACACGTTCAAGTACCTCAATGTCCTTCTTAAATTGAAGGGCCCAGAACTGGACACAGTACTCAAGGTGTGGCCTAATCAGTGCAGAGTACAGGGAGAGAATGACCTCCCTGCTCCTGCCTTTGTCACTTTCTCACTTCTCCTTTATGTGTATTCCAATCTGTGACACCACTTTTGTTAGCCTGATTTGCTCTCACCTGTTTTTAGTTTCCCAGCAGTTTCCAGTAGGTTGTTTAGTAGCCTAACAAAAAGCATTTGCCACAAGGTGTTAATCAGTGCTATCGTTTTCAACTGTAGCACAGACATTGAAAATGTATAGATCTTACTTGTGTTGCAGCTAATGAAAATGTGCTGGAGAGGCTTTAATTAACTTTTGTAACAAGATTGTGAGAGTACTAGATGTGACCTCTTGGGAAAAGGCAGAAACCAATTATGCAATTAACTTTGTCAAATAGTCCCAAGGGACAGGAGTTGACATCTGAAAGAAAAACGCTAAAAATGCAAAAGAAACCCAAGAACAGCCAAACCCAGACCATTTTTACTTCAGTCTACTACTCTGGATCAAGAGCTCTTCTAGAAAGGTGTCATGTAACCACTTGCATTCATATATCGGATATGAGCGAGGGGAAACGTTAACTTGAGTCTGTTACTGCCCTTCGGATACAGCAGTGCCAAGGTCAAGTCAGATCTTGGGTAATAAGCTAATGCCCAGGTATAAAAGGTCACCACTACTCAAACTCAGCTTCAGCAAAGGAAACCGTTCAAAATTTATGTCAAGGCAAATAAAGAGACAAAAGGAAAGAAAAAAACCAGGCCCACAAAATGCTGTGACCTGTTTCACCTAGTGCACAATTCCACCAAGTGGGGTTAATCCCTTAGGTTCAGTGCATCTCAACCACAGAATGTTTTGAGATCCTTTACACTGAGCAGTGGTTAATAAGAATGTCAGCTTAAGAACTCATGAAAAAAGGTCAGACATTGACATTTTAAAAATTGTTTACAACAGCTTGAACAATACTCAGGCAAAGGAAAGAGAGGTCTCTCCAAATTCCATCACTGCTTAATGGCCAAAACCAATCAGTCTGTTTTCCCTGAGGGACACCCATCATTATATCATTATATATGGTGAAATGTGCAGCCTGATCTACATTTATTTTAATTTCAACACAGAATGTCCTAACACTCTCATTTTTGAGGGCCTCATACCCACTACAATCCATTCTAACACCAGGTTCCATACCCAGCGATCCCTAATTACCTTGATCATACCAAACATTCAAAGTCTCTGTAAAGTTTATTCTTATTTCCTAATTCTTTAAGTTTGCTTTTTTTTAAAATCTCAAACCTAGTTTTAAACAAATTTATAATTATTTAGAAATGAAAGAATCTCACCTAATTTTAAACAAATATAAAATTATTTAGAAGTGGCATAATCTCACCTAATTTTAAACAAATCTATAATTATTTAGAAATGAAAGAATCTCACCTAATTTTAAATTAATTTATAATTAGTTAGAAGTGAAATAGCCTCACCTAATTTTAAATAAATTTATAATTATTTAGAAGTGAAATAGCCTCACTTAATTTTAAATGAATTTAAAATTATTTAGAAGTGAAATAGCCTCACTTAATTTTAAATATATTTATCATTATTTAGAAGTGAAAGAATCTCACCTAATTTTAAATGAATTTAAAGTTATTTAGGAATGAAAGTCTCACCTAATTTTAAATAAATTTCCAATTATTTAGAATTAGAAATTCTAAGTTAGAAGTGAATCTCACCTAATTTTAAATTAATTTCTAATTATTTAGAAGTGAAATAGTCTCACCCAAATAATTATAAATTCATTTAAAATTGGAAGTGATGTCACCTATTTTTACGATGCCATTTGCTAAATCAAACAACTCAGAGAAAAAGAAAATAAAAACAAAAGAAAACTCAAAACCCCAAGCCAACCAACAAACAACAACCAAGAAGCTGTTTTCTAACCAGTACAGGCAAACCTCATCTGCTTCCTTTCACCTTGCCAGTTTGACTCAGTGACTTCTGGGGCCCCTGAGCTCTGCCCAAGGCAGCAGTTGATGTTTCAGGACTGAAAATCCTCTCTTACATTTTCTAATGAGTTTTGTTCCTCATGAAACCACATAGTGCTCTTACATGACCCTTGAGGGAGCAGCTTACAAAGTATTTATAAGTATTTATTTATTATAAGGAAACATTAAGAAGTTCAGGTCCCAGACTTCCCATGTCATTACCTGCTACTTGACTCTCTCTGCTTTGACATCTGATCCTTGATCTGCTTTTCTAAGGCAGAACCTCACCGTCAGTAGATCCTGTCACAAGACAAGAGCAAACAGAACTAACAGTGTCTGGAGTGCTAACAGCAGCTCTTAACAAAAAAATCTCACATCTTCCACTGAACTCCTGGTAAGGTAATTTAAGTTGAGAGATGAGAATATGACTATACATTTTGATGGAACAGTGCCTGGGTAGAGTAAGGAAGGTATTTAAGGTGAGTGACTTGGACTGAGCAATTAATAGTATACTGTGTTTATAGCTCCTTGGGATGTTAAGCAGCAGGTAATGAAGTTTTATGGAGTTCTGAAAACCAATGCTGAGTTAATTCTGTGGTTGGTCAGTAACTGTGACTACTATATAGTGTGGGTAGAACTTTAAAATACATATCTCTTCTTTCCTTCCTTAATAAATATCCTTTCTTCCCTTTCAACAAATACTTCTAATAAAAACACAACCAAAAAGTCTAAACAAAACAAAGCAAGAAATCACAAACAAGACAACAACAAAAATAATCCAAAGTGTAAACAGAATCTGACTTTACAAAAGGAGTTACAATGAAATCCATCAAACATTTCATTAATGTTATCAATGTTTTTGGGGAAAAAATGATCTGTTGTTTCCAGCTGTCATTGCAAGTTCCAAATAAAGAAGAATTAATCCCAGCTGTGAATCAGTTCCAAAGCAATCAGTGCTTTAATGCTTCATGAAGCCGCAACAAACAAGGATCTCATTTGCTGGTGGAAGCAAAGTCAACAACAGAAATTAAACAATGAGGAAAATGATGGTAGGCAATTGATGAAATGGAAAATTAGATGTGTTACAGAAAATTACTTATTTCAGCAATATTAGGAAAACATTTTCTAGTCCTGTTGCTTTCTCCCCCCAACCACTAATTATAGATGAGGAAGAAAGGCAGCAGTTCAGTCAGCCTGGAGAGCTTTGCAATACCATTTAAAGCGTGGTGGGTGTGCCTGATGAGGAAAGGCTGAGAGTCTGGGGAGAAGACTGTAGGGATCTGATCAGTGTCTATAAATATCTGATGGTTGGGGTCAGAAAGGGAGGGAGAGAGACAGTCTCTCCTCACATGTGCCCTGGGATAGCATGAGGGGTTATGGATGGAAACTGAAGCATGGAAAGTTCCACCCCGCAAGAGAAATAACTTCTTGATTGTAAGGGTCCCAAGGTGCTGGCACAGACTGCCTAGTGAGGTTGTGGAATCTCCTTCTCTGGAGCCTTTACAGCTCTGTCTGGATGTGTTCCTGTGCAACCTGCACTGGATTCTATGGTCCTGCTCTGGCAGGGGTTGGAATGGGAGATCTCCAGAGCTCACTTCCAGCCCCTAACATCCTGTGATGCTATGAAAGCATGCTGTGAAAGAAGATATAAGTTGAGAAAGGAGATTTGGTAGCAAATTTCTTCATTAGTAAAGAGTGGTAGTGGTTCCTCTAGACAGTAAACACTAACAGTGTGTTTGTCATAACTAAATACTGCAAACGTACATCTTCAGTCATGGAATCACACAATGTTAGGGGTTGGAAGTGACTTCCTGAGATCATTGAGTCCAACCCTCCTATCAGAGCAAGATCACCCAGGGCAGGCTGCACAGTAACACTTCCAGAAAGTCTCCAGAGAAGGAGACTCCACAACCTCTCTGGGCAGCCTGCTCCAGAGCTCTGGCACCCTCACCATACAGAAGTGTCTCCTCGTGTTGAGGTGGAACCTCCTGGATTTCAGCTTGTCCCTGTTGTTCCTTGTCCTATCACTGGGCACCACCAAAAAGAGCCTGGCACCTTCATCTTCACAACCACCCCTCAGATGATTATTGATGCTGGTATGATCCACCCCCAACGTTTCTTTTTTTTACTTTTGGTATAGGGGAGAGTATAAACACAGGGCCCCACTGCGACAAAAGATTCAGACAAGTGTCCTCCACTTGGGAAATGGCAGGGATCAGCACACACAGTCGGTGACAGCCACACACCATTGGGCCTAGTGGTTTTAATTGTCCTTTTCCAATAATATGTGTGCAAGAGACTTGAATTTGCAAAATATCTAGACATTATCTCCTTGACCTCATATTTCATACCCACCTCACTTGCTGAGACTATGAGCTGAGAATGCTGATTGATGGGGGTGATGGGGCTAATGTTATTAGAGCAGAATCGCTTCTCTTCAGCACAAGAGAGAAAGCAAGAGACAGACTGTTAGCGATTGCAATGTTGTCAGTGACAACTCCACCTGCCTGGTGCTGCTTTTAGCACAAGTGGAAGTTCTTCTGAGGTCATCATTAGAAATATTTACATGAACAAGATGCCTCATTTCTACCTACAGCAGGCAACTGATTAATGATTCTGTCCTCACTTCTACCTACAGCAGATGATTTATTAGCGGTTCTGTCCTCATCTCTGCCTACAGCAGTTTGTTAACCATTCTGTCCTCATTTCTGCCTACAGCAGACAATTTAGGAACCATTCTGTCCCTCAACAAACTAAAGAGTTAAAATAAACTTTCTCTCTGTAGACCCAGCTCCTCTACACGCACCCCTCAGCAGATGATTTGGTTAACACCACTTTCTAACAGCTTTATGGCCTGAGCAGAACACCATCTGCACTTCTTTGCTGCTTGGGTTACGGCTGAGCTTATGCAGTTGGTTTTAATCCATAAACCCCTCAATGACTGAAGGCCTGGATATTTGTGGTCACAGAGAGTTGTTCAGCGGCATTAGCAGTGCTACTTGAATCAGATCTGTTATATTCTGTATAGTAGAAGGCAAATGGAAGGTTCCTACGCTTTCCCTATTTTACTTTTCCTTTTAGCATAGGTGACAATTCTGTGACAGGTCTGACATCCAGATCTGCATGTCAGATGAAAACCAGAGATGGCCTAGTGTCTTAAACTGATATGTGTGTCATGATTTTTTCAGTGTCATTCAGGACCCATCAAGAAGGGTCTAGCAATAGTCTGCTATCAGCAGTAATGCACTGCAATCCTCTCTGCTCTTCTTATTAATTACTGACAACATTGTCTAAAATTCAGAATGAGCTGCACACACTACAATGAGAATCAGTATCTTTGGCGAGCAGATTGCAAACAACAACCCATAGATTATACAAAGATAGAGAGCAGGGACTATCAAAAGATGAAAAGAGAAGGATCAGTGACTTGAAGGAAAAGAGAACGGTTTAAGCAGGTGAGAAGCTCAGCAGGCACAGACACTGAGAGTTACAAGAGTGAGCAGGTGGCTAATACATCTCAGAAACCCAGCAGAGTTGCTAAGAGCATTTTTATCTTCCTCTAATTAATGTAAAAGAGTGCTCAGCCTGCATTACCATATTGCATAAAATTAATTCGTTGCATATTCTGCTACATTTTAAAAAATATTATAAGGCACATCAAATAATGCTGTCCTTCTAATGTGAGATAAAATAAACCAATTAAGTGCAACTTGAATGAACATGCACAAATCTCAAATTACAAAAGGATGCATATACTATCATAGCCATTTAAATGTCATTTAGGGATATTTTGCATTCACCTAATTTGTTCTAACTTGTACTTATTCAATAAATAATTCGATGACTTTAATATAGCTGATTCTCTTTTATTCCCTAGCACTTGGGTTTCTGGATACATTTCTCTGTCTTAACACAGGATCACAGAATCACAGAATTAATCAGGTTGGAAAACACCATCGAGGTCATCAAATCCAAGCTACACACAAGTAGTATTAAAACTGTGTTGAAATCATCCTGATAATCACAGAATCACAGAATTAATCAGGTTGGAAAACACCATCGAGGTCATCAAATCCAAGCTACACACAAGTAGTATTAAAACTGTGTTGAAATCATCCTGATAATCACAGAATCACAGAACTGCAGAATGGTTGAAAGGGACCTCCAGAGACCATCCAGTCCAACTCCCCTGCCAAAGCAGGATCATCCAGCATAGTGTGCACAGGAATGCATCCAGGTCAGTTTGGAAGGTCTCCAGAGGAGGAGATTCCACAATCACCCTGTGCATCTTGTCCAGGGCTCTGTCACCCTCACTGTAAAGAAGTTTCTCCTTGTGTTGAGGTAAAACCTTCTATGTTCCAGTTTGCATCCATTGTTCCTTGTCTTATTACTGCACACCACCAAAACCAGATTTGCTCCATCCACTTGACACCCATCCCTCAGATATCTATAGACATTAATTAAGACATTATAGAAATTAATGTTTTTCTGTACAACATGTCTAGAAGCATGCACCCAGGTTGGGGCAATGCTAGATATCAATAGAGGCTGGGGGGTGATGAGATTGAGAGCAGCCCTGCAGAAAAGGGTTTGGGGGTGCCAGTGGATGAGAAGCTGGACAGGAGTCAACAGTGTGAGGTTGCAGCAGTAACAGTTAAGAGTTCTTCTTTTGGAAAGAATTTCCTTGACTTAAAAAAAAAAGAAGCATCCACTGGTTTTGCAGTTCTTTATGATAAGGATAATTGGTGCAACAATGGAAAGGAAGAACACACACAAAGCATGGAGTGCAATGAGTATTTACATCAAAATTTTGCAGCTTATTGGGTCTTGACATTCTTCTTTCTTACTCAGATGCAGGCTCTCCTGCCCAGTGAGAAGTTTAGATAGCTTGTAAGTTCATGTTACTGCAAAACATCCAGTGTCTTTTTAGGTCTCTTGATAAATGTCTGAATCATTCACTGATCCAGTATCAACTATTCTGCCATCTCCTAGAAAATAGAATGTGTTTAGTACTGTAACACTCTGTCCAGTTTTGGGCTCCCCAGTTCATAAGACAGGGAGATGCTGGAGAAGTCCAATGGAGAACTACGAGGATGAAGAAGGGGGATTTGGACACCTCTGCTATGAAGAAAGACTGAGAGCCCTGGGGCTGCTTAGTCTGGAGAAGGGAAGGCTGAGAGGGGATCTGATCAAGGTCTATCAATAACTGAGGGGTGGGTATCAAGATGAAGGTGCCAGGCTCTGTCTGGTGGTGCCCAGTGACAGGACAAGGAACTACAGGGACAAGTTGGAACACAGGAGGCTCTACCTCAACACAAGGAGACACTTCTATATTGTGAGGATGCCAGAGCCCTGGAGTAGGCTGCCCAGAGAGATTGTGGAGTCTCCTCCGGAGACTTTCGAAACCCACATGAGACCCCTGGAGTTGTTTAGTCTGGAGAAGAGAAGGCTGAGAGGGGATCTGATCAATGCCTATAAATATCTGAGGGTTAGGTGTCAAGATGAAGGTGCTAAGCTCTGCTTGGTGGTGCCCAGTGATAGTATGAAGAACAACAGGGACAAGCTGGAACACAGGAGGTGCTACCTCAACACAAGGAGACACTTCTGTTTCAAATTTTATTAGGGCTACAATTTTTAAGGTTTCTAGTTTGTTAAACTGTCTAATGTTTAAGCTTTGCACTTTTTAATGGCTCAAATTTTCAAGGGCTCCAATTTTGAAGGCTTCACAATTTTGGGGGGGCTCCAATTTAAAAAAAAATCTACTTTTTAATGGACTCCAATTTTTTTAGAGCTCAAAATTTTAAAGTTTCAAAATATTTTTAGAACTTGAATTTTAAAGATATTGCAGTTTTTAAGGTTTCAAAAATTTTTAGGTCTCCAATTTTTAATGTTTCTAATATTTTTAACTCAATAATTTTTAAGCATTGCACTTTTTAAGGTCTCCGTTTTTCAAGAGCTCAAATTTTGAAGTCTTCACAATTTTTTAGGGTTCCAATTTTTAAACTTTACTACTTTAAAGTGGGCTCAAATTTTTAAGATTTCTTTTTTTTTTTTTGAGAGCTCAAATTTTTAAGAGACTTCAATTTTTAAGGTTGAGGATTTTTGGGGGGTTTCTTTTTTAAAGATTTCTAATTTTTTTAACTCTCTAATTTTCAAGCTTTGCAGTTTTTAAGGGCTTGAATTTTCAAGGGCTCCAGTTTTGAAGGCTTCACATTTTTTCAGGGGTCCAATTTTTTAACTTTTCTACTTTTTAAGGGACTCAAAAATTTTAAGAGCTCAAATTTTTAAGGTTTCAAAAATTTTTTTAGACCTCAAATTTTTCAGAGACTTCAATTTTTAAAACTCTCTAAATTTTAGCTTTGCACTTTTTAAGGTCTCCATTTTTCAAGTGCTCCAAGTTTGAAGACATCAGATTTTTTAGGGCTCAAATTTTTAAACTTTTCTACTTTTGGAGAGGCTCAATTTTTCTAAAGAGCTCCAATTTTTAAGGTTTAAAATTTTTTTTAATTTAAATTTTTAAGAGACTTCAATTTCTAAGGTTTCAAAATTTTTTTGGGCTCCAATTTTTAAGTTTTCTAATTTTCAAGCTTTGCCCTTTTTAAGGGCTCCAATTTGGAAGGCATCACAAATTTTTAGGGCACCAATTTTTAATATTTTCTACTTTTTATGTGGGCTCAAAATTTTAAGAGCTCAAATTTTTAAGGTTTCTAAATTTATTTTTGGAGCTCTGATTTTTAAGAGACTTCAATTTGTAAGGTTTTCAAATTTTTTAGGGCTCAAATTTTTAAGGTTTCTAACTTTTTTAACTCTCTAATTTTTAAGCTTTGCACTTCTTAAGGTCTCTGTTTTCCAAGGGCTCCAATGTTGAAGTCTTCACAGTTTTTTATGGCTCAAATTTTTAATCTTTCTTACTTTTTATGGGGGGGGTGTCAAATTTTTAAGAGCTCAATATTTTAAGGTTTCTAATTTTTTAAATGTTGTGGTAGGCCTGAATAGGCAAAAATAGTCCTGAACATATCCTGGCTTATCCAGACATGTTTTTCTGACCTCCCTCCTTCTTTTGTGAGGAGAAGCGACCATGGGAAAGAGCACAAAGAACCTGGAGCCACTGAGTCTAAGGACTGTGGCTTGCCCAGACTTGTTTTGCTCCTATTTACATCCTGTGGTAAACAAGGCACATACACTTGGCTTGTGCCTGCCTCGCACAAGGCCTATGTTTTTCCCAAATTTGGGTAAAGCAAGCCTACGGCTTCACCTAGTATGGTCAAGCTTGGCTAACTGCCATTCTGATTGGCTATTCTGTGTTCAAAGGCCCATTAGTCTCGGGATAAAAAGGGGTGAAAAGGTAACACAACGTGCTTTGCCCTTGTATTCATGCCCGTTGTTATATTGCTCTGCCCTTGTACTCATGCCTGTTGTTACTGCTCTGCCCTTGTATTCGTGCCTGTTGCTATTGTTCTCTGCTTCTGGCAGTGTTCTGCCTCACTGCCTTATTGCATCCTAAACTGCCTGGAAACTGCCTGCCTCGAGGTTACCAGGAACAGGCTCTAAATGCCTCTGTGCGATCGGCCTGCATAGCCAGAGTGACATTGTGCCAAGACTGCACATTGCAAGACATCCTGCGTACACCTGAAATTCTCCTGCCAAGACAGGAAGTGATGGAGGTACACAGACTGTCCAGAGGACCAGGTCAGAGATTGTCTGCCTCCTTTCCCCAGCACCCTGTGAAACCTGGGAAGAATCAGAAGCCTCAGCAGCTGACAAAGCATCGACAGAACTCCCTGAAAGTGTTTGGGTGCTGTCCAAAGCTGTAGCTAGTCCCACAAGTTGGGAGATTAATATTTGTGATTACTATTTGTGAGTAAATATTCAAAGCCTCTCTCTAAGAAATTTTGTAACTAGATTCTATTGTGCCTTTCTGCCTTAGTGGCAGGAAGTAGCCTCTCAAGTCCTCTGGTGGGCAAGAGGTATAACTGAAACTAAGAACTTCTTCCCAGTATAATGTTTGCATTCGGTAGTTATTTCTTAAAGTGTTCTAGTTTTGCCTGTTTCCTGTGTAAGTATCCAAACTGTGCATTTTGAACCTTGTAAATAATTCTCTGGTGAGATTTAATGTTAATAAAGAGTTTTCACAATCTTCATCTGGATATAAAAATTAATATCCATTATTAATTTTGCATAATTCATAATAGTAAGAAAGATGGGGACAGAAGTTTCAGCAGAGCCTGTTGTGACATAACAAGGAGTAAAGTTTAAAAACTAAAAGATTTAGCCTAGGAAGAAATTTATTCCAGTGAGAGTGGTGAGACACTGTCAGGTTGCCCAGAGAAGTGGTAGATCCCCATCCCCGATAACATTCAGGATCAGGTGGAATGGGGCTCTGAACAATCTGACCCATCTGAAGATGTCACTGCTCGTGGCAGCAGGGTTGGACTGGCTGACCTCTAAAGGTCCCTTCCCACACAAACTGTTCTGTGATACTATTATTCTGAGTGTTCTGCTGAACTCAGTTTAGAGTTTGCATCATCCAGCTAGTCCCTTGCCTGGCTGTTAGGCAAGAATGCCCTGAGTGCCCTGGGCCAGCACTTTTTCACTGCTGCACCAATGCACTGAAGAGCAAAGGGCAGAAATAGTAGCCTTGAACACTCTCTGGTGCTCTCTTGTTGCCACTTATAAGTTCATGACCTGAAATGACCTTTCCAGACAGCTCATTTTCCTGAAGGAGTCCAGCAGTTTACTTCAAGGAGAGATGTTCTCACTTGGGCAAAAGGCAGTGCTGCTTTTTGCAAGTTTAGTTTGCCATTTCTGTTGAAGGGCAAAAGAGATGCCAAATCTGAAGACAGCAACTGGCCCTCATTGCTTTCTGATCCCTTTCCACATCTTCATAGATAGCTTTATGAGCTCTCATGCTTTGGTAACCACCTCTCTCCTTTCACCTCCACTTCCCCTTTTCCTGCACCCCTGTAGGAACCTCCCCACCTGCACCATTTCCCCCTTATTTCCCCCCAAACCCAGAGCTCCTTGGGCTCTGCTCTGCTATGAGAAAAGGCTGAGAGAGGTGGGGCTGTTCAGCCTGGAGAAGAGAATGCTCTGAGGAGACCTTATTGTGGCCTTCCAGTATCTGAAATGGGCTGTAAGAAAGCTGAGGAGGGACTTTTTCATAGAGTATCAGGTAGTGACAGGACTAGGGGGAATGGATCCAAGCTAGAGGAGGGGAGAATTAGATCAGATGTTAGTAAGAAGCTCTTCATCATGAGGGTGGTGAAAGACTGGCACAGGTTGCCCAGGGAGGTGGTGGAAGCCTCATCCCTGAGGGGTGGGTGGCAAATGAGTGGGGCAAATCTCTTCTATATGTTGTGCAATAATAAGACAAAGAACAATGGATACAAAGTTGAACATAGAAGGCTCCACCTCAACATGAGGAGAAAAGTGTCACAGAGAGGGTGACAGAGCACTGGAGCAGAATGCCATGGGGAATTGTGGAGTCTCCTTTGGAGACTTTCCAAAGCCGCCTGAATGCATTCCTGTGTGGCCTGCCCTGGGTGATTCTGCTTTTGGCAGTGGGATTGGACTCAATGGTCTCTGGAGGTCCCTTCCAACATCTCTCATTCTGTGTTTCTGTGACTCAAACCAGTTGGGTTTTATTAATTTGTCTGAAATAAAAATGCTATAACAGCCGAACAGATAATAGACACAAAGTCTTAAAACAGAGTTGGCATAACTATCAGAGCCTGCTGAGACTCATCCTGGTTTGGTTAAAGCTTGCTTTCCAGAAATGACAGTAGTTTGAAATGATCCCCATGTCACTCATCCCTCATAGCATTGCTCATCTTGCTTGTCCAAAATTGGCACCTTCAGGTCCTGTTTCTGATCCACTCGAGACTGAAACTCAGACTGTTGTATTTTCTCCTCTTAAAGGCCTATGATTACTAAAGGAGTGGACTTGAAAACCTCTCTAGAAAGCTTTATGCATTGTAGAAAAAGTTCTCAGTGCTTTCAAAATAGCTATCCACCAATACTTGCCTCTTTCTTAAGCATTTCCATTCCTCACACTTGACTGGTTTGACACTTGGCAAATGGAATGCTACATTTCTGCTGCCATGCAATCTGACAGAATCACTTCCCTCATTTGTGCTATCAGTGCTGTTGAACGTGGTGTTAGTTACAGATCAATGTCTATTAACCTGAGGATAGATTTAGTAAATTCTTCACTGTAGCTGCTTTAACATTAGATCTACACAAATGGATCTGATATACACCAGATGCAAATGTGAGAGGCTTTAACAAAATACTGACTGGCATGGTTAGTTGAGTGATATAGTCAGTTTCAGCATGGTATAGGAGCGTGTGCATGCTCCTGATTCTTTGTGCAATTCTATATTGCACAGCATATAGAAGAGATTTGCCCCACTCATTTGCCACCCACCCCTCAGGGATGAGGCTTCCACCATGTCCCTGGGCAACCTGTGCCAGTCTCTCACCACCCTCATGATTGAAGTAAATGGCTTCCCAGATTTGTCAGGATACATAGAAACTGTAGAAGTCTAAACTTGCCCAGAAGCTCTTCTGCATTGCATGGAATCAATATAGTGTAAGTAGAGTATTTAATGCAGTCATTATAGAGACAGTGTTAAACTAAGGCAGAAACCCAAATGTGTGTACCCCCAGATTTTTGCCTTCCAGCTACTCTGCCCTTCTCTTGTCATATGGAAAACTACAGTTAGGAAGTCTTTATACTTCCCAAATACCTTTAAGCGGTTCTTTCTTGACTCAGGTGCTTAGGGCATTGCAAAAGAGTAATTCTGAAAGAGTTAGATGCATTGTCTGTGAGCACTGCTAACAGGAATAAGGAAGCTGTGCCTGAGCCACTTCAGGCCCTGTTAAACACTTCCCTTTCCCCCCCTCACTCATTACAGATATTTGTCAATAATTTGAAATAAATTTCATTTGCAGGTTGGAAACAGGGAACAGCAGTTCACTGGCTCCTACGTGATGACTGGGAAGGTTCAATACTTCTGCTTATTATTCACCTGTGTGGACAGCTCAGTGTAGAATCATTAAGGTTGGAAAAGACCTTTAGAATCGTTGAGCCCAACCCTAACCCAACTCCCATGACCACTAAACTCTAGCCTGAAGTGCTACAGCCACAGCTTCTTGAACACCTCCAGTAATGGTGACTCCACCACCTCCCTGGACAGCCTGTTCCAACCCCTCACCACCCTTGCAGCAAAGAAATTTTTCCTAATCTCCAACCTAACCCTCCCCTGGCACAACTCTCAGCACATTTCCCATTTGTAAGCTAGGAATTTCTGCACCTGTTTCCCCTTGTAAATGCAAAGTACTTGTGCGTCTGTTCCTGCAGGCTTAAATGTCTCCCAGTTGCAGACAGAACTGAGCCCAGATCTCCCCTGTCCTTAATAACTCTGCTTCATTTTAAGAGGGCCATGACTTCAGCTTTTGTGAGTAATTCAGACTGTGTTGCCACTTGGCACTGTTCTGCATGGAAGTGCATGGCCTGAAGACTCAAGGCGGGAGGGAGTTAAGATACACCCTCTCTTCATCAATTCTTCCTGACTAGGCTTTGGGAGCTGATCAGTCAGGAGAAGAGAAGACTCTGGGAGGACCTTAGAGCTGCCTTCCAATACCTGAAGGAAGGCTGGAGAGGGACTTTGCATAAGGATGTCTAGCAATAGGACAAAGAAAAACGGTTGGAAGCTGAGGGAGAGCAGATTTGAAGACCTGTATGAGGCTGGTGAGACTCTAGAACAGGTGGAGTGATGAAGCAAATGAGCACAGCTCTGAAGGTATAGGATGGTGTGGACTAAAGAATATAAAATGATGACACAAGGAGTATTTGAGGGGGAGCAGGAGGAGGAACTGACAAATCTAAAGTTCTGGACACATATATTGTGCCATAAACACATTCAAGTAATATATCTAAACAAGTCAGAAAAAAATGAATTCTGTTGGATTCAAAACCTGCCATGCAAATCTGAGCAGACACCAACTTGATGAATTATAAACCTGCATTTACAGAGAATTCAAAGTATTAATTTGAAGTCGAAAATTTGAAAGTTTATATCCCTGTTACACTGAAATCTCAGATCTGATGTACAATGTCAAGTCAAGAAAATAAACACAGTAAAAGACAGAAATGTCTGTTCAGGGATGAGAATGCGCTATGGGCATGGGAAAAAAAAAAAAAAAAAAAAAAAAAAAAGGAAAAATTGAGCTGAGTTATCCAGAATGTCTATTTGCTTCTTAGTTCTTCAAATAAACTGGTATAACTGCTTTGGCAGCAAGCTGTTGTACCTTTCTTACTCCCCTTTTTCCATCACACAGTTCATGTTTTCCTTATGTACCCCTAGGAGCTTACCCACGCATCTCTATGAACACTTCTGACAACAGCACAGGAAAATATTCATCCTTTGAGATGCTCAAAGACTCATAAACATTCTGCTGACCAGCCCTTAGAACTTGGTTCAGACTTAGGTTTCCAGACATCAAAGTCAGTCAGCACTTTTCCAATTCAGACACTGCTTCTGAGAAGACTTTTGCTCAAGTGTTTAATTTGATAGTTAGCTCTGGTTTCTAGTGGTGCTCTCCCAAATAAATGAGCAGAGTGAACAGGAAGCTTTTACTCATTCCTTTTTTTTCCATGAAGGTCTTCACTTGTTTGAGCCTTCCACACTCAGTTGAACTGAGATTAAATAAGTTATAATCATATTTGTTGCAGTGAACAGCTTGGGTTACTCACTAGAATGTAACAGTTTATAAAAGCTCCTGCAAGGTTTGAGCAACAGCTCTCATTGCTTTGCATCCACAAAGCCACACACACTGAGCTGCAATGGTAGCTCCAAGTAAGGATTGCTTCATCTAAAGCAGGGTCAGTCTGCATAATAAATGCAGTGAGTATCTTTCAATTCTAATTAGCTCAGCAACCATGCTTCTAATGTGCCTTTAAAACCTGGATGGTTTCAAGTTCCTTTCCAAATGCATTTCTGCATAGGTCCTTCCTACTCGCCCCATCCAAATCTACAGTGTTCTATATAGGGTAAATGAAGCAGAAGGCAGGTTGTATTTATCCTATGACAAGATGAAAAGCTGATTACGCAGATGAGTGCAGATGAAGTGGAAACCTCTCAGAGATTAGGTTTTGCTCTCTGTGTGCCCTACATTGCAGCCTGACATAATCGTTTCATGTAGGCTGCTTTTGGTGAACTCTTGTCTACATAGAAACCATGTGCTCGTGAAAAAGGGAAGTTACTAACAAAGTAATTGTTAATCTTTGAAAATCCCAAAGACTCACTGTCTGCCAGCCTTTCTCCCAGCCTTACATTCCCTAGTCTGCAGGCATGTCTCAATACGCAGAGCATGAGGCAGTATTTCTGCACAGGGCATCAGCTGATGGTTGGAAGATGTCAGGCAAAAAGGAGAAAATACAACTTGTTAAGATTTCAAAAGGAAACAGTGATGTGGGCCATCTAAAATGATGTAAATATGATGATCCTCAGCGTTTTAAATTATTTCTGCTGAAGTAATATCACCTTTGGTTACAAAAAATCTGCACAGCGAGCTAATAAATAATTTAATAAATGTACATCGTATTAACGGAGCTAGGCAGAACCAAAAGGGACATTTACAGGAGGCTATCAGGTGCAGTGAGAAAGGGCATTTCATTGCAGCGTTTCAACACTGAGAAGGGCCATAGACACTGATGGGAAACACACAACCATTTCTTTCTTCCACTTGTGTCTGTTACCGGAAATATTTTAACCCTAACTCTGTTACTTCTGAATGGTGACTGTTATTTTCACCTGACTAAGTTATTCCCAAGGCTTTTTTGCTTCCGTTTGAGTGCCTTCCAGAATGGAGAACTTTCGGTAAAGAGTAGCAGGAGGATGAGTTGTAAAAAACAGCATTTAGAGCAATAAATCTTCTCTTGCTCCACCTGAAACGCTGTCCCTTAAAAGAGCCAGGCAACTTAGGAGGTAGTTGAGGAAACCAGTGTCCGTTGCGCTTTATCTCTTCGCGCAGTGCGGGCATACAGAGGAGGGCTGCTTGTCCTCTAAGGCTCCATCTCGGAGCCGGCTCTGTCTGCCAAAGGGCTGCTGCTGCGGTGATCCAGGCGCTGGGCAAAGATGCTCCTGCTGGAGCAAAACAGATCTGATGGCCTACGCAGGGGCACTTCATGACAATAAGCGGGCCGAACCCCGCAGTGGCAGCGCCTCGGGAAGCCGCACTTCGCCTACGCTCCGCGTTCCGAATGACACAACTGGCAGGAGCCAACGCCACGGCCACGGCCCCTCCGGATGGCCAAGAGCACCTGCAGCCTCGGGGGCCCTTCCCGTGTCCCCGCACGCCTCAAGTCTCAGCCGGGCCGCCGGAGCATCGCCGCCGGTGCGCGTGGGGGGTGCCGCCGGTGCGCGTGGGGGGTGCCACCGGCGCGGGGTCTCCGCCGGCGCGGGGCAGCTGCGCAGCGCCGGCATTGGCCGCGCGCCCCGCCAGTCCCCTCGTGCCACCTCCCCCGGCGGGAGGGGCCAGCGGGGCGCGCGCACGGCCAGGGGTTCTCCGGCGCTGTGAAGGATCCGAGAGGCGGAGGCGGCTCCGGATAGCACGGGGCGGCCGCAGCCACTCAGCAGCCTGCGTCCTCCCCCGCACCTGAAGCAGCGGCAGGAGCGTCTGCGGCCGGGGCTCCGCTTCTCGCAAGGTAATAAAGACCCTTCGGTTTGCTTGTCCGCCGCTCTGCCCGCTCCCCTGCGGCGGCTTCTGGCGCAGTCGAACGCATCAGAAAAGAACCCCACGAACTCGGGACTGCAGCGAAGGGATCTGTTTAGTCCTCATTAGCATCCCGTCTGCTCTCTTGCTGTTTATAAATAGCTTCTGCGGGATCGCAGAAGCTGGCATCGCTCTGTTTCTCTTGCGGTGCTACGAAAAGTCCGTCGCTCTCCTCCTTCCCCCCTTTCCTGCCGTTCTCTATTCGTTCAAGTTGTAACTGAATTACTTCTCCCTGCCCCAAAATGACTCCTCAACCTCTGTGTTCTGCTTCCAGTCTGCTGTGTGGGAGAGGTGCATTCCGGTGGGGAATGCAGATGGTTATGATTCGGTAGCATCTGACGGATGGCGATGCCTGCCTGCGCTCAGGAGGGCAGATGAGTGGCAGCCAGGCACGTGATTAATATTTACAGGCTCGGGCAATCTGTTACTCGGGGTTGCAGGGCTTATGGGAGCACCACTGCGGATGGGGCTGTTGAGCTCCTACCCTCGGAAGGAGCGCGTTTGTATGGAGACAGCTGCAAGTGTCTTTTACGTGCAGGAAAGGAACACGGACTGACATTGTGAAAAAATCCTTCTCTTGCTGTCTTGCACAGCCTCTCGTACTGACATTCTGAAAGAACCCTTCTCTTGCTGTCTTGCACAACCTCTTCTTTTTTTTTTTTTTTTTTTTTTTTTTTTTTTTTTTTTTTTATTTTTTATGCCGACCGGTAGGGTTTTGGTTTGAGTGCTGTATTTAATGCTTCTGGCTGTCCCACAGCCTTGTCTTGTGACATTTGTTTTCCCTAAGAATGTACCAGGTATTATGATGGCTACTTACTTCCTTGGAGCTTCACAGAAAATTAAGCAGCGTTTAAAAACTGCTGAGGAGTGATAGAGAATCATAAAATGTCAGGGGCTGGAAGGGACCTCGAAAGATCATCTGGTCCAATCCCCCTGCCAGAGCAGGATCACCTAGAGCAAATCACACAGGAATGCATCCAGATGGTTCTTGAATATCTCCAGAGAGGGAGACTCCACAGCCTCCCCGGGCAGCCTTGTTTCACTGCTCTCTCAGTGAAAAAATTCTTCCTCAGGTTCACATGGAACCTCCTATACCCCAGCTTCCACCCACTGCCTCTTGTCCTGTCACTGGGCATCACCAAGGGGCTGTCTCCATCTTCCTGGCACTCACCCCTTACATATTTATAAACATTAACGTGGTCACCCCTCAGTTGTCTCCTCTCCAAGCTAAAGAGCCCCAGCTCCCTCAGTCTCTCCTCATAAGGAAGATGTTCAAATTCTTAATCATTTTTGTGGCTCTGCCCTGGACTCTCTAAAGCAGCTCCCTGTCCTTCTTGAGCTGGGGAGCCAAGAACTGGACACAATACTGTAGATGAGGCCTACTAATCATGCCCCGACCAACTAACTGCATCCCTTCTAATACACCCCAGAGTGGCATTGGCTTTCCTGGCCACAAGAGCACACTGCTGGCTCATGGCCATCCCTCCATCCACCAGAACTCCCAGGTCCTTCTCCACTGCTCTCCAGCACGTCAGTCCCCAGCCTATACTGATACATGGTATTGTTTTTTCCCAGGTGCAGGACTCTACACTTGCCCCTGTTGAACTTCATTAAATTTCTCCCTTTTGATGATGTTCCTAATTTTAGTAGTTTATTTCCATCCATCTTTTCAATTAGTTGTTCTTGATGGTTTAATGATCATCTTTACTTGGAGAAATGTCTTCTGCAAGTGTTGCCATTCAACCATCATGTAGACATTTAAAACTCTTTATGCAAGTAGTGTTCCTGTGGCGTTTAGGTGAATCACTTTAAGGTAATGTACTAATTTATTTCCATCCTTCCTTTGAATTAATTGTTCATGATGGTTTAATGATAATTTTGCTTGGAGAAATGCCTTCTGCAAGTGTTGTCATTCAGCCATTATGTACACATTTAAAGCTATTTCTACGAGCAGCATTACTGTGAGGTTGTGGTAAATCATTTGGAGGTACCATTCTGAAACTTTAACTTTTCAGGTAGCTGAGTCTGTGCTTGCCAGTTTGGATTAAATGGAAAATAGAAGAGAGAAAGAAGGAACACTTTTTGTACTACTGAAAACCAGATGCTGTCAACCCCTAACATTGTTAACTTAATTTGAAGGACCTGTAGACAGAATGTCTAGGGATGGAGAGTTCCAGTTTGTTTGTAGTGTCTTTTAACAATGGAAGTAGGTTGCACTCAAAACTAATCTCACTAAGTCAAGTGCCATGAAGATGCAGGTTCCCTTGTGGGTTTTGTAGATGTTTGAGTGAGGTGTACAGCTGCATGGGCATAGGAGGCTTAATCCTGTAGTAAGCAGTGAGAAATGGGTGAATGGTTCCTTAACATTTTGCGGCTGGTTAGAACATGATAGAGGCATAGGTAGAAGTATTGTATCTCTGCAGAAATTACTTCACATAGGTGTTTCCAGAAATTTGAAATGCTCTTTCAATTTCTGTTTTCAGTGAACAGATCCATCTGTCAATCCCTGTTCACTTAATTTTAAATAAAGAGTGGCTCATTAGAAGGTGATACTAAGCTGTTAAAAATCTTGCTCTGGAAAAAGCTCAGCAGCAAGACATTGAAGCCCTTTACTTGCTATGGAAGCTATAGGCAAATACCAAAGAGAAATTGACAAATGGCTGTTTTTAAAAATAAATTCAAAGTAATGAATGTCAACTTTATATTGGAATATACAAACCTTGTGAAGAGTCAGTTATGTCTGGGATGTGAACAGCTGCCAGGTTAGTTTGTCTTTGTTTGGACTACTATCTCCCGTTCTTTTGGCCAGAGAAAAAGCTAGTATTTTTTCCTGCTTTATATAAGAGCACCTCTTGATGATTTGTCTGTGTAAAGAAGCATGTCAGCTTGGGTCTTGACTGTACTGTTTAACAAGCCGATCCTTTTTGAAGGATCCTACTTTAACTGTCATAGAGAAGATGTCTCACAGTGGAACCAAAAGTCAGAAGCAAACTTCTGTAAGTGACCTCAGAGAGTGGTCAAGAGTAGAAAAAGAAAAGTGAGAACAATCTTAGAGGTCTTGGTTAAGGCTCTAGGGTGGGATGGTTTTCTGCTCTTTCCTATACCATTTAAGAACTGAGTTGTTATGTTATTGACTCCTAGCATCATTCAGGTTGGAAAAGAGCCTTGAGATCATCAGGCCCAACCATTAATCCTCCTCTACCAAAGTCACCACTAAACCACATCGCTAAGCACCACATCTAAACAGCTTTTAAATACACTCAGGGATGGGGACTCCACCACCTCCCTGGGCAGCCTGTTCCAATGCTTAACCACTCTTGCAGTGCAGAAATTCTTCCTGATGTCCAGCCTAAACCTCCCCTGGTGCAGCTTGAGGCTGTTCCCTCTTGTTCTATCACTACTAACCTATGAGAAGAGACCAGCACCCACCTCTCTCTATTTCATGTAGCTGCAGAGGGTGATGAGGTCTTCCTCACACTGAACAGTCCCAGTTCCCTCAGCTGCTCTCCATCAGACCCATTCTTCTGCTCTCCATCAGACTCATTCTTAGGCCCTTCACCAGCTTGGTTGCTCTTCAGAATGAGAAACAAATTTCCATGTGCCTCTGTGTTTCAGGTTTCCAAACCTAGTTTGCATCCCCTTCTCCACCCAGTCTTCCTGGCATCTAAATTTTTAACTTCACTTAATCTGTTTTGGTACAAAATAAATTATCTTCTAGCTTGATCTTGAGTGACTTTTAAAATAGATGAGCTGACTGTACATTGCATTAGCTTTTAGGTATCATGAGGCAGACCAAAAAAGGCAGGAAATTTGCCATTATTGGATAATCAGTCCATATTGGATAGCTATAACTCAGTGGAATATGAACATTCACTGAGAGCACAGAGGACACTGTCAGCAGCTTTGCTGATGACACTGAACTGGGAGCAGTGGCTGACACCCCCTCAGTCTGTGTGGCCATCAAGCTGCACCTGGACAGGCTTGAGAGCTGGGCGGGGACATGGAAGTGTTGGAGCGGGTCCAGAGGAGGGCCATGAAGGTGGTCAGAGGGCTGGAGCAGCTCTCCTATGAGGACAGATTGAGAGAGTTGGGGCTCTTCAGCCTGGAGACGAGAAGTNGGTTGGAACTAGATGATCCTTGAGGTCCTTTCCAACCTTACCATTCTATGATTCTGTACTGAATGAAATCCAACAAAGGCCAAGGGTAGAGTCTGGCATCTGGGAAAGAACAACTCCATGGACCAGGATAAGCTGGGAGCTGATATGTTGGAGATCAGTGCAGAGAAAAGGGACCTGGGTGTCCTGGTGGACAAGGATGCCCATGAGCAGTGTGTGCCTCTGGCCCAGAAGGCAAATGGCATCCTGGGGTGGATTAGAAGGGCTGTGGTGAGTAGGTCGAGAGAACTCCTCCTGCCCCTCTACTCTGCCCTGCTGAGGCCACATCTGGAATATTGTGTCCGCTTCTGGGCCCCCCATTTCAAGAAGGGCCTGAAGGAACTGCTTGGGAGAGTCCAGCCCAGAGCCACAGAGCTGCTGCAGGCAGTGGAACATCTTCTGTGAGGCCATTCTGAGGGAGCTGGGGCTTGGAGCTTGGAGCATAGGAGCCTGAGGGCTGCCCTCATTGCTGCTGCTAAAGATGTGCAGGGTGGTGTGGGCAGGACACAGCGAGGCGAGGCTCAGGGATGGCCAAGGTCAGGACAAGGAGCACTAAGGGCAAGCTGGAGCAGAGAAGGTGTCATGGGAACATGAGGGAAAAACTTTTTCCTTGTGAGGGTGTTGGATCTCTGGAGCAGGCTGCCCAGAGAGATTGTAGAGTCTCCTTGTCTGGAGACTTTCCAAACCCACCTGGATGTGTTCCTTTGTGACCTGCCCTGGGTTATCCTGCCCTGGTAGGAGGGTTGGACTGGATGACCAGGCACAACAAATTGGTCTTTATGGGGTTTTTGTTGGTTTTTTTATCTGATTCATGCTGAATGATCTGTTTAGTTCAACCTTCACCTGTGACAGGAGATTCTGCAGAGCCTAGAGCTATGTGCAACAGGGAATCTAGAGTTGATCTTTTCTTTTTGCCATGATCATTTAAAGCCTTATGCAATATCACAGCATCTTTCCCTGATGAATGTTTGCGATTTTGCTTCCCTCTTATTGCTGCTAGAGTGCAGGTACAGCATGAATGGCAAGTCTCAGCACTTCCACCCCAACACAGAGAAAGCAAGCCTGCCAAATGTGATGCATGAATCTCAGTAACTTTCTCTTAGTCATGCAGATTCTGCCATTTATTCCCTTTCCATGGGAAACTTAACCACTGATCATTAGTTTGGACATGTAGATTGGTTTTAAATCCAGCTCTATGTGGTGATCTCCAGCATAAGAAGGATGCAGTGCTGTTGGGAGTCCAGAGGAGGTCACAGAGGTGATCCAAGGGATAAAGCAGCTCTGCTGTGAGGACAGGCTGAGGGAGCTTTGGAGTGTGTAGCCTGGAGAAGAGAAGGCTTCTGGGGGACCTTAGAACTCCCTGCCAGTAGCTGTAGGGATCCTGCAGGAAGGCTGCAGAGGGACTTCTCATCAGGGTGTCTAGAGACAGGGCAAGGGGCAATGGTTTGAAGCTGAGGCAGAGCAGGGTTAGACTGGAGCTGAGGAAGAAGTTTTTCAGTGTGAGGGTGGTGGCTCAGGCTGCCCAGGGAGGCTGTGGCTGCCGCCTGCCTGGGAGTGTTGAAGGCCAGGTTGGATGAGGGCTTGAGCAGCTGAGTCTAGTTGAGAGATGTCCCTGCCCATAGTGGGGAGGTTCTTTTATTTTAAATGGTGTTAGTGAAATCTTGAAGGCAAGTCTGCATTTCTTACATAAAGATCTAAGTTGGCATTTTTTTGTCAAACATTCTTTTTAAATTGCTGTATGTTAAGCTTATTACACTGCAACACTGTGTCTTCATGATTTGATCTCACTTTTTCACTGTCAGAGTTGCCTTGTTGCTAATGTTAGAACCCTCTCAAGGGATCTATGCAACCTATTGTAATCTTAAAACTATTTGAATTTTAGAAAGATTTTTAAAGTGTTATTTTTGGTAGTGTGCTGGTTTGAGGCTAATTGGAGTATTTTAATAGAGAAAATTACACTATAGTTTGTGAAAGGAAAACATCATGATGACTACTTCACTCATATGCTTGCTGAGATTGTTTGGGAAAAAGAACTCAAAACATTAGATAAGTCAGTCTCAGTCTGTGTCTCTTTGAGGCACAGCGTCTCGGGTGGTCTAGCTTCTGGATCGTCTTTGCCAATTAATCTTCACTAACCACTTTTCTTCTAACCTCCCTGGCTGATCCTCCAAACTCACCTTGCATGTAAGGCAAACCTTGGGGTAAGGTATAGGGGTAGGGAGAAGGTGGAATGGTGGTTGGGAGCCCCTCCTGGGGTCTCTGATTTCTGGGAGGGGAGTTGTGTTTCTGTATTACCTTTAATTTGTATATTTCGGTGACTATTCCTGTTTATAGTGTATATCTCTGCTTGTACATTGTGCTGAGCTGTAAATAGAGCTTCAGTTCTTAATTTCCAGCCAACTGAGTTCTAGTCTGGGTCATTTTACACAGTGTGGGGGGTGGGGAACTCCCAAACCACCAGAGGTCCATTTGCCTGTTGACAGCTTGCAACGAATTTAATCCATGAAATTCCAGGACACAGATCAAGAAAATCACAGTTACAGACAACCAATAAACCGTTTTCAAGACTTTATTTGGTATTAATTGATTTGCACTTAACAGCTAAATCAAACTAAATGTCATACATATAACCATGAATAACTTAATTAATGTCCTTATTTGTTTACCAAGTCTTTGGGAAGTCTGTAGTCTCTTCTGAGGTGGATAGTAATTTGGTTTATAATTTTTGGTTAATTTCAGTCATGTCAAAACCACTTAGCTACATATAGAATGCTGCCAGCAAAAAGTGGCAAGGAGGAAGATAAATGCAAGAGGAACTCTGTGCTTTAACGCTTCTTTGAAGTGTTAATGTGATCATTACAGGTCATTGCATCCCATTTCACAGAACCGAAGGGCAGCTCTGGTTGGAAGGGACCTCAGAGCTCATCTCCTCCAACCTCCCCACCACGGGCAGGGACACCTCTCTGCTAGACTGACTCGGCTGTGGAAATTCACAAGGCAGGAATTATAAAATCTGCGGTTATTTTATTTCCAGAAAGCCCCGCCCACAACTTTATATAAAATTAATTAGATGGGTTCAG
>VWZE01015450.1:250684-271763 GCA_013396675.1 Eubucco bourcierii | reverse complement strand
CCCCCCCCCCCCCCCCCCACTTTGTAAAATGACCCAGACTAGAACTCAGTTGGCTGGAAGTTAAGGACTGAAGCTCTATTTACAGCTCAGCACGATGTACAAGCAGAGATATACACTATAGACAGGAATAGTCACAGAAATATACAACGTTAAGGTAATACAGAAACACAACACCCCTCCCAGAAATCAGAGACCCCAGGAGGGGCTCCCAACTACCCTTCCACCTTCTCCCCACCCCTGTGCTTTACCCCAAGGTTTGCCTTATGCACAAGGTAAATTAGGAGGATCGGCCAGGGGGTTTAGAAGAAAAGTAGTTAGTGAGAATAATCAGCAGAGGAGCCAGAGCCAGAAGCTGCTAGACCCCCTGAGCTGCTCTCCCAGCAAGAGACAGACAGAGACTGACTTATCTATTTTGGTTATTGTTCCCAAACAATTCTTCAGCAAGCCTATAAGTGAAGTAGACATCATGATGTTTTCCTTTCACAGCCTATAGTGTAATTTTCTCTATTAAAATATTTCAATTAGCCTCAAACCAGCACACCTAGGATACTTGGGTGCATGAAGATGAGTCCAGCAGGTCAAGGGAGATTCTCTTCACTCCCCCTGCTCAGCCCTAATTAGACCACATCTGGACTGCTGTGTCCAATCCTGGGCTCCCCTGTTTAGGAGGGAGAGGGAACGGCTGGAGACAGTTCAATGGAGAGTTGTGAGGATGGTTGAAGGGACTGGAGCATTTCTCTTAGAGGAAAGACTGAGAGCCCAGGGACTCTTTGGTCTGGAGAAGAGAAGCCTGAGAGGGGGACCTTATCAATGTCTACAAACACCTGAAGGGTGGCTTTCAGGAGGATGGAGCCAGGCTCTCTTCAGTCATACCCAGGGATAGGATGAGGGGCAATGGATGTAAACTCAATTGCAGGAAATTCCATCTCAGCATGAGAAAAGACTTTTTCCCTGTGAGGGTGCTGGAGCCCTGGAGCAGGCTGCCCAGAGAGGTTGTGGAGTTTCCTTCCCTGCAGACTTTCCAAACTCGCTGTAGTGGAAGGGGTAATTAATTACTGTGAGATGATATTTTTAAAATATTAATATAGTTTCTTAATATTAAATATTCAGAACTTGCAGCACCCTGATCACCAAATAATAATAATAACAGGTTCTTGCATCATTATGGAAACTATACACAGGTTATAATAGGATCTAGAAATAATTAGTAAATATATACATTAATTGAACTCTGACTAAACTGGCAGAGAGAGCTTTGTGGTCAGTGTACCGCTTGCGGTCGATACACCGCTTGCTCACTAGACGGACGCAAGGAGCTCCTTTCTGCTTATGGCAGAAGGCNCTGGGCAGAAGGCTTTCAGGTGCAGTCATATGTCTTGCAGTGTGCAGTCTGGGCACGGTGTCACGCTGGCTATGCAGGCTGAACGTGTGGAGGTATCAGAGCCTCAGCTCAGGATCAATGAGGCAGCAGACAGGGATGCAATAGCAGACACACCTTGTAATGGCAAAGCCCCCTGTGCTTCCTGTTCATCTCCTTTTTGTCCAGTACAGCCTGAGACTAATGGGCCTTTGGCCACAGGATAGCCAATCAAATGGCAGTTATCCAAGATTTGACCATATTGGGTGAAGCCATAGGCTTGCTTTACCCTTTTTTGGGCAGAACACAGCCTTGCAACCTTGTGCACCTTGTTTACCACAGTTGCTGGGCAGGCCACAGAGACCAGACTTAGTGGCTCCAGCTTCTTTGTCCTTTTTCCCGTGGTTGCTCTCCCCAGAACAGAAGGAGGGAGAGCAGAAAAACACGCCTGGGCAAGGCAGGACATGTACAAGCCTAATTTGGCTTGCTTAGCCCTACCATGACACTCACCTGGATGCTTTCCTGTGTGGCCTGCCGAAGTGGCCCTGCTCTGGCAGGGGAGTTGGACTGGATGATCTCTGGAGGTCTCTTCCAACTCCTAGCATTCTGTGATTTATTTGTTTTTGTAAGTGGGAAAGAGCTTGTAGTTGCCGTATTATTTAAAGGAAAACTGTAGGCCTCCTTTCAGTAATGTACAGATTCAGAGCTCAGATCAGGTTAGGGAAGCTGCTTCTGTTTTGGGAGGGGCATAGCCCAGCAAGTTTGTGTGGCAGAGGTAAGGGCTAGCTAGTTCTCTCTTTCACATATGTGGTTTTTGTGTGTTTCCCCCCCAGAAAAACTTGCATCATGTTACCAAGAGTAATGTGCTCTTCAGACCTGAGCTGAGTTGTACCTGATGATATCACAGACATCATCTGAGGATATTAAATTTGATCATGCCTGGATCTGTAGCTGCTGGGTCTGTAGTTTCCAGGATGCTATTTTCTTTTAGAAACTTAATCATATTTCAATGAGAAAATGCCATACCAGTTGACATGAAACAGAAGATCCCATAAAGTTATTCAGACTAATTTAACACTGATGTTTCTTTCTAGATAAGACTGAAATACCCATAATACAGTCTGTCTTGCTCTGGGGTTAAAAAGCTGTTGCCTTTCTTCCTGTTACTATTTTCTAAATCAAATGCATTGACAAATACTTTGCTGTGGTGCATCATCTCCTGTAGGTCAGTGTTAAACATAAATTTGATCTCCTTGGTTATCCCCTCTCGCCTTAGTTAGGTTTTCCTTCTTCCTTTTCTTTTTTCGCTTTCCTGGTTTAACTGCTTCATGTTTTCTTGCCATCACTTCCTTGAAATTCTACTCTTCAGTAAGTTCTGTAAATGAAACCTGACTTGATGTGCATTAGCTTGGACTGCTGAGTATTCATTTATGGAGATGTTCCCAAGTTCACTAGCTTGTGTTTGAGGGAGCTAACCACAGCAGATTACTTGAGGGACAATTTGATGCTGTGGTTAAGCTGATGCCCTGGCAAAGGGCCCTTACCATAAGGGCTGCTCTCTGCTGTTTGAATGAAGTGTGAGTAGGTTCAAGACTGCTCCTGTGATAAAAAAGTGTTCTTTGATGGCTGTTACTGCTGTATGCGAAACCACTCTTGGTTTCATCTGCCACTGACCTGCCCCTTGGCTGCAGAATCTCTCAGTCCTGCACTAGAAAAGCAGCAGCCAGGCACAGCAGGAGACAAGCAAGACTAGAAATGAGGCTGCTTTCTTTGGCAGTACTCAGCCTGGTCCATACTCAGGCAATGAACTGAAGAAATAATGTGCATAATGTTCTCAGAAATTCTTGCAGTTCTTACTTCTTCAACAGAAGTACTGACTAAAGGTTTTGCACCTTTCCTATCTCTCCCTACACCCACAAAGGATTCTGAAGCATATCACGTAGCTGTTTACTGCTGTGAACAGGATGAAGATTCTGATCTGACTCTGATTGAAGATTGTTCTTATCCTTAGTCTCTCTTTAGGATCTGTCCTCTGTATTCAAGAATATATATGCATATCTTGCTGGCACAAATCATCACAGAATGGCTTAGGTTGGAAGAGAGCTCAGAGCTCAGCTACTCCAATCTCCCCACCATGGGCAGGGACACCTCTCAGCTACACTCAGCTGCTCAAGGCTTCATCCAGCCTGGCCTTCAACACTCCCAGGCAGGAGGCAGCCACAGTCTCCCTGGGCAGCTTGTGCCAGAGTCTCACCACCCTTCTGCTGAAGAACTTCCTCAGCTCCAGCCTAAGCCTCCTCTGCCTCAGCTTCAAACCATTCCCCCTTGTCCTGTTTCTAGACATCCTGATGAAAAGTCCCTCTGCAGCCTTCCTGCAGGTTCCCTTCAGCTACTGGCAGGCAGCTCTAAGCTCCCCCTGCAGTCTTCTCTTCTCCATGCTGAACACCCCCAGCTCCCTCAGCCTGTCCTCATAGCAGAGAGGCTCCAGCCCTGAGGATAGGCTCAGCTGATCTGAAATGAAAAATCTGNCTTAGCCCTACCATGACACTCACCTGGATGCTTTCCTGTGTGGCCTGCCGAAGTGGCCCTGCTCTGGCAGGGGAGTTGGACTGGATGATCTCTGGAGGTCTCTTCCAACTCCTAGCATTCTGTGATTTATTTGTTTTTGTAAGTGGGAAAGAGCTTGTAGTTGCCGTATTATTTAAAGGAAAACTGTAGGCCTCCTTTCAGTAATGTACAGATTCAGAGCTCAGATCAGGTTAGGGAAGCTGCTTCTGTTTTGGGAGGGGCATAGCCCAGCAAGTTTGTGTGGCAGAGGTAAGGGCTAGCTAGTTCTCTCTTTCACATATGTGGTTTTTGTGTGTTTCCCCCCCAGAAAAACTTGCATCATGTTACCAAGAGTAATGTGCTCTTCAGACCTGAGCTGAGTTGTACCTGATGATATCACAGACATCATCTGAGGATATTAAATTTGATCATGCCTGGATCTGTAGCTGCTGGGTCTGTAGTTTCCAGGATGCTATTTTCTTTTAGAAACTTAATCATATTTCAATGAGAAAATGCCATACCAGTTGACATGAAACAGAAGATCCCATAAAGTTATTCAGACTAATTTAACACTGATGTTTCTTTCTAGATAAGACTGAAATACCCATAATACAGTCTGTCTTGCTCTGGGGTTAAAAAGCTGTTGCCTTTCTTCCTGTTACTATTTTCTAAATCAAATGCATTGACAAATACTTTGCTGTGGTGCATCATCTCCTGTAGGTCAGTGTTAAACATAAATTTGATCTCCTTGGTTATCCCCTCTCGCCTTAGTTAGGTTTTCCTTCTTCCTTTTCTTTTTTCGCTTTCCTGGTTTAACTGCTTCATGTTTTCTTGCCATCACTTCCTTGAAATTCTACTCTTCAGTAAGTTCTGTAAATGAAACCTGACTTGATGTGCATTAGCTTGGACTGCTGAGTATTCATTTATGGAGATGTTCCCAAGTTCACTAGCTTGTGTTTGAGGGAGCTAACCACAGCAGATTACTTGAGGGACAATTTGATGCCGTGGTTAAGCTGATGCCCTGGCAAAGGGCCCTTACCATAAGGGCTGCTCTCTGCTGTTTGAATGAAGTGTGAGTAGGTTCAAGACTGCTCCTGTGATAAAAAAGTGTTCTTTGATGGCTGTTACTGCTGTATGCGAAACCACTCTTGGTTTCATCTGCCACTGACCTGCCCCTTGGCTGCAGAATCTCTCAGTCCTGCACTAGAAAAGCAGCAGCCAGGCACAGCAGGAGACAAGCAAGACTAGAAATGAGGCTGCTTTCTTTGGCAGTACTCAGCCTGGTCCATACTCAGGCAATGAACTGAAGAAATAATGTGCATAATGTTCTCAGAAATTCTTGCAGTTCTTACTTCTTCAACAGAAGTACTGACTAAAGGTTTTGCACCTTTCCTATCTCTCCCTACACCCACAAAGGATTCTGAAGCATATCACGTAGCTGTTTACTGCTGTGAACAGGATGAAGATTCTGATCTGACTCTGATTGAAGATTGTTCTTATCCTTAGTCTCTCTTTAGGATCTGTCCTCTGTATTCAAGAATATATATGCATATCTTGCTGGCACAAATCATCACAGAATGGCTTAGGTTGGAAGAGAGCTCAGAGCTCAGCTACTCCAATCTCCCCACCATGGGCAGGGACACCTCTCAGCTACACTCAGCTGCTCAAGGCTTCATCCAGCCTGGCCTTCAACACTCCCAGGCAGGAGGCAGCCACAGTCTCCCTGGGCAGCTTGTGCCAGAGTCTCACCACCCTTCTGCTGAAGAACTTCCTCAGCTCCAGCCTAAGCCTCCTCTGCCTCAGCTTCAAACCATTCCCCCTTGTCCTGTTTCTAGACATCCTGATGAAAAGTCCCTCTGCAGCCTTCCTGCAGGTTCCCTTCAGCTACTGGCAGGCAGCTCTAAGCTCCCCCTGCAGTCTTCTCTTCTCCATGCTGAACACCCCCAGCTCCCTCAGCCTGTCCTCATAGCAGAGAGGCTCCAGCCCTGAGGATAGGCTCAGCTGATCTGAAATGAAAAATCTGAAACTGTTTAAAGAACTTTCTAAAACAATGCAAAAAAAAAAAACTTTCTAAAGCTTTTAACAAAATCACTACCATAAATGACTACTTCCTGATACGATAGGATGTTTAGTGTAAAGGCTGCTTGCTTCTTAGAGTTAGAATCAACTTATTACTTTGATACTTTATTGGCAAAAGTTTATATTTGACTCTCTGATTAACTAAAACTGATACAATAGCTGTATATTGGGCAAATATGTAAAATGGAGATGTGCGGCATAATAATTTTACAGCTTCCTTTTAATTATTAATGTCTGAGGCTAAGTTTGACCATTTTGAAGTGATTCAAAGTTCTGCTGTATTTATGCTTTGAAAGCTGAAATCTGAAATTCCTGCATTTTTCAGTAGAGAAGCCTTACAGCAGGTGCTCTCCAGCTTTCTGGGCTGCTGGGTTTGTTGCTGCACTTCAGGTCTTTTCCTATTGCTTATCCATTTCCTAGTCACTGCAGACTTCCCCACTTCAGTTGTGAGAGTGGAGTTGCTTTTAGATAAACGACCAATTTAGTGGTCAAAAGGAGCCAACCAACTTCTGTCATGATGTATCAAAAGACCTGGTGAGACCCATGGGCCAAGGCTAACTGTGTAGATTTCAACGAGACGAAGTGCCAGGTCCTGCACCTGGGTCACAACAAGCCTATGGTGAGCTACAGACCTGGGGATGTATGGTTAGAAAGCTGCAACCTGGAAAGGCACCTGGGGGTGTTGGTTGATAGTCAGTGGAACGTGAGCCAGCAGTGCCCAAGCGGCCAAGAAGGCCAACGGCCTCCTGGCTTGACTAAGACACATGGTGCCAGCAGGGACAGGAGGTGATCATCCCACTGTTCTTAGTACTGGGGAAGCACGGCTCAAGTGCTTTGTTCAACTCTGGGCCACTCACCACAGGAAGGACATTGAGAGGCTGGAACCTGTCCAGAGAAGGGCAGCAAGGTTGTAGAAGGACCTGGAGCACCTGAACTATGAAGAGGGGCTGAGGGAGCTGGGGATGTTTAGGCTGGAGAAGAGGAGGCTGAGGGGAGACCTCATTGCTCTCTACAGCTCCCTGGAGGGGAGTTTGGAGTAAGGAGGGAACAGCCTCTGCTCCTTGGTGTCAAGGGACGGAAGCAGAGGAAAGGGTTTCCTGCTGTGCCAGGGGAGGTTCAGGCTAGACATTAGGAAATACTTCTTCACTGAAAGGGCTCTCAAACATTGGAATGGTCTGCCCAGGGCAGTGCTGAAGTCACCATCCCTGGGGGTGTTCAGGCAGCCTGTGGAGCTGGTGCTTAGTGACGTGGTTTAGTGTTCACCATTCAGAGCTGGGTTGAGAGTAGGACTGGATGATCATGGAGGTTTCTTCCAACCAGATATATTCTGTGAGTCTGTGATATCCAACCTATAGCAAGAAAATATAATGAAATGCAAATGGAAGGAAATAACAAAGCTGCAGTAGTACAGTTACAGCACTGCATGCTGGATTGAAATAGATTTATACAGGTGCTCTATATTGGACAAATAAACAGATTTTTTTTTTTAAATTTTATCTTGTTTGTTGTGAGTTTTCTTGATGTCACAGCAGTTTCACAGATAAATATGAGAAGAAAATGTTCAACCGCTCATTTTTAAAAAATGTATTTCCTTGGTAAATAAAAAAGTATGAATCAATTCCATTTTGATGGTGTTCTGTTGCTGGTTGTGCAGAGTAAAAATCATAGAATGATGGAATTGTTAGGACCTCAGGGACCATCTATTTCCAACTCCCCTGCTGTGGGCAGGGACACCTCACACTAGATCAGGTTGCCCAACCTTTAAGGCCACATCCAGCCTGGCCTTAAAGACTTCCAGGGCTGGGGCTTCCACCACCTCCCCGGGCAACCTGTTAACCAGTGTCTCACCACCCTCATGGTGAAGGACTTCTTCCTTAAGGTCTAATCTAAATCTGCCCTCCTCTAGCTTGGATCCATTCCCCCGAGTCCTATCACTGCCTGACACCCTAAAAAAGTCTCTCCCCAGCTTTCTTGTAGCCCCCTTCAGATACTGGAAGGCCACAATAAAGTCTCCTTGGAACCTTCTCCTCTCCAGATTGTCAAGATACAGGCTTGAATGATTCTTCCGACTACATCTTAACAGCAAGTTAACTTTTAACAGAGAGATTGCAATAGGTTTTGGTATTGAAGAGTAAATTATGTTTGAAATGGGTGTTTCAATGAACATCTCATGATGTTACGGAGCAGTATTGACTGAGAGCCCAAGAAACAGAGGGATGATGCATGCGAGAAGGATTATGATTCCAGCTCTGAGTCTTGGCAGTGCCATCCTTTTTGTGTCAGCCTTTTCAAGGTAAATGATTTATATTAGAAAATACCAAGAAAGACTGTGGTTCTGCAGGCTTGTTATTTGTCATATTGCATTTGCCATAATCAAGTCTGACAGGCTTCTCTCTGTTTTTTTCCAACAGACAATATTATTGTGGAAGATTAGTCACATGCCTCTCCTCCATTCCCTGCCTCACATGCTATGTCATGCAAGCTTTGAAACCCTTAGCACCTCATTTAAATGAGTGAGTAACTGGGCAGGCATAATGGAAGGCACGCATACCGTCCTGCAATTGCACACACCCATTATGGAGCTTTGCTACATCAGCTTCTATCTTCCGGAGGGAAAAGTCAGAGGATTTACTTACAAGGGCTGCATAACTCTGGACAGAACCAGGAAACGCTTCTGCAGCTGCTATCAAGTGCAGGAGCAGTTAGAGATGGAGCTGAGAGAACAGCCATATGAAAGCTTTGGAGAGATTATCTTCCAGCAGACTACCACCAAAGACATTCTCATGGAGCTGTACAAACTGACTGCTGACAAGGAAAGATTGCGGAGATTGCACCACAGTCCAGGCCTTAACACAGGACAGGAGGAGGGAAAGCGGCAGGATGTTGCCAGAGTCCCAAAACCTAAAGGTGAGGATTACTCCAGCTTTACATCTCAGCAGAAAATCTTTCTGGATTCCACAAATAAAGACAGTTTGAGTCACAAAAAAATGAGGAAATACAGAAGGAAGGAGAGCTTTGAAGAGTTCAGACACCGGAAAGGGGGAAAAAAGATACATGAGCAGCATCTTTCTGTAACGAGCGTGCCAGATATGCATCTGCAAAATAAGAAGATGATCCCCACAAGATTTCCTACCAGGAGTTTTCCCAGTTCCTTTTCTACCTCCAGATGGGTGACAGTAAAAGGTAAGGATGATTTCCCAGTAGATAGTAGTATACGACCAGAAAGGTGGACAGGAGAAGGATATTTTCTTGATTGCAAAAAAGCCGTGAAACTGGATACTGACATACTGAGTTCCAGCTCAAAAGACAGCAAAGACCTGGCTGCCGCTGAGCTGGTAAGTGATGGAGAATGCACTCCTGAAGTTACAAAGGTGCAACAGAGTACTTCGGTAAAGTCATCTCAGGACAGTCTATCTAGCAAACTTGAGACATTGACTGAGTCTGCAGCTGTTAAAAGCTTGACAAATAGCATGCACACTGAGCTGGCATGCAAAGGGAAACCAGGAGTCACAACTGTTGCTGAAGTACAGGATTCAGGAGTTTGTATTAAAGTTGCCAAACCCCCTGCAGAATCTTTACCTGATTTCCACAGAGATGAAGAAACCATTTCTGTTCTCACAAGAGTCCCTAGTGAGTTTCTGTCAAGAACTGCTGAATACTCCAGAGAGGAGGCTGCCGGAGACTTTAAAAGCATCGCGTTGGAGGAAAAGGAGCAGGACAGCTCTGGTTTGCAGCAGAAAGCAGAGAGAGTGCCCATTACTGATGAGTCATGCAACCTTGTGGGAGCAGTCAATAAAGCTCTTCTCAAAGTTACACGGAGCGACAGTTTGGATGAAGCTGCAGAATGGAAGAGGCTGCACCAAATTAGCAGAGTAGACAGAAGCCTGCCAGACTCAGTACCCGAGAAGAGAACCACAGTGTCCCGTGGAAGCAGCAAGCATCTAGTTTTGAACCTGCCTGTAAATGAAAGTCCTGATCTTTCTCAGGCAAGTAATCATCTTAAACTGGAAGAGAAAAGGCTGCCTTCACCCTCGCTAACAGCAGTGAGTAATGTGTTCAGTGGTTCATCCCCACTGCCTAGCACACACAGGCAGATGTCACCAGTCCCTTCTCCACTGGCTTCCAGACTGCCCAGCCCGCAGCTGCATCACCGCATCCTCCCCTTACCGGCACAGCTCACCGGGGATGAGCCTACATTCGGTGACTATGGCGGCGGGAGACACGGTGCTATAAATTTCTCTTTCACTGACTTGGAGCCACAGTTTTACCTGAAGCTTTCTGACCCTGCAGAGTTGGGATTTGCCAGCAGACAGCCAGGCTTGCTTCAGAACGCAGGGTGCATCGAGAAGCGCGCGCTGCACGACAAGCTTCTTGCTCAGGCACATCACAGTTTCTATCCAGGTCAGTCAACATTTCTTACATTTTTCAAGGACCAGAATCAACCAACCTTGAAAACATTGGAGTGTGTTTTTAGTACTGGCCTGTAATAGTTAGGAGCATTTGTGCAATGAAGTTTTTACTTCAGAACTGACTGAAAAGGTCATAGAATTCATAGAGCCCCAGATTGGAAAGGACCTCAAGGATCATCTAGTCCAACTTCCCAGGGTAAAGATATAGTTTAAATGAGCAGTTGTTGAATATTTTTTTAAACCAAAGTTCTAGCAATATAAAATTTCTTTCCAGAAAGAAAGTGCTAATTTTATATTGTCAGTGTATATTCAGTCCTGTTCTTACTGAACTGCCTCAAAGTTAATTAAATATTTTCCTGTATGGAATAGGGAAAAAAAAAAAAAAGTGTTTACATGTTTCTAGTCCTGTTTTTGCTGTACTGTGTTCTAGTCTGATAAAATGTATTATCCCCAAATGTTCTTTTTAGTTTGTTTGCTTTGACTGATAGATTATTGCCTTGGCCAAGGTAGTGTATATTGCTTGAAGTGCAGGGCTGCTGCTTTGACCAGCTCCGAGTGCTTGATGTAAATTCTCTGTCAACAAAAGGATGGCATGCAGGAGCCATGTTGCAATGTATGTGAGTATGGTGCATGGGTTTCTTTAGAAATACGCAGTGTGAATAGAAAAATGCATCAATAGATGGCATACAGAGTATCTGGTTTTGTTAGCTAGAACACCAGCATCTATCCCTGCCACTTGGAGAGAGGCTGTTTGAAAGGCCTGCAGGGACAGGACAAGGAGCAATGGCTTCAAACTAGAGAAGAGCAGATTTAGGAACAAGTTCTGCACCAGGAGGGTGTTGGAACACTTCAACAGGTTGCCCAGGGAGGTGGTTGAGGCCCCACCCCTGGAGATATTCAAGGTGAGGCCTAACAAGTCTCTGAGCAATGTGATCTAGTGGAGGATGTCTCTGCTGACTGCAGAGGGGGTTGGACTTAGATGACCTTTGGAGGTCCCTTCCAACCCAACCCATCCTAGATTTTTTTTTTCTCTAAGGGAGAGGCAGACTGGAGGACCTGATGCTGCAGTGGTCTAGGTGTGGCTTAGACTGCTCTCTGTGTGCTCTTGCATTGCAAAGGGGCAGGATTTCACTATCAAAGGTGCTGATTGTCAGAATTTTTATACATAATAGCATAATTTTCTATAGTCTCAAAGGGAAACTAGAAAAAAAAGATTGAAACCTCCTCATTGATATCTATATTTGTTAGTATTTACCTAGACAAGCCTCTTGTGTGATACATCTTCCTGCTCTTGCTTCACTTTGAGGCTTGTTTATATCTCTTGCCATACCTTTGGCTGATTCAGCTCACTAAAATGGCACCAAAAAAAAAAAATTTTTTTTCTTGAGTGGGAGTAGGTTAGAGGGTGGCAGAGAGCAGTCTGCTATTTTAGTTACTTACATTCATAGAATCTTAGAAAGGTTTATGTTGGAAGACACCTCCAGATGTCATCTAGTCCACCCACCTCTGCAGTCATCAGGGGCATCCTCCACTAGATCAGGTTGCCCAGATCCCTGTTAACCCTTACCTTGAATATCTCCAAGAATGGGGCCTCAACCACCTTCCTGGGTAACCTTAAACTGCCTTACCAGGTGTCCCAGTGAGTGATTGACAGGTTGAGCTGCAAGATTCTGCAGTCTAAACCACGGAGGGAGAGGTGACCATAAGAATAGGGGCTTCCAGAAGGGCAGGTGTGTAGGGATGCGAAACCATTCCCTTAACCAGAGGGTGCTTTTGACTTGTGAGGCTTGTGTTTATGCCTGCTACTTCTAGAAGATGCTCAAGGCTAAATCAGATTTCAAGTGTTGAGTTGTTGACTGTGATGCAAACACTCACTGGCAGCAAAAAAAGATGGGAGCTGTGCTCTTGTTCTTTCATTCCTTTCTCAGTTCCCCCCTGAGCTGTGTTAGGAAATTGTGGAAGCATCTACAATGAATATAAGAACAATGGAGAGGTTCCATTTGACCATCAGTTAGGTTGCTTGAAGGATTTACTTAAACTCAAAAATGCTTCTCAATGTCACAGCTTGCAGTGCTTCATACTGCAAGGCATTTGCAGTTTTTATTACCTGTGTGACTTTGGACTTGGAATATTTCATAATTTGGGTTAAAATACTTTAATGTATTACTTTAAACAACGAATTGGATTCATTGTATAGCTCTACATGTCATTTTAATTCTCTTTTCTAGTTCTTTTAAATCTTCTTCACTCTCTTTCTGGGTAATTGGAAATTATTCTTGTTAGCTGTTTAAAATGTTTAACTAAGGCAGAGGGTGCCTTGGTTTCTGTATTTCCATTTTCTTTGCAATATCAGTTTCTTCACAGCAAATCTTGGTGGCACAGATTTCATCATTTATTTCATTATGCAAAGCTTTATCAGTACCTCGCCTGAAAGCAGAGGTTTCTGCATCTTCCCCTTGAAGTGCAACTTCTGGGCTTGGGAACAGGCCACGGCTTTTGTCTTAGCAAGTTAGTAGTTAACTGGGAAGAATTTATAGTGCAACAACAATTATTTAGCAATTTTCTCTGGAAGTGGGACTTGGAGTTAACGTTCCTGTATTTTCAGGTAGTAGTTTTAGTTGAATTATCACATTTCTAAGGAAAAGCTTTAGAATAAGGCTTTCAGGAAATGAACTTTCCTGCTCCAAATAGCAAAACGTGCAAAGTCTGACCACTGAAACTCCTTATAAAAAGACAATCATTAAATCACAGAATGGTCTGGGTTGAAAAGGACCTCCAAAGGTCATCCAGGCCAAACCCCTCTGCAGCCAGCAGGGACATCCTCCACTAGATCAGGTTGCCCAGAGCCTTGTTGAGCCTCACTTTGAATGTCTCCAGGGGTAGGGCCCCAACCACCTTGAGCAATCTGTTCCAGTGTTCCAACTTCCTTACGGTGCAGAACTTTGTTCCACCCATCTAATCTAAAGCTACAGTTCTAAAATCTAAAGTTCTTTCTACTCTCACATAAAATACAGTAGGCTTTTATAAGTGTGAAGAAGCAGAGCTTGTTTTTGAAGTGGTCCTCAGTGTATCTGAAAATCTGTCTCTGGGAAGGATTTTCAGAGACTTTTGAATCCTCTCTGCTTCACTCTCAAGTTGTTCACAGTGGTAGAAAAAACTAGGGAGAAAATTTTCAGAGGTGTTACTGAATCAGTCTGAGGTGACACTGCTGTGGTACTTTACTAAGGATTGTCCAAAAGAGGAGGAAGATTAGTGGTGGTGTTAGCTCTTATTGAAGTCAATTTGATTCAGAGCAATGACCTTCAAACCAAAAATCTCTGGTTTATGACATAGACTCTCTGACTTGGGGCAGGTCAACCAAGACATTCCAGGGCAGTGACTGGTGAATGTGCTTTGAGTCAGGATAAGACTAAGATGGGTCATTCACCACTCTGTCTGCTTTCCGTCTTCAGCCTGGAGAAGAGAAGGCCTGGGGAGACGTAACAGTGGCCTTACAGTGTCTGAAGGGAGGCCTCCAAGAATCATAGAATCATAGAATGGTAAGGTTGGAAGGGACCTCAAGGATCGTCTAGTTCCAACCCCCTGCCATAGGGAGGGACACTTCCCACTAGTACAGGTCACTCAAGGCCTCATCCAACCTGGCCTTGAACACCTCCAGGGAGGGAGCAGCCACAACCTCCCTGGGCAACCTGTTCCAACCTGTTCCTCATCACCCTCACTGTAAAGAACTTCCTCCTAGCATCCAGTCTAAATGTCCCCTCTGCCAGTTTAAACCCCTTGCCCTTAAAAAGGATGGAGAAGAGAGTATTTACAAAAACCTGCAGTGATAGGAAAAGAGGCAGTGGCCTCAAACTAGAGCAGGGCAGATTTAGATTGGATGTGAGGAACAAGTTCTGCACCATGAGGTGCGGAACACTGCAACAGGTTGCCCAGGTAGGTAGTTGGGGCCCATCTGTGGAGATATTCAGGATGAGGCTCAACAAGGCTCTGGGCAACCTGATCTAGTGGAGGATGTCCCTGCTGACTGCAAGGAGGGCATGGACTGGATAAGTATTGGAGGTCCCTTCCAACTCAGACCGTTCTATGATTCTATCTTACTGTTGCTGTGGAAAAAAAGAATTAAAAACTAATAAGGTGGAATGGTGAAAGCAATAAAGAGAACAAGTGGGAAGAATAGTGTTCCTCTGCCCTCCCAGCCAATGAAGATTGATGCTTTTTGGATATCTAGTAGTTGTGGGAAAAAAATACATCCAACTAGCAAAGAAATTCAAAGTCGGCAGGACTGTAGAGAAACTGAAACTAACATGAGATAGAACTGAAGGGCTGAGCCTAGGGTGCTGAAATGGGCAGGTCCATTCTCTCCCTTAGAATCAGAGAATCATAGAATCAACCAGGTTGGAGAGACCTCCTCCTCTCAAACAACAGCTCCTTTCTCACTGTCTATCATTTGGTATTTTGATTGCTTTTTGGTAATTTGAGTCAGATCACTTTCAAGCGGGTGCTATTGATAGTGAAGTGGGAAGAACAAAGGAGTTTGGACAGTTGAGGAAGGGGAACTCCAGTAGGCTGGGTGGAGAACAGGAACAGGGAATCAGAAAACAAGTGAAGGGTGGCAGATTAGAGATGAGAGGATTAACTTCTGTGGGAAAATGTGCAAAAGGTTCTGTAACATTTAGAGTGCACATCATGGCTGTAAAGCTAATGGCCTTACTGAGGATGGATGAAGCGGTGCGTTACACCATAGGGAATTTTGGAGATGCAAGTAAGACAGGGGAGGAAAAGAAAAATAGATAAAGTAAGAAGTTTTGGTTTAGAAGTCTTATTCCTTGTCGTATATTCTGGACATCATTGTACCTGTACCTATCCCTGCTGCTTATTAGATAGATGCTTGCTTCTGCCAACACAAATTTTATGGCAGCAGCTCACTTTCCAATAGAATGCATGCAAAATGGGCATTCTGGAAGGCTTGTGTGGTTGTCACAAATGATGCACTGCCACCTGCAAACGTGCCAGCTGCTGATGGCTACCTGCCACATCCATTTGACAGTCTCGAAATGTAATAAAAGTGCTTCCAACAGTCTGGACTTCCAGCTGAGAAGGCTAATGGCAGCCTGGGCTGCATCAAAAGGAATGTGGCCAGAGATGGAGAGAGGGGATTCTACCACTCTGCTGAGACCTCACCTGGAGTACTGCATCCAGCTGTGTAGTCCTCAACACAGAAATTACATGGTCCAGAGGAGGGCCATGAAGATCATCAGGGGACTGGGACACCTCTCCTATGAGGACAGGCTGAGGGAGCTGGGGGTGTTCAGCCTGGACAAGAGAAGGCTCCAGGCAGACCTAATAGCAGTGTACCAGGATCTGAAGGGCCTGCAATAAGGTTGCAGAGGGGCTGTTTGCAAAGGCCTGCAGGAGACAGGACAAGGGCAATGGTTTGAAATGAGAGCAAAGCAGATTGAGATTGGATGTAAGGAACAAGTCCTGAACCAAGAGGGTGATGGAACACTGCAACAGATTCCCAGAGAGGGAGTTGAGGCTCCATCAGTGGAGATCTTCAAGGTGAAGTTGTCCCTGCTGACTGCTGAGAGGGTTGGACTGGATGAGCTTTGGAAGTCCCTTCCAACCCAACCATTCTATGATTTTTATGATTTGAGGTCTTGAGCAACTGAGTCTACTTGAGAGGTGTCCCTGCCCATGGTGGGGAGGTTGGAATAGATGATCTGCAAGACCCCTTCCAACCTGAGCCATTCTATGGCAATTCTGTGGCAATGATTCTTCAAGTTATAAAGGACTCTTTACTGTGATTTGGAGAAACACTGGAATAAATTCTTAAACTGGTCTAAAAGCATAGATCCTTGTATTTTAGGCTTCAAACTTTTTAGGGGATTGAAGAGCAGAAATATTTTAATGATATTTTTATTTTGGTGCTTCACTTGCTGGTGGCTGGAGGAGCAGTTTCCTGACACTTAAACCTGTGGTTTCCCAGTTGTCCTTAGTTCATTCCTGTTTGCAGTCAAACCATAGCTTACTACTTACATAAACAAGAATACTCTGATTCTACAAATCCAGCAGTTCCATACTCTTAGATCTGCATGTTTAAATTTCCAGCATTAGAGTAGCAAGTGCAAGTTCAGGTATCCATGTGAGAAAGCCTGAGGTTTGAATTTGTCTGAGTGTGTTATCACTGATCAAAAATTCATTTGTTGTAGTGCTAGAAGACTTGTAGTTGACAAAGGGGATTGAGGCAGTGTTTGAACCTTAATACTTAATGAAGGTAGCAAAAGTAAAGAATATATAAAGTTACTGTTGAATTTAATTTTGCCTTTTCCTGAGCTCCCTAACTCTTTATGCCGAAAAGGGACAAAGTAAGTGAAGGGAAACTCACTAACAAGCCTTTATGATGTGTTCCTGAGCCATGGTTTTGGAAAATGAAGTTTTGTGTAAACAAAACTCTGTTTGAAGGCTCTTCTAACAGGAGACAGCTGGTATTAGGTTGTTTTTGATGTTCCTTTTATAAGGAAGGGAAGGGTTTATAAATATCTCCTGTAATTGAAGTGGTTCAGAGCATTGCCGATTTGCATTTTAAAAGCACTGTAGTGTGCTGTCCACACCAAGCATGCACTTCGTGGGGGAAATTTGCATCTAGATCACATGGGAGCGTGAGGCACAGTTTCTCACAGGTAATTCACATGAAAGTAGTGTCCCTGAGTGTGATGCTTCACTGAAGACAGCTTACTCAGAGTGCATGTCCTTTGAAGGTGTGCACTGTAAAGGAGCCAAGGGTTATGAGGCCTGGGTGAGAACAGAATTACATAAAAGAGAGCATTAATCAAGAGAAGCTCCAAATTGGTTATGTTGGAAGCGACCCCTTGAGATCATCTAGCCCAGCCCTCTGCTCAGGCAGGCTTACCTAGAGCAGGTTGCCCAGGCCCACATGCAGCAGGGTTTTGAATGTACAAGCTGAGGAGGTAAGCCCTAGCAGCGCCTGGGTGCTCCCACAGCAGAATGGCTTCTGTGTTCAGCTGGAGTTTCATACATTGTCATTTGTGCCCATGATACTGTTAGCCTTTGGGGTTTTTAACGCAAGGGTGCTTCGCTGGATCATGTTGAACTTGCTAACCACCGAGACCACAAGGTCCTTTTCTGCAAAGCTACTTTCCAGGTACTGATTAGACCCCAGCATGAACTAGTACCTGGGGTTATTCCTCCCCAGATGCAAGGATTTGTACTTTGCCTTGAAATTTGTGAGATTCCTATCAGCCTATTCCTCCAGCATGTAGAGGTCCCCTGGTGGATCAACCACTCCTCAGTTTTGTCTCGTGAACAGACTTGTTAAGTGTCCATTCTGTTCCATAGTCTGGGTCAGTAATAAAGATGGTGAATGGTGCTGGCTGCAGTGTTGAGTCCTGGCATGCACCACTCCTTGTTGCCCAGTTTCAAGCACTAGTTTCAGCAGAAATTAGTGCCACTGATCACAACAGCCTGGGCCCGTTCCTTCAACCAGATTCTAATCCATCTCAGTGTCAATTTGCCTAAGCCATGCTTTGTCAGCTTGTTCAAGACAATATTATGGGAGACAGTGCCAAAGGCCTTACTGGGTAAAGGTTAACAACATGCACTGCTCTCACCCTGTTGTACAGGGCACTGAGGTCCATCAAGCGTGATTTCCCCTTTGTAAATCCATGCCGACTACTCCAAGTCACCTTCTTGTCCTTCAAGTATTTGAACATGCTTCCCAGGAGGATTTTCTCCATCACCTTCCCAGAGACTAAAGTGTGAGTGACTGGCCTGTAATTCCTTGGGTCTTTCTTCTTGAAGATCAGAGTGACATCTACTTGCTTCCAGTCTTCAGGAACCTCTGCTTATTTCCATGACCACTTGAAGCTAATAAAGGAGTGGCCTCATAATGACAACAGCTGGTTCCCACAGTATGTGTGAAGGCAGTCTGTTTGGCCCCATGGAATAATGTATGTCCAGTCTGCTTAAATGCCACCTAACCTAGTCCTCCCCCGTCAAGGAGGCTTCCCTCCGATCTCAGGAGCCTGGGATTCCTGAAGGCAGGTTTTACGGGTAAAGACCAAGGGTGAGGAAGGTGTTGAATGCTTTGGTCTTCACCGTGTCGTTTGGCACCGGTTCCTCTCCTCCACTCATCAGTTATTTAACTGATGATTTTTCATGGTTTTCCAACCTGGAAGAGCCTATCACAGCTTTTCTAAACAAAGAGCAAGCTGCTGGGCACCTCAGGTTTCTAAGCTTCATTATGAGAGTGTTTTAGTAGAACTGGTGTCATTCAGTTCTGGACGCACTTGTATGGTGACAATCATGACTTTGTTTTTTCTTGGTATTTTTCCTGTGGATGATAATCTCTGTAAAATTCCATTGCTGCCTCAGTGTTGTCAATAGATTCATTTCTATTCCAAACTTGTTTCTTTTTTTTTTTTTTTTTGGCTAATCTAAAACTCTGATGTGTCTGTAATATACTGTGGGACTTTTCTTACCTAAAGACTCTTTCTGGCTGAAATGGAGGCAGTAATTTCTGAGGTCTCTTCCAATGCTGATTTTTCTGAAGCAGAGGGAGTAAGACACTTTGGTCTAAGATAGATGCCCTCTTGGATTTCTGTAGCTCCTTCTGTAGGCAGCTCCAGACTGTATCTAAAATTTTCCAGTGAAGTTTGCATGTCCTTGGTTGATAGTGTGTCCAACTGAAATCACAGTCCATGTCTAGCTCTCTTCCAGTGGTATTCCATGCAGTTACTCACACAGTCTCACAGAGTCACAGAAAGTTAGGGGTTGGAACAGATCACTAGAGATCATCCAGTCCAACCCTCTGCCAAAGCAGGGTCACCTAGGACAGATCACACAGGAACACCTCCAGGTAGGTTTGGAAAGTCTCCAGAGACGGAGACTCCACAACCTCTCTGGGCAGCCTGCTCTGGGGATCCAACACCCTCACAGGGAAGAAGTTTTCCCTTCTGTTCCTGGCACCTCCTCTGCTCCAGCTTACCCCTCGTGCCTCTTGTCCTGTCCTTGGCCATCCCTGAGCAGAGCCTGGCTGTGTCCTGCCCACACTGCCCTGCACATCTTTAGCAACAGCAATGAGGGCAACCCTCAGGCTCCTCTGCTCCAAGCTCCAACTCCCTCAACCTGTCCTCACAGATGTTCCACTGCCTGCAGTAGCTCTGTGGCTCTGTGCTGGACTCTCTCAGGCAGTTCCCAGAGGTCCTTCTTGAGCTGAGCGGCCTAGAACTGGACACAATATTCCAGATGTGGCTTCTGCAAAGGAGAGGAGTTTACTATGGTGTCCTGCTTTCCTTCAAGAACATCACTGCACGTTCTCTGCTCAGTCTGCTGCCGTCTTTAGTACTTCTTCCCAGTGAAGCCACAGTATTTTTCACAGTGGGGAGGGCTGGAAGTTGAAGGCAAAGCCTCTGAGTTAACAAGCTGCCCTGAAGCCTGGCCCCGCTAGCTGCTGCGAGCACAGAGCTGCTGTTTTAGCTGACTGACTTCCCAGCATGGCACACTTCAGCAACAGTTATATTTTCATCTCTCTCTCTAACATGTGACTCTGCAGTCAAAGGCAATCAGCCAGGGGAAACCAAGTGAGTTAAACTGGAATGGGAAACCAGAGCCAGCTTAATGTTTTTTGTTGGTCATAGATTAACAAATCTCTGTGTCGTGGGAAGGGGAAGAGGCCGAAACGGTCAGGTTGGTTTACAGCTTGTACAGTCAGTTTGGTTCACTGTTATGAAATGGCCTCCTATTTTTCAGTGGTAGAAAAAGAAAGTTTGGCCATGAAATAGTAGTATAATGTGGGAATTGTCATTTATTGAATCTGTAGGGATGCTTTTGGCAACTTAAGTTGATAGCAAATGTTCAGCTGACATTTCTGCTTGATGGATCAAGATGATATATAAGCTGAGATCAAATCCAAGTGTTTCCCTCTGTAAGTATAAAGTAATAATCTGTATGGGATTTATTAAAAGCTAGAATGACTGCTTTTTGGTATTTTGTGTCTGGAAAACTGACTTTGCACCAAATCCATCTTGTAGAAGTGGTGGGGAAAAAAATTAATCTGCATATTCCCTGTGGGGGAAAAAAGTGCTTTAAAAGCTATGCTGTGAGAATGAGTCAAGGCAGAAGTTAAGTGTCTGTGGAACATTGTATTAGTAAACAATTTTGAATAGTATTTCCTCCTTTATAAGTCTATACAGCTAAGTAATACTTTTAGCAGTGAATATTGTTTAGGAGTCACAGCATTAAAATGCTGCACTTAGTGCTTTAATGAGGGATTTAATTGTGTTTGTCAGAGGAATTTTTCCTTGGGATTAGATTCTGACTCCCCTTACACTTAGATTTCACTCCAAGTGTTCACAATTTTCCAGAGCATAGTCAAATGACCTCTTCAGGGTTGTGTCTTAGACTGCTGGGATCAGTGAGGTGAAAATAGGACAGAGAAAAGCCAGAAAGTGTGGGATGTGTTTTGCAGGCTGAGTTTTAAAGGCTGAGTGACATAACAAGAGGTGAGTGAGCAAGGAAATAGAAATCATTCAGTCCCTCACTTTAGTCACTTTCTCTGTGTACTTGTAGTGTCCTGTCCAGCAAAGGTTTTGCTGCTTTCTAACTTTCTTTTTTTCCACATTTCTTTTGGAAGTGTTAAAATGAAAAAAGCTCTTTTTTTTTTTTTTTT
>VWZE01015450.1:202919-250664 GCA_013396675.1 Eubucco bourcierii | reverse complement strand
TTTTTTTTTTTTTTTTTTTTTTTTTCACCATGAGACTTGCTGTTACAGTGAAGGGGCACATGGAACATTTTAGGATTTTGGGTCTCTGAACTAGTCCTCAGTGATCACAACTTATGGAATCTCGGAACTTCCTAGTTGTTTTTGAAGGAGAAGTTGCAGAGAAGCTAAAACTGTTTAGTTGGGTTTTTTCCCCCCCATTCCTTTTACCCCTAACACTTCCCCTTTCTCAGCAGCCAGGCTAGCAGCCCTGACAGCCACAGGAGGCCCTGCCAGCTGCAGGGCCATGATCTCAGTTCCCAACCTGTTCCTAGCACCTTCACAGATGTTATTATTTGCTAATTACCAGGTGCTTCTGTGTGACCTGAGATGTTAGTCGTGCACACCCTGTGTCCAAGATTTCTTTATTCATATGTTCAGTGCATTTATAACAAACATCTTGGTTTCCATGTCCAGGGAAACAACACTACAGTCAGACTTGTTTAAAAGCTGCAGAGTTTTGCTGACCATAAATTGTTAAATGAGGAGTTACTAGTCAGCAGCAGGAAGCCCAAACTATTTGGGGCAACAGCAGGAGAAATCATTGGATCATAGAATGGTTTGGGTTTGAAGTGACCTCCAAAGGTCATCCAGTTCAACTGCCCTGCAGTGATCAGGAACATCCTCCACTAGGTCAGGTTGCTCAGTGCCTTGTGGAGCCTGACTCTTAATATCTCCAGGGATGGGACCTCAGCTACCTTCCAGGGCAACCTGTTGCAGTGTTCCAGCACTGTCATGGTAAAGAACCAGAGCTGGATGCAGGTGAGGTCTCACCAAAGCAGAGGGACAGAATCTCTTCTCTATATCTGCTGACCACACTGCTTTTGATGCAGCCTGTGCTGCCATTGGCCTGCTGGGCTGCAAGCTCACGCTGTCTACTCATGTCCAGTTTCTGATCTGTCCGCCCCCCCAAGTCCTTTTCTGCAGGGCTGCTCTCAATCTTATCATCCCTCAGCCTGGATTGATATCTAGGATTGCCTCAACCTAGATGCAGGACCTTGCACTTGACCTTATTGACCCTGATGAGATTCTCCTCAGCTACCTCTCCAGCCCATTCAGGTGCCTCTGATGAAATCCATACTGTCCTTCAGACTGATCAGCAGCACCACTCAGCTTGGCGTCACCTGCAGCCTTGCTGAGGGTACCTCAATCTGTCTGTCACTATCATTGATGAAGATGCTGAACAGCTCTGGTCTCAGTGCAGATCCTTGAGGTATACCACTTGTCACCTATCTCCACCTGGACATGGAGCCATTGACCACTACCCTTTGGATGTGATCATCCGACTAATTCCTTATCCACTGGATCCATATCTCTCCAGGTTAGAGAGAAGGATGTTGTGGGGCATGGTGTATAGGACTCAAGTATTTATTTCTGGTGCTTTTGTACCCCTGATTTCCTCTCTTTTGAGGGATATGGACCTAATAATTTTAGTGTTACTTCACTACAGGAGCTTATTCATGGACACAGGAAAACCGTCCTTTTAAATAGAATCATAGCATCACAGAGTAGTAAGGTTGGAAGGGACCTCAAGGATCATCTAGTTCCAACCCCTGCCATAGGCAGGGACACCTCCCACTAGTACAGCTCACTCAAGGCCTCGTCCAACCTGGCCTTGAACACCTCCAGGGAGGGAGCATCCACAACCTCCCTGGGCAACCTGTGCCAGTGCCTCACCACCCTCACTGGAAAGAACTTCCTCCTAACATCTAGTCTGAATTTCCAATCCCAAGCACCAATATAGGCTGGCCAATGACTGGCTTGAGAGCAGCCCTGAGGAGAGGGACTTGGGGGTACTGGTGGACAAGAAGCTCAATATGAGCCATCAGTGTGCTCTTGCAATCCAGAAAGCCAACCAGATTCTGGGCTGCATCAAGAGAAGTGTGGCCAGCAGGTCGAGGGAGGTGATCCTCCCCCTCTACTCTGCACTGGTGAGACCTCGCCTGGAGTACTGCATCCAGTTCTGGAGCCCCTATTACAAGAGGGATATGGATGTGCTGGACCATGTCCAGGGAAAGGCCCCAAGGATGATCAGAGGGCTGGAGAACCTCTGCTCTGAGGAGAGACTGAGGGAGTTGGGGCTGTTCAGTCTGGAGAGGAGAAGGCTCCAAGGTGACCTTTCAGTGTCTTAAGGGACCTACAAGAAAGCTGAGGAGGGACTTTTTAGGATGTCAGGTAGTGATAGGACTGGAGGGAATGGAACAAAAATAGTAATGGGTAGATTCAGATTGGATGTTAGGGAGAAGTTCTTCACTGTGAGGATAGTGGGACGCTGGAACCTGTTGCCCAGGGAGGTGGTGGAAGCCTCATCCCTGTGTGTTTAAGGGTGAGGCTCTGGCTAGTCTGATCTAGTGTGAGATGTCCTTGCCCGTGGCAGGGGAGTTGGAACTAGATGATCCTAGTGGTCCTTTCCAACCCTGACTATGTTTTTATGATTCTATGATTCACAAAGACCACCATACCAGCTCCCAGAAACACTTTGCACCTTTCTTTCTTGTCATTAATTTGTATTCCACTTGTGTGCTTATTTACATCAATTATATTTAATTATGCAAAAACGAAAGGTGTTTGTCACCCAAAGCTGGAAGGGAAGATGTTAGCAGATCCTTCTGCACTTTTTGCAGCAATTTCTTACTTTTCAGCCTTCAGTCTTCTATCTTCTCATTTGATTTATAAACTCTGAGGCAATGTTTCATATCAATATTTTTTCATGTATTTTTCCAAGTAAAGGGGGAAAAAAATTTCCTAATTTCATTGCTTAGTTTGACAGTTTTAATCTGTCCTAAGGGGTTTTTCTCCAGTCAGTGGATTAGCAAAAGAGGCCAAGCCTAATGAGCCCAAAAAGCTGTATTTTTCATCTCACCAGGCATTTGAATGCTTGTCTTATTCTTCTCAGTTGTGTTTTGTATCTTCATCGGTGACCTGGATGAGAGCATTGAGTTGTACCCCCAGCAAGTTTGCTGATGGTACCAAACTGGAGGGGTGGCTGACACCCTGTCAGGCTGTGCTGCCATCCAGTGAGACCTGGGCAAGCTGCAGAACTGGGCAAAAACCTCATAAGGACAAGTGCAGTCCTTCACCTGGGCAGCGATAACAGCAGGCACCAGGACAGACCAGAGGCCATCCTGCCATGGAGAAAGGTCTTGGGGTGCTGGTAGGCAGCAAGTTCTGCACAGACAGCAATGTGCCCTTGTAGTCAAGAGGGCTAAATGGCATCCTGGGCTGTCTCAAGAAACGTGTGGCTGGCAAGGTCTAGGGAGGTTCTCCTCCTTCTCTACTCTACCCTGCTGAGACCACACCTGCAATACCATGTCCAGTTTTTGGCTCCCCAGTTCCAGAGAGATAGGGAGCTACTGGGAAGAGTCCAATGCAGAGCTACCAGGGTGACTGGAGGACTTAAACATCTCTGTTGTGAAGAAAGACTGAGAGGCCTGAGGCTGTTTAGTCTGGAGAAGAGAAGGCTGAGAGGGTAGCTGATCAGCCTCTAGAAATGTCTGAGGGATTTGGTGTCAAGGTGAGGGTGCCAGGCTCTGTTTGGTTGTGCCCAGTGACAGGACAAGGAACAACAGGGACAAGCTAGAACACAGGAGGTTCCACCTCAACATGAGGAGACACTTCTGTATGGTGAGGGTGTTGGAGCCCTGGAGCAGGCTGCCCAGAGAGGTTGTGGAGTCTCCTTCTCTGGAGGCTTTCCAAACCCACCTGGATGTGTTCCTGTGTGGCCTGCCCTGCGTGATCCTGCTCTGGCAGGGGGGTTGGACTGGGTGATCTGTGGAGGTCCCTTCCAACCCCTAACATTCTGTGATTCGTCAATGCTGAATAACATTTAAATTATATCAATGTGCAACCCAGACAGAAGATTTGTTTGCATTCCATTCAGATTTTGGTGGCCAGTAAGAAAGGAAAGTTTAGAGGCTTTTTTTAGAGGTTATGATTTGAAGCTATTCCATATTTCCAGGATGACAGGAACTTGGTAAGAGGTTAAGGAGATACCTTTGCCATAGTGAAGTCCAATGAGGTGACTTTCTCCTCTAACAGCTCCAAAATGAAATGTTTGGGCTTTTAAATCCAGGACAACCTGGGATTTTTCAAATTAAATTAATTTGTGGTTTGGTTGTTTTTTTTAATTTCCTCTCTTCCATGATATTTCTGTCCATACTTGTTTACTTTCAAGACCTAGTTTATGTCCCCTCTGTAATTGTATTTCAGTTTGTGCAGATGCCTTTTGTGTGAGCATTTGTGTAGGATGTGCTCACGTTGCAACACCTGCACCATGCTTGAAACCCACTGCTTTTCCAGTTTGGTTTATGGGACTCACTGGATGGATGCTCACAGTTCAGTGAGTAGCTTTAGCCTGGATAATTCTTGCCTAGTTATAGTTGCTAAGATTTGCCTGCACACACTTTATGCATCTATCAAAACCTTCCCAGCAAGGCTGGTGTTGCACAGTTTCTCTCACCCCAGTCAGCTGCAGTCATCTCACCCTTGTGGCCCAGAGCAGGGACCTTAAGCTTTCTTCTTGTGGCTTAGGTGTGACTAGAGGCTCAAGGGAGTTTTCAGGCTATAAACAAGGCTGTGACGTGACTTGGGACATTAATATGTGGATGGTCAGTGAGCCAGAGCACAAAAGCAAGTTCAATTAGTTTTGCAAAAGAAGTTGCAGCTCTGTCATCAGAGGGTTGGGTTCTCTTGTGTGGAACCTTCATCAGAACTGGTGTTAAATGTGCAAATGTGGCTGCTAGCTGAGTGTTCCGGCGGGACAAATCAAAGGTGGCTTGGAATTCAGGTCTGCTTGAACTTTAGCTGCTGAAAACAACACCTAATGATACTCATATTTACACAGCCATGCCTTTGCATAGTCATGGCAGTATTTCCACCCATCCCCTTGGTGATGTGTTCATGAACCAACTGTGCTGCATACTGCTTTGCTTTCTTACTCACCACTCGGCCTTGCTATGCTCCCACAGGTTCTTCAGCACCCTGCTTGGTTCCTTTCACTCTGTGTGGCTTCTGCCTTTCTCTCTGTACCTTTTGAAAGAAGAATGCTCCTACTCTGCTTGTTTGCAAGAAATTTTCTCTGCCACTTGTTTCAGTACCCTGTAAGATAATTTCACAGATGAAAAGAAGGAATTCTGAATTACTGTTACTTATTTCATGAGATCTTTGGAATGGATGTCAAAGTATGCAGAATGGACAAGTCTAGATGCCCTGGGATTGTCTGAGGCAAAGATACAGAGCTGGCACGTGTGACCATGAATAATCCATACCTTTATGGATTGCAGTATCATAAATTCAGAGAGGTTGAAAGGAACCTCAGAGATCATCTCTTTCAACCTCCCCACCATGGGCAGGGATGCCTCTCAACTAGACTCAGCTGCTCAAGGCCTTATCCAATCTGGCCTTCAACACCCCCAAGCAGGAGACAGCCACAGCCTCCCTGGGCAGCCTGTGCCAGAGTCTCACCACCCTCCTGCTGAAGAACTTCTTCCTAAGATCCAGTCTAACATTATTTTTGGCAACATTTTGAGTAACATCCACGTAGGCAATTGAATACCGATAACTGTATTGTACATGATCTGACAGCTTTTACTGCAGCAGTGTGGCTAATATCCATGAAGCCAAATTAATCTAAATTTGGTTTATTCTTTTATGGGGGAAAAAAAAAAAAAAAAAAAAAAGATTAAAAACACATCTGCACTTTGGTCCAGAATCTCATCATACTCTCTACAGCCACCTGAGAGGAGGTTGGAGTGCGGCCAGTGTTGGTCTCTTCTCCCAAGTAACCAACAATAGGACAAGAACAAATGGGTTGAAGTTGTGCCAGAGGAGGTTTAGATTGGACACGAGGAAAAAATTCTTTTCTGAGAGAGTGGTGAGGGCTGGACTAGTTGCCCTTTGGAGGTCCCTGCCAACCCAAACCATTCTATGAATCTGCCTAACAGGTTTACTGTCACAACAGAACCGTGAGTAACAGAAAGAAAAGGAAGCGTTGCCTCTCCTTTGATTCCTTTGGTTGAAGATGCTGAAGATGAAAGAATATGAGCAGTAGCATTCTGCTGGCAGGTTCATGCAGGGGTTTGCTTTTACATGCTGTGTCTTATCACTGTGCAGTAAGAGAGAAAATGATCCTTTGCAAGAGTGGTGCTCAACGTGCAGCAAGGCCGACAGCAGCGATGTGCTTAGGATGGATTTAAATAGGGATGCTTTCCAGAATTAAATTCTGCTAAGCTGTAATTTTATTTTTAAACTAAATGCAAGAGTGGCAGCCTGGAGGTTGCTGGCTTGCAGTAATGGCTGGTATTTATATCTGCTTCATTAGCATGCCGGTGGAACCCTTCATCTGACAAAAATCCATTTGGCTAATGAGCCACATTTTCGTTGGACTTTGAATTTTCAGGAGACTGCAGCCCATTTAGTTTAGTTTGTTACTCTCAATAATGTAATAGGACTGCATAGAACAGCTGCAAAAATTAATGGAATGACAGAAATACTTTCAAGTGAATTAAGCAGACTACTTGTTAGGTACTTAGACACCTAAGGCTTTGTTTTGTCCTGCCAGGGCTGACTGAGGCCAATGGAAAGGGCTAAGTTACATAACAAGAAGTGTTTGCTTTTGTTTCCTAGTACAACTCTTTGGGTTCAAGCAAGCCTTGCTAAGGCTCAGGCACTTGTGGCTGCTTCTGGTGGTTTGTACAGTCCTCTTAAGGTGCAAGTGTTATTCAACATGCAGGTAGCATCTTGCAGACGTTAGTGCACCACTGATTGTCTAAGCCTGGGGGAAAAAAAAAAAAAAAGTTTTTCCAAATTAACACTTCACAAAAATAGAAAAAGCTGTCCCCAAACTTGACTGGTTTTAACATGTAGATGTGTCAGAGTTGAGGCTGTGAAGTGTTGCGTGGCATTTCAGCAGAGACTTGATAAAATATGGATAAATGCAGACTGTATTTAAAAAGAAATGTAGGTGGTAACTATTGATATAAAGTTCTGTCTTTTCTCTGTATTGCTCCTGATCAGCAGTTTCAAGACTGCTATAATTAACCAGCCCTTTATTGAGTCTTATATAGGATAAAGGAAATGACTGGTGTTGAAATGCAGCTGTTCTAGAAATCCTCTTCTGAGGGCTTCTGAGACTTCCTCCATTGTAATGTTCTTTCATTCCCTTTTTTTTTTTTTTTACTATCTCAACAGTTTCCCCAGTCATGGAATCATAGAAGTGTTTGGCTCAGAAAAGACCTCTAAGGTCATAGAGTCCAACCGACAGATCATTGTAAGAAGAGTGCAAAGCAATGCCAGTGCCACAGCTCAGATTCTGGTACCAGTGCTGGCTGAAACATGTACCAGTGCTCTGGGCATGTGGCTGCACTGCTTTCCAGACAGCTTCTGGGATCACTTGAAGACCATTTGTGAATCACAGAGTGCCACAGTAAAGAGAACCCACATGATTAATTGAGAGCTGACTGCTAGCATAAGAAAAAAACCTGTCTAGAATCCTTCTTGCTGGTGCTGGGACTTGAGCATATGTGAAAACCCAGTTTTGCAAGGGTTGGTGATCAGTTCCTGAGACTGTAGTCACCACAGAGACTAAAGTCACTCTAGGTCTGTGCCTGTGAGGACAGTGGACAGTGTTCCCAACACCACAGTGATACAGATTCAGTGGCATGGCTTTGGGGTCTCCATAGGCTTGTGGAAGCCCTTCAGGTCTAGCTGCATTAGAAACCAGCCATCTGGAGTTTTTGAAAGCCTGTGTGATTCAGAGTAGCTCAGCTTCCTCAGGACTCAGTGAAGGCACTGGGTGTACTGATGCCAAGCTTCCAAGACTGTGAACCCAAGTAATCTCTTTCTGTCAGCTCCTATCTGCTGAGGTTTTGACTGTTGCAAAGAGGCACTCAGTGCTTGCTTTCTGTTCCTGCCCTGGTTAAGCAGAACAAGGAGTTATCTACTGTTACAGGACATGAAACAGTGGAGCAGTAGATCTTTGGGAGGTGAATTATGGAATAATTGTAGGTGTCAGACTGGCTTCTTTGCTGCAGCTATCATTAGCTGTGAATATGAATCTGGCTGCTTTTGCACAAGTGTGTGGAGATTGCTGAATGACTGAGCTGTGTGATCCTGCAGTTGCAGAGCTGCAGTTTTTACTGCTCTTGAACACAGACTTTCACCTGCTAATTTATGACACCTTCAGTTGAGTGGTGACAGGCTGATTGCCCTTCCACTTGTACACATTCAGTGCTCACATGCTTAAATGTGTTGACAGGCAAAGTCTTAATGTCAGGATTATTTTTTATTGCTTCTGTCCTAAGGAATCTGCCCTCTCAGATAAGTACAGCTGTTTAAGCTCTTTGATTATATAGTTTGCCAAGAAAATCTTTCTGAGTCGTACTTGTGGTACACTAAAATCTTAATTGGAATCCTTTCACAGTCTGTTTCTTCTCCTAAATCTCTATCACCTTTCTTTCACTGTCTGTTGTCTTGTAGCTCTCACTCTCCTCCTTTCATCTTAATCCCTGACCCTGCTCAGCTTTCAGCCAACTCCTCCATTTATTTTTTTCCTCTGCTTTATCCCTCTCTTTGGCAACTTGACTGGCTCAAATGCTGTCACTGCTCTATTTCTCTCTCCTTTACTTCCACTTACAATTCTCACTCCTTGTACCTCAGTTATTTTGAGAATTTCAGTGTTTGTCTGGGGACAAATAATGTAAATCCTTCCTTATTAAGAATGCTAAATATTAATTGCCTACTTAAAATATTTTTAAAACATACACTCTTCTCCATCTCAGTCAGTAGCTGAGTAACTCTGCCCTAGTGAGGCCCCACCTGGAATACTGCATCTAGATCTGGGCTTCCCAGTTCAAGAGGGACAGGGATCTACTGGAGTGAGTCCAAGGGAGGGCTACAAGGGAAGGGACTGGAGCACTGCCTGATGAGGAAAGGCTGAGAGCCCTGGGGCTGAGAGTCTGAAGAGAAGGCTGAGAGGGGACCTGAGCAATGTCTATAAATATCTGAGGGCTGGGGGTCAGGAAGGGAGAGACAGGGACAGTCTCTGCTCACTTGTGCCCTGAGATAGGACAAGGGGAATGGATGGAAACTGCAGCACAGGAAGTTCCACCTTCCATGAGGAAGAGCTTCTTTACTGTAAGGGTTCCGTAGCACTGGAACAGGCTGCCCAGAGAGGTTGTGGAGTCTTCTTCTCTGGAACCTTTCCAGCCCTTTCTGGATGTGTTCCTGTATGACCTGTGTTGGATTCTCTGCTCCTGCTCTGGCAGTGGAGGTTGCACTGGAAGATCGACAGAGGTCCCTTCCAACCACAAACGTCCTGGGATCCTGTGATTACCTTATCTGAAATACCTCACGTCTTTCTCTTTTTAAGGTGTCAGTTCTTCTGTCCTGTGGTGTTTAGCATTAAGTGCCCTCCCACACACAAAATTTTAAATGGATATATAGGTTAAATCCTTCCACTTGTAAAAGTCTCTCAAGTTACATCATTAGGATGAAGAAAGATTTATTCATACATATTTAATACTGAACAGAAGCGTTATCCCTAGAGATGTTCAAGGTGAGGCTTGACAGAGCTCTGAGCAACCTGCTCTAGTGGAGGATGTCCCTGCTGACTGCAGGGAGGTTGGACTGGATGAGCTTTGGAGGGCCCTTTGGAGCCCAGCCCATTCTATAACTCTGTGGTTATTATAATTAACTCTGTGTCTTTCTTCACTGGATGATACCTGCTCTCACTTCCCAGGAAAATATCAAGCTAAAATGCACATTCAGTACCTGTTCATTCCTTCACTATTCTTTATCAATCATTGTTCATGGGAGTATCTACTGAAGACCAAAGCTGTACCTTAATAGATTGCTGCAAGTTTGAATTTAGGACTGTCTGTAGGAGAGATAGGGCAGCTTCCACATTAGAATGTAGGCATGTGAGATTATATTTTATTAACTAATATGTATGAAATATTGTGAGAGACTTAGATTATCACTGGAGCTGTTACTGCTCTCTGCCAGTTATACTTCCAGTTAGAATCATAGAATAGAATCATAGAATGGTAAGGTTGGAAGGGACCTCAAGGATCATCTAGTTCTAACCCCCTGCCATAGGCAGGGACACCTCACACTAGTACAGGTCACTCAAGGCCTTGTCCAACCTGGCCTTCAACTTCCAGGGAGGGAGCATCCACAACCTCCCTGGGCAACCTGTTCCAGTGCCTCACCACCCTCACTGGAAAGAACTTCCTCCTAACATCCAGTCTAAATCTCCCCTCTGCCAGTTTAAACCCATTGCCCCTTGTCCTGTCATAGCAAGACCTTGTCAATAGTCCCTCCCCAGCCTTCCTGTAGGCCCCCTTCAGATACTGGAAGGCTATGTTCTTATGGATTAATGGAAGGCAGTTCTTATGGTTTAATCAAACTTCAGTCATTCCTGATAAAATTATATCTGTTGTGTGCTGATCTTACACTGAGGCTGAAATTGTTCACCTGTTTCTGAGAAACAGGTTGGAAAAAAATGTTGGTTTACAACAAAAGAGTTGTTATATTAAAAAAATATCGTTTTATGGCCCTCCTCTGGACCTGCTCTATCAGGTCCATGTCCTTCCTGTGCTGAGGGCTCCAGAGATGGATGCAGCACTCCAGGTGAGGTCTCTCCAGAGCAGAGCAGAGTGGCAGGATCCCTTCTCTCTATCTCTGTCCATGCTGCCTCGGATGTAGCCCAGGCTGCCATTGGCCTTCTGGGCTGCAAGCTCCTATTAGTACCTTTAGCTTAGCAGTTTTAATGACAACATCTCAGGTCCTGCTTTGACAGGGGGGTTGGACTTGATCTCTGTATGCCCCTTCCAACCCCTAACATCCTGTAGTCTTTCCAGCTGGATGTAAAAAATCAGTGTAACAAAACTTTTTTTGGGACCTTGCAGGAAAAAATGATCTCATAGATTCCAACCCGGGCCATTCTATCATTCTATGATATCCCATAAGGATCAGAAAAATATTTCTCCCCTGTAAATCAGCAGTTGGTGTGGTGTGATCCTTTTGCCATGTTGTACTAAGCATTTTGTCTGTCACAGATGCTAAGCAAGGCTGGTGCCCATTGCCTTTCGTGCTGGTTTGAGGTTTCCAGATTGGTTTCCAGATTTCACAGTGTCTTAGCGGCTGCTGTGTGTCTTGTGTTGGACAGCAGGCAATGGAATGTCACGTGCAACGTGGTGTCATTCCTTGAGGAGGAGGAGGAGTAGCACAGGCCTCCTCATATTATCAGAGTGCAGTTTTCCACTGCTGAATCATATCCACTGTGGTCTAGATATAAATAACAGAGTGTTAATTAATTTTCTTGCTGTTGGTAGTGTCCCTGTTATTCTCACAGGCTATTATTTTAATTGTTGCTCCTGATGCCTTTGCACATTTCTATCCATACTTCATTAATTCCAATCTTACTGCTTGTACTAAAAAATCTTTATGTAATAGCATTTGTGCAATGAAGAAGTGGCCTAAGCAATCCCTGCAAAGAGATTCATCAATGCTAGAGCATCTTTTAGCAGGTTTCAACATTTTAAAGTGCGTTGTAAAAGATGTAGAGCATTTGAAATCAATCTCAGTACCTGTGTCATGCATTGTCACTTGATGCCCACCAAGTCTGTGGTGATTTTGTCTTTCTAATAGTTAATAGAAGAATGAAAACCACTGGGGAAGGGGAAATACTCTAAAAGGCACATGACAAGAGTAATGTAAACACTTTAAGTCATTAAATAGCTTCTTCAGTTTGTTTAACCTGCTGACAATGTGATCAAGGACTCTTACAGCCTCTATTCCTTGTTTTTTGTCTAAAGGAGCTTTAGCTTTTCAAGCTTTTTGTCTGGGTTTCCTATATGCTGCTTTATTGAGTTTACAGCAGTGGCCACAGGTTTCTAAAGACTATTCAAATCTTGCTAGGAAAAAAAAAAAGGCATAAAGAATTTAAAATTCCATCTCCTCCTCCATGTTCTTAGTGGTCTTAGCCCAGTGGTCTTAACAGGTAACCAGTTAGTTAAAAAGAACCACCCAAAGACTCCCCAAAGTGGCAGACAGCAATTCCAGTATTAGGAATGCTTTATTTCTCTGAAGTTGCTTTGAGTGCAATCTGTAACTGATATGGTAACTACTATGATTGTCTAGAAATTACTTCAGGTAAGGAAAGAAACTTGTATACTGGTTTGGGAAAATGACCTTCTCTTCTCTAGGCTAAGCAGCCCCAACTCTCACAGCCTGTCCCCATAGGGGAGGTTCTCCAGACCTGTGATCGTTTTTGTGACCCTCCTTGGATCCGCTCTAGCAGATAGTTCTGTGTCCCTCTTATGCTGGGGGCACCAGAACTATGCTCCAGGCAGGGTCTCATGAGAGCAGAGCAGAGGGGCAGAGTCACCTCCCTTGTCCTGTTGGTCACATTGCTTTTGATACAGGCCAAGACACAACTGCCTTCTGGGCTGCAAGTGACCACTGCTAGCTCATGTTGAGTTTTTTATCTCCTGCAACCCCCAAGGTGCAGTACCCTAAGTACTCTAAATGTAGCTCTGCTGTTCACAGTGTTTAGCTCTGCTGTCAGAACAATACTTTTATATAACCAACTTTGCCGCTTGGATTGTTTCAGTTTTGTGGTCCACTTGCTGAAGAAATCTACTTGGTTATTTATTTTGGAGTTTTGTTTCACAGATTTAACCCCTCCCAAAATTTAAAGGCCAACAAAACTTGGTGTTCTGAGACTCCTGAGTGGTGTTCAGAGATTTAAATTTTATTTGCTGCCTTTCGACTCCTTATGAGAGGCAAGGATCTAACTAACATAAAGTTTTCATAGAATCATAGAATCATAGAATGGTAAGGTTGGAAGGGACCTCAAGGATCATCTAGTTCCAACCCCCTGCCATAGGCAGGGACACCTCCCCCTGGTACAGGTCACTCAAGGCCTTGTCCAACCTGGCCTTGAACACCTCCAGGGAGGGAGCATCCACAACCTCCCTGGGCAACCTGTTCCAGTGCCTCACCACCCTCACTGTAAAGAACTTCCTCCTAACATCCAGTCTAAATCTCCCCTCTGCCAGTTTAAACCCATTGCCCCTTGTCCTGTCATTGCAAGACCTTGTAAATAGTCCCTCTCCAGCCTTCCTGTAGGCCCCCTTCAGATACTGGAAGACTACATTCCAACCCAAGAGACAATACAATTGTACATTACAGGGGAGTCGCCATACAAAGAAGAACCACCATTTTATGGTGTGTGATGTAATAAAGTAATCTAGAAAGAAGAGAGTGCAAATAAAAGATAAATATATAGAATGATCAGGAAACGCAGGCTTAAAAAGACGCAGAGTTAATAGTGGGCTCAGACTTCACTGTGGTGTGCTTAAGCAAACCATCTTCCCACAGGGGATGCAGGTTGTGACTCACCCTAATTCCCTGGACCAACAGGGAAAAACAGTTTTTCAGAAAAACCAAAAAAACCCCAAACAACTGTTTGAGAAGCTGATTCCCGCGCCCCCCCCCCCCCCCCCCCCCCCCCCCCCCCCCGCCGAAGTTCGTTTTCTAACACATCTGAGGGTACAAAGAGGCTTTCTATAGAGAGAGACTGCTGGGAGAACCACACCGTGTCCCACAGGAACTGCAGAGCTGTGGATTCCTCACTGGGCACTCGACAGAGCTGCATTATGTGCTAGCTAATGTGCCTGCTGGCTGAGTGAAGTGTTTAAAAGGCTTCATGTGACAAGGATGTATCACTTGTACAAACGAGAGGCGTAGTTACTTCGTAGTTGTGGAGGTTCGGCACGGGACTTGCAGGGTTTAGGGAGTCCTGGATGTGCTTTTTATTATCACATCTGATGATAGGATTCTGTCTGTATCCTGGAGGTTTTGGTTCCTCCTACCTGTATATTTAACAAGATAAAAGTTGTTTTCTTACACTGGCAAAGTGGAAAAACTTTCCAGGTGAGCATGAAATAGTACTCCTGCACTTGCTTTGCTGTCTTCCACTCCCCTGTGACAATAGATGGCAGCAAATCTGTATTTTGGCAGTCTGCTTCGTACAGGCTGTGATCACAGGAGGCACCACCTAGCTGGGGTAAATTGGAAAATCTGGAAGACAGTTTGAGTAGGAGTTGGACTTTCTTGGAAGTCTTTTTTCAGAGGCAAAAAAATAATTTATAATATATTGTCAACTCGGTCAAACTGGCTAAAGGATAAACATAAGGATTTTAAACCTCCCTAAATTCAGCCTGTGATAGAATGGATCTCTGTGTGTGTGTGCATATATGTGCATAAAATAGAGATGAACTTGTTTTAAATGCACACTTAGATATTTTTAAACATTCATTATAAATTTCATAGAGTAGCTCAGGTTGGAAGGGGCCTCAGAGCTCATCGGCTCCAACCTCCCCACCATGGGCAGGGACACCTCTCAACTAGGCTCAGCTGCTCACAGCCTCATCCAGCCTGGCTGTGAACACCCCCAGAGAGGAGGCAACCAACCCAGAGAGGAGATCTCTTTTCATATTCCATTGTTCACAGGTGTTGATGGGTCCCTCAGCACAGAAGTGGTTGTGTGCTGAGCATGGCTACAGGTGAAGAGTAGTTGATGGAAAAATGAGGTCATCAGATAGCAGTGTAAACCCACAGATGCCAGAGCACTAAGTAATAACTGGAAGAGAAGGTGGAGAATAGAGGATTGGTAACAGATTCCTCTCAAGTCTGCCAGCAGCAAAATTACCACCAGTTAACACAACAGTGCATAGAATTAATTTTCAGCAATAGCTGCATCTCTGCAGCTGAGAGAGGTTCTTCATTTTTCCTGTAGCCCAGAAAGCATTTGGCAGGGCTGAGTGTTCTTAGCTGTGCCACAGTTAATTATGGGAAATAGCAGCTGCTGCAAGAAGCACTTCTCAATGTGACCTCTTCCTACAACTCTCTATCACTTATGAAGCAAGGAAAGTTATTAGAGAAGCCACATTATGGATAAGATTCACTGCCAGATGGGACTTTTCTCTTTAGCAGTACCTAACCTAGAACACAGATCTCGAAACAGAGGGAACAGCTAAAAATAATTTATTCAGACTGACTGTGGCCTGAATTTGTAGTCAAGCTTTGAATTACTGGAGGTAGTGCTCAGTGGGGTGGTTTGTCTAATCAATTGATTAGACCCAAAGGTTTCTCTAATCAATCTGGAGAGCTTCTTTAACTTAATTTTTTGCCACCTTGGAAGTGTCTACCAAGCACATTGAGGAGGGCAAGTAAGAGGGCCCTGGCAGAGGAGGTGAAAGTTGAAGCACCTTACCTGTGAGTCTGTGGGGAAGACTAGCAGCTCACTTATTCTTTTTGCTAGATCTCTCCTTCCAAATGTAAGTGCAAAAACACTGGTTTTGACTGAAAAAGTCCAAGTGTGTGCCCTATGTGTGCCATTCTGTTTTGTTTTAAACAAGCAGGAGAACTTTAAGTGAGGTTATTGGTGGTGTGTAGCAGAATTTCCTCCAGATAGAGCTTTCTAGATGCAGGGGTTCTCTGCAGATGCATACAATGATTTCATTTCATTTCATTTCACTTCCACATTCCAGCAGAGTCTGCTTTAAAGGATGACTTCACTGAACAGCTGACTAATTTGGATGTGGCAAACAAAGATGAAGACACTTGGGTTTTGGATTGCAGATTGGGGCGCTCAAACCCATTTGCTCATTCAAATGAGAGAGAGAAGATCAACAGAAATGTGTTGCATTTGAGCCTGGAACTGAATGTGAGTAGGACTCTATTCATGCTCTATTGGCTTTCAACCAAGATTTATTATATACATTTACATTGCTGGTGTGTCTAAAACCATGTTCCAAAGTATCTGACAAGCTGGGTGGTGTTCCAGATGGTTTGTGAGTCCATATGGCCTATGTGCACCTCAGTCCCAGAACATGCTTAACGCTGTGTAAATAGATGAAGATATATCATGTGTCTATGTGTGTGCTCTAAAATCATGAGGGAGGTTTAGTTGAAATCAGGTGGAAATGGATTGCCAGAGCTAGCAGCTCTGTGACAACGAGTGTAAGAACAGGTACCAGGAAGATTGTAGAATCATCCAGGTTGGAAAAGAGCCTTGAGATCATCCGGTCCAATCATGAACCCTACTCTACTAAGGTCACTATCAAACCACATCATGAAGCATCACATCTAAACAACCTTTAAACACCTCCAGGGATGGGGACTCCATCACCTCCCTGGGCAACCTGTTCCAATGCCTGACCACTCCTGCAGTGAAAAAATTCGTCCTAATGTCCAGGCTAAACCTCCCCTGGTGCAGCTTGAGACTGCTCCCTATTGTTCTATCACTACTGACCTGTGAGAAGAGACCAGCACCAACCTCTCTCTTTGTTGTCCTTTCAGGTAGCTGCAGAGGATGGTGAGGTTTCCCCTCGGCCTTCTCTTTCTCACACTGAACAATTCCCAGTTCCCTGAGCTGCTCTCCACCAGATTCATTCTCTAGGCCCTCACCAGCTCCATTCTCTAGGCCCTCCAGCCCCTCAAAGTCTTTCTTCTATTGTGGTGCCCAAAACTGACCCCAGCACTTGAGGGGTGGTCTCACCAGTGCTGAGTACATGGGGACAATCCCTGCTCTGCTCCTGCTGGCCACACCACTGCTGCTCCAGGCCAGGATACCTTTGGCTTTCTTAGACCGCTGGGCACGCTGCTGGCTCATCTTTAGCCACTAGTCCATTAGAACACCCAGGTCCCTTTTTGCAGGACAACTTCCCAGCCACGCTTCCCTAAGCTTGGAGTGTTGCATGGGGTTGTTGTGGCCCGGGAGCTAGCACTTGGCCTTGTTGGTGCTCATTCCATTAACCTCTGCTCATTGATCCAATTTAAGTGTTTCTGTAGAGCCTTGCTACCCTCAGGCAGATCAACAGTCCCACCTAACTTGGTGCCCTCTGCCAACTTACTAATGGTGTGCTCTAGCTCCTCACCAAGACCATCGATAAAGATGTTAAGCAGCAAGAGTCCTAATGCTGAGGCCTGAGGAACACCATTTACCTCCACTGAGCACCACCCTTTAGGCCCACCCATCCAGCCAGTTTGATGCAACTGAGCCTCTGCTTCTCCAAGCCATGACCAGGCAGTTTTTTTCATGAGAATTCCATGAATACAGTGTCAAAGGCTTTATGGAAGTCCAGGTAGACAATATCCACAGCCTTTCCCTCATCCACTAGGTGGGTCATCTTGTCATAGAAGACCAGGTTGTGCCTGTGGACACCAGCATGTTTGTGTGCCTGGGTGCCTGTGCTGGCAGCTATGCCGGTGCTTCTCAGAGTTTTGGCGGAATCGTGGAATCACAGAATGGCTTAGGTTGTAAGAGACCTTAGAGATCATCTACACCAACCTCCCTGCCATGGCACCAGAGTCAGACCATCTGTGAATTTGACAGGAGACGTTTCTAATCTTCCTGGGGGGCAAGACATTGAAGATTCAGATGGAAACCTGAGTTAACCACAGTGTGAGTCACTTGCTCAATGTGGGCCAGCCTGATCCAGCTGGCAGTGCTCATATGCTCCTGTCATGAGCAGTAACCAGCCTAGAGATCGCAGAATCACAGAAAGTTAGGGGTTGGAACACATCACTAGAGATCATCCAGTCCAACTCTCTGCCAAAGCAGGGTCACCTAGGACAGGTCACACAGGCACATATCCAGGTGGGTTTGGAAAGTCTCCAGAGAAGGAGACTCCACAACCTCTCTGGGCAGCCCGCTCCAGGGCTCCAACACCCTCACCATACAGAAGTGTCTTCTCATGTTGAGGTGGAACCTCCTGTGTTCCACCTTGTCCCTGTTGTTCCTTGTCCTGTCACTGGTCACCACCAAACAGAGCCTGGCACATTCATCTTGACACCAGACCCCTCAGATATTGATAGACCTTGATCAGATTCCTTCTCAGCCTTCTGTTCTCCAGACTAAACAAGAGATTTGGCAGGAATATTCACACTGGAGAGAGAAGGGAACAAAATATAATGGAAGAGGAAGGAAACAGGCAGGCATGGTTGAAAGATTATTTAAAGACCAAACTACATAATAAGGTTGTGCTAAGAACATGAATCTGTGTAACAGTGACATCTCTTGGTAGAAATGCCAGAATTCCCTTAGTCTGTTTAAAAACATTTTTAATGATACCTGCACTCCCTGTTTCCATTCTCTTGATCTTGTTATAAAATTGATTTATTTTCCTAACGTACTTTCCCGAAAATAATTCATTAGAATGTTGTTGCAGCAGCACTGTGAAGGTATAGGTCTATTCCTGCAATAAAGTAGTGCTGTCATCCTCCTTCAAGGCCAGGCTGGGTGAGGCCTTGAGCAGCTGAGCCTAGTTGAGAGGTGTCCCTGCCCATGGTGGGGAGGTTGGAATAGATGAGCTCTGAGGTCACTTTCAACCTGAGCCATTCCATTAATTTTTCAGTGCAGGTATTTAGCACCCATAAAAAAGCATATAACTGTATTTCACAGTGCAACAGGGCAGGAGGAGTTCAGAATGAAAAGCTATTTAAACAATAATTTGAGCAAAATAAGAGACATTTTACAATAGCAAGCAGTCTGTTTCAATTTTTCTTAGTCTTTTCTTTTTTATTAAGCAATTTATTAGCATGTTATGTCTAAACATCAATTTAATTATGGAAAAGGGAATTATTTCACTTCCTTGTAGTCAACAAAGGACAATATTTATTCCACTATTTCTAAGAGATGGAGAACAAAAGCCTGAATTTCTATCAAAAAGAAGTTCTCAGCGTGGGCTGATGCTGTAGTGACCGACCAGGACACTTTGTCCTCGAGTTCACTCCATGGGATTCTCTTGAAAGTCTTTCAGGATAGAACCCTGAGTGAATTACTTACACAGCTTAAAGACTATTTTTTCCTTCTTCAACATGAGTCCAGTTGTGTGACAAGGGATTGAATGGGAGTGAAAGGCTGCTGCTGGTGCTGCCATCAGACCCCATTTGCACTGCAGCACTGCTATAAGCAGCCTTTAAGAACGATAATAGACAAAAATAGAGAAGATATACAGAGAGAGGGAAGATAATGAAGCTAAATAGAAATGCAACTCCACCCTCTTGTTTTTACAGCATTTTATCACAGATTAAAAAAAAACAACCAAAAACCAAACATAAATGGGATGTGAAAATGCAGCTAAAATAACTATTAATGGCTAGTAATTACTTATGGAATGGAATGGCCTGGAAGGGACCTCCAATGGTCATCTAGTCCAACCCCCTCTGCAGGCATCAGGGACATCTCAACAAGATCAGGTTGCCCCTATCAAGACTCACCTTGAATATCTTCAGGGATGGGGCCCAAACCTCTGGGCAACCTGTTTCCAGTACCCTCATGGTGCAGAACATGTTCCCTACATCCAATCTAAATCTGCTCTGCTCTAATTTCAAACCATTGCTCTTGTCCTATCATTGCAGGCCTTTGCAAACAGTCTCTCTCCATCCTTCTTGGAGGCCCCTTGAGGTAGTGGCAGGCTGCTGTTAGGTTTCTCCCTAAACCCTTCTCATCTCCAGGCTGAACAACCCCAGCTCCCTCAGCCGGTCCTCTCAGCAGAAGTACTCCAACCCCCTGATCATTTTTGTGGCTCTCCTCTGGACCCGAAGTAATTCTGCTGAATTAGTTGGCGTGACTAAGTGGATTTTATTTTGTGATTTTTTTTTAATTTTTTTTTTTATCTTTCTAAACTATCTTATGCTGTGGATGGAGAACAAAACACCTGTTGGAAAGAAAAGAAAGTGAAAATGTGGGAACCTAGAAGAGGAAGGCACAAAGAGAATGGATTAAAAATTGATCTCCATTCTTTGTTACATTAAGTGCTGGCCTCTGTGCCTTCCTGCACAAAGCTCTTACTCAGTTTACTAAGACAGCTTACAGTGATCTTTTGTTCCCTGTCTTTGCTTCTTGGATGTCTGATGGTTTTAACCAAGAGATCAGCCTGTGTATCTCTTCTACAAAATCTGCCTCAGCTCTAGCATGGTTCTGTTGCAGAGGGTGGGTTTTACAGGCTGGATGTTCCACAGATTGATTGTATCCAACATGCATGCCTTCAGAATCCTAGACCAGCTTGCTTAATGTCCTTTCTGCTCCCCTCATTCCCTTAACATCACCTAATGCTGGGTTTTGAGAAGAATTGTCATAGCTATGCTTCTGTCGCTGTAGTTACACTTAACTGCTTACATTTCAAGGGACTGCATTGCTGATATGCAGCTCCTCACACCTCAGGAAAATTGCTCACATAATGGTCAATAGGGAGAGGTAACAGGGCTAAAAGTAACCATGAAAATCCAGGACTTTCAGGTTTTCTTCTGTGTTCTCTGCCTTTTTCTCTCTTAGAGCATTTAAAGAGTTAAAATTCTAAGTATAAAAAGAGATAAGCAGCTGGGGAGACAGACAGAAGAAGAAGCAGGAGAATGTTAAGATCATTATCATGGCTGGGGGCAGAGGGCAGGACTGTCAGCTGAGCTTCAGATAGCTTCAAACTGCCTGAGCCACGGCCACAGCCTGCTGCTTCCCGTGCCCCTTCTGAAGCCTGGCACCGTTCTTGCGTGTTGGGTTGTAAGGTTCTGTGCAAGAAATTATGCGAATCTTCGTTGGTTGAAATCCTTTTATGCTAAAACCAAACCAAACAGAGTTTGTTTCCTATACGATTCAGCAACTTTTGACTATTTGTCTTTGTGCTCTTTTCGTGTTTCTCTGGTTTGCTGTTACAGTGATCTGAAGAGGAAATCTGGATAGATACGGGCTCAGGAAGCCTTGGGCCCTGCCATATGAGAGTGACAGAAAAGAGACTGCTTTATCTTTTTGTCTTGTTTTCTTCAAAGCTCATTTTAAAACCTACCTTAGGAGCTCTTAGACACCTGAAGAGCAGAACTGGAGAGAGTTGTAGGTGTGACTTCTGTCTGTGATGAAATGTAGGTCAGAAAGGGTGTGGATTATTAAATGTGCTTTAAACAGTAAGGAATGATTGTCCTGTTGTATTGTTAGAGCACTGACTGCCCTGGGAATTGCTGTGACAGGTTTTAAAGGCTTTTCTGGTGCTCTGGAGAGTTGTCAGCTTTAGGGAAGAAACAGCCTGATAATGTTGTCAGAGCTGATTTTTTTTCTAGAGATTTTGGAGTTCTTTCCTCTTTCGGATGCAGGATTGCAGCCTGTTCAGAGAGGCTTTCCTTCGGAGCTAGATCCACCCAGCATTAAAACAGTGCTGCAAACAAATTGGCTCCATGTCATTTGCACATGACAACGTGATAGGTTCCTTCTCCTGCAGAAATACGAAGGGCACATTCCTGTGTGTGTGTTTTTACCCAGAAACAGTACCAGAGTGTACTTTGTTATCAGCTGCCTAGCCCCTCAGCAGGGAACTGCCCACTATGATGATAGCCTCATACCTCTGCCAGGAGGTTAGGCTGAGGGAACTGGGACTGTTCAGCCTGCAGAAGAAAACACTCCGGGGGGATCTTATTACTGCCTTCCAGTACCTGAAGGGATCCTACAGCAAGGCTGGAGAGGGACTTTACATCAAGGTGTCCAGAGATGGGATGAGGGGGGAATGGATTAAAATTAAAGGAGAATAGGTCTAGATTGGATCTTAGGAAGAAATTCTTCACTACAAAAGTGTCAAGATTGTGGAATTAATTGTCTAGAGATGTTGTGGCTGCCTTCTCCCTGGAGATGTTCAAGGCCAGGTTGGATGTGGACTTCAGTAACCTGGTCTAACTGAGAGGTGTCCCTGCCCGTGGTAGGGAGATTGGATTACATGATCTCTCAGGTCTTTTCCAGCATAAGCCATTCTATAATTCTATGACACTGCAAGAAATAAACCTTTACAGAGGTGATATTTGAGGCTGGGGGTTCATGGTCTGACTACATGGTGACATTGAGACCAGCTGGTGTTCAGTTTTTGGGCATGTCTCCAGGGGCAGATACAGAGACGAGTTCCTTTGTTCATCCTAATGCTCAAAAAGCTTGAAAGGTTCTTCTTGCTTCCTAAAGATTGTTATTAAGAGAAGAGATCCCTAGAACGCAGGATAATGTTCTGCAGGGTTGTGAGATTACCTCTGGGTTTATAAGGTGTATTTCTACTTATGGAGTTAGAATTATTCAATATTCAACTCTTAAGTTTTCTGGCATCTCTATAAAGTGCCTCATAGAAATGCAGCATAGTTTAGGGTGGAAGAGACCTCAGAGCTCACCTGCTTCAACCTCCCCACCATGGGCAGGGACACCACTCAACTAGACTCAGCTGCTCAAGGCCTCATCCAGCCTGGCCTTCAACACCCCCAGACAGGAGGCATCCACAGCCTCCCTGGGCAGCCTGTGCCAGAGTCTCACCACCCTCACAATGAAGAACTTCTTCCTCAGCTCCAGTCTAACCCTGCTCTGCCTCAGCTTCAAACCATTGCCCCTTGTCCTGTCTCTAGACACCCTGATGAAAAGTCCTTCTGCAGCCTTCCTGCAGGATCCCTTCAGCTACTGACAGGCAGCTCTAAGGCCTTCTGGATTCTTCTCTTCTCCAGGCTGCACAACCCCAGCTCCCTCAGCCTTCTTTTTCACCATAATTTGGTCACTGCCTCATAAACTTTGTTGGAATGTTGTGTAGTAAATTATGGGTTTCTTGCTTCTAAGTCCCTGTTTAAAGCAGGTTTCTCCTCTCTACTGTGAAAATCTTAAATATGTAGCTAATGACCTTTTTCAGTAGCCTGCTTATGTGCAGTATTCATAGGACTGTTGCAGCTCAGTGCACCTTAGACTATTAGAGGTTTATTCTAGGTCTGAGTTGTCTTTAATACAAACAGAGAAATAAATACTCTCTCATAACCTGCATAAATATGGTTAGTTTAAAAGATACCATGAAGCTCTTCATAAAGGTATAGCTGTTCTTGAAAAGAATGTAATGCTTACCCATCAGGAATTAATGACCCCCCCAGATAAATAGGTACATAAATAAATAAGCAAGGCACAGCCATAGAAATTATCAGCACAATAAAAAAATAGACCTGTGGTTGAACATAAAAATAGATGTAAATTTAAATATAGAACACTTTGGTTCAGTGGCATCACTTTGCTTCAGTTTTGTCACAAAATGAAGTTTAGAATTGCTGTAAATTTGCTTCCAAGAAGTCTTCTCTTAGAAGAAATCACCAGTGCTGAAGTTGCTGCCTTCCACTTGTTTTATTCCACCTGGGATTACAAGAACATATTGGCACAGGGAGTGATAAAGACTGTCTCTTTCCACTGTCTCTTCTTTCCTTTTCTGATATTAATACATATCAAGCCTAGAAAAGAGAGCGAGCCATGAATTGTTGGTCATTGCTTTCTCAGCATAGTGGAGAGGCAAGACCAGAGTTTATTACAGGTCTTCGCAGGCAGTAAGGCAGAGGATGCTGTTGATAGTAAACAACAGATAAAAATGGGAATGGTCCCAGAGCCCTTTACCTGTAGGTATGCTTACAGCCCTGTCATTGAAAATGGGCTTTTAAGCTTCATCTAAGACCTTAGTGTCACAATCTGATGTCCAGGAAGCTTCTGCAGTAGATAATAAGACTTTTGCTGTTGATATGATATCTTTTGTAGTATAGTGCAAAGGTAAACACAGGATTTTGTACAGCCTAAATTTTTAGAACTTAACCTCAAAGCTAAATATGTTGGCATAGTTTGTCATTGGTTGTTGGCTGTAATAGTCAGTTTATCAGTAAGCATTTCACTGGTGCTTTGGGACAGTGCTGTGACCTGCAGCTGATTTCCCTGTAGATGGCAGCTTTCCCCACATTGCTTGTTTACAGTTACTCATAGATTCATGAAATGGTTTAGGTTGGAAAGGACCTTAAAAATCATCCAGTTCCAATTCCTTGCCATGGGCAGGGACACCTCCCACTAACCCAAGTTGCTCAAAGCCTCATCCAACCTGGCTTTGAACACCTCTAGGGAGGGGGCAACCACAGCCTGCCTGGGCAAACTCTTCCAGTGTCTCACCACTCTCACTGTAAAGAATTTCTTCCTAATCTTTAGTCTAAATATGTCCTCCTCAAGCTTCAGTCCCTTGCCAGCCCCCATACATCCCAGCTAAATGGCTGACTGAGGAATGCCCCTCTAACTTGGGTGCAAGAAAAGAAGCATCTTCAAATTTGCAAGGTACTGATGTGAAAATTTGACTAAACAAACTTCTTCAGAGCCAGGGAATAATAACAAGAATATAAATTCCTGCACGTGTTCAGTCTCCATAGTTTTAAAAGTAAGGCACAAAAGAGAAAACTTTTGACTGGAATCTGAATGTCAGAAGTGCTGGTGAGTATTTTGTACCTTTATTTATGTGTGTGTCATGGGGAAAAAAAAAAAAAAAAAAGCAGCATATTGTTCCTGCCAGCTTCTGTTAAATCTGAATTACAGTGTATGGTCTTATACAGCTGAGAGTGGTTTTACCAGTAGCGACTAAACCAAATCCTACACATACACCACGGCCACGGTGCTACAGAGAGAGGTGAAAGGTACAAAAACAAGTATCAGCAGAGGTTGCGCTGGTTTGAAACCATCCCAGCTTGGGTGCATTGCAGATGGCCAGCCTGCCTGATTTCCAAACAGTTAACTTGGCGTTCCTGAGGGCTGGCTGTGTACCCTGCCCACCCAAACAGCTCCCAGTCACAGGGTGTGGCGCCAGTCTTTGATAAGTACCTGTGCACAGTTCACGGTGCTGTGCAGAGCGAGGACAGCAGTAACATGAAACCAGTCCTGTTGGTTTTCGTTCGTGGCCCCGGAGGCTGAAATCTGCATTCCAGATGAAACCTGGAGCACATCGTAAGGGAACCTTTTTTTCCTGCTTGGTTCAGCTCCGAGCTTGCTCAGGCCGTCCGGGAACTGGGGGCTCTTCACAGGCTCCGGGCGGTGGCACTGGAAGCTTCGGACTTTCAACTTCAGGTTTCCATTTGACATTTTTTTGTTGATTATGGATTTACCAAGGAAGATCGTTGTCCAAGCGGGAAGCCTGCGTAAAAGAGTTCGTCGGGAGTTGTTTGCCGAGCAGCAGCGGCGGCTCGGGCAGCGGGACAAGGAAGTAGCGAAGTAGCAGCGTGCCCCGCTGCTGGCGGGAGGCTGCTCCGTGCGAGCTCTCTGCCTTCGGGAGCACGTAGGAAGTGCTGTGCAGCCAGTCGGATCGCAGCAGCCACCATTGGGCGAGTTTTCGGCCGAGATTAGTGCGCTGGCACACCGGCCGCGACAAAAAGCCCTTTGTGTGAGGGAGCGAGGCACCGGCGCTGCCGAGGACTTTGTTTACGGTGGGTCTTCGTGCTGCTCCCGGGGCAGAGCCTGGAGACCCGAGGGACGCTTCGCTGCCGGCCGCAGCGCTGGGGGCAGGAGGAGGGGCAGGGTGCCCCGGGGGAGACTGGCTGCCCTCGCAGGGCCGGGCAGCGCTGCCTGTCGCGGTGCCCGGAGTGAGCTCAGTCTGTGGCTGAATGCCTGTAGTAAATACTTGTTTTGTAGTTGGTAGCAGTGCTAGCAGGGAACTTCTTCCCTGCTTCACACAACATGGAAGAAGAAAACGGGGTGCCTGAGTGTAGTGAGCTTTCTGAGCTGGAGAATACGGCAGCCAAGGAAGCTGAGCTTTTCACTACTTTTTCTGTGAAAACACTTTTTGGATTGACAACTAAACTTGACTCTACAGCTTCCAAAGAAGAAACAACAGTGCTTAAAGCATTTCAACCTTTGCACCCCAGTGTAAACACCCATGCCAGCACCTGGCACGTGAGGAATGATAATGATGGCAGTGAGGGCTCAGAAAATCAGCACCCCGTGAATAGCGCCAGTGGCCAAGCTGACCCCATGGCTGGCAGGCAAACTGACCAGGAACTGGACTTAGCTGAACAAAATGAATTAATTCTTCACCATCTGAGGTTCGTACAGGCGTCTTTGTCTGAATCTGACAATGATGACAAGGATGCCATTCTTGTGCAAGGGACTTTGGTTCATACAACAAGCGATACAGAATCAGACACGGAGAGTAAGGATCTAGACACCGACGCAAACAGCACAAGTGAATCGGGGCTGGATAATGCTGCTGTGTGTGCTGAGGCTTTGGGTGATAACAATCAACATAAAGAAGACTCAGAATCAGAAGGGCACAGCAACAGCGATGCCACTGTGGATACAGATGACATTGAGTTACACCCACCGCTTTCTAAGCAGCTCCCAGAAGAGCTGGATGGTATTCTGGAGCATGACTCCTATGGCAAAGACAGACTATTAATGGATGAGCAGTTCAGTCGCTTGCTTGCTACAGGGGAATGCCCTCAAGAACTTCTACCTGAGGAACAAAGACCTTCAGCTGATAATACGTTGCTCCAAAAAGTAGCGCTGGCTGAAAAGACTTTCCAGCTGCCTGCTTTCTTCAGTGGACTACGTGTGAGGAAAAAGGGACTAACCACAGAGTATGGGGAAACTGTTACAGAAATTAAACCAAGGGAGAACGATTTAGCACTGCTCAAATTGCGCCAGCCAGTTAAGAAATCCAGTGTTACGTCAGGTTTGACCACTAAAAGAAGATCAGCTGAACCTAAAGGGAGTCCTACTTTCTTGGAACAGCTCTCACACTTGTTAAACATAGACGTCTCCAAGAATGAATGCAGAGCTGAGGACTCTGCTGAGGGATCTGGGGAGACCGAGGACAGCGATGAGGCTCAGGAGAACAAAGCCTCCAGCAAAACAGAGCCACGTTTTCCTTCTGAGGAAGTAAAGTCAAGCGCTGCTGAATCTGCATTGGAGGTCTTCAAAGCTTTGTTCACACGGCCTCCTAAAAAAGAATCGACCGCGGATCCTTCAGAGCTGGAAGCCATAAAGCGCAAAATGAGGCATGAAAAAGAGTACTTGAAAGCTGTCTTTGAAAGGTCAAAATCAAAACCTGGGGATGGACCAGCAGACAAATCTGTAGGTTGAATTACTTTTTTCTTCCTAAAATGTGGAGGTAGAGGGATTTAAAAAAACCCAAACACTACTTGTTTAACAATGATTAGTAGGAATTTAAGGGCTTAAGTATCAGGAATCTTCTCTTGGGAATCTGAACATTTTGAATTCCCAGCTGAAGAAATTTTCTTGCTAAGTTTTCCAAATTTTTGGGCATCTACAGCCTAGTAGGATTCAGTGAGAACTGGTGATAGTTGCAACCTGTTGGAAGCAAGAACATTTAGAAACTGCTTTTTAAAGATCACTGCAAACCAATTGCCTGTAAGTTAAGGATAGCTTTAAATCACTTTGGTGCTGCTAATACTGACTGTAGCATTATTTAGTAGTTTCTTAAGCTGTGTTTTGGTTTGGTTTTTTTGTTTATTTTTTTTCTTGAGTTTTTTGTTTGTGAAGGTAATATTTAAGTTTACCTTTAGAAAGGAATAATTCTAAGATAATAGCTGATAGAAGAAATTATGAATGATTTTCAGCTCACTTTGTCCAGGACAGAGAATGTAAAATAATGGGATTTTTTTCTATATTTACATGGCTTTGCAAATACTGATAAGAATTTACTCTCAACTGAGTATAACTTAGTGTTTTAAATTAGATAGTTCAAATTATAGATTAAACATTTGCAAGGTTAATATTTTCAGACATGTGGAGATTTAGTGTATTTGAAAGAAACAGGTTTTTTTTAAACTATGAAACTATGAAAACTCATAGATGAGTGTTATTTGAACTCTTAAATTAGGTGAATAACTTTAAATTCAAACAAATAACCACCATAAATTGAAAAAAAGTAACCCTAAATTGAAACAAATAGTCCTATATTCAAACAAATAACCCTAATTTCAAACAAATAATAACCCTCAATTCAAATAAATAACCCTAAATTCAAGCAACTAACCCTAAATCCAAAAGACTGCATCAAGATGGCAGATAAAGGGGGAATTAATCTGAATCATTGCATTTGCAGGATTGGACCCTAAACCCGGGGCTCCTAAGAGTGAATTTGTTGGGTTTGTTGTGCTCTTTCTTGCATGAAATTGGAAACTTTGCAGGACTCTTGCCTAACACCTGGGTGGACTGATAATACCAGTTTGTAGTAAATTACCTGTGGGGAGAAGGGAAGAGGCACTTGTTGGCTGTGGTGTGCATAGCAATTGCAGTCTGCTCCTGCCCTTCCCATTCCTGCCCTGCTTCTTCCTGCTGACACCATCCCCGTGCTGGCGTCAGCGCTTGTGTGGCTCACAGCAAACCTGACTGGGGAGCTGTCACCACAGCTGACAGCACAGGAGACAACAGGAGCGGCCTTTATAGGTGTCTGCTTAATGTCTGCTCTAGTACAAGGCTGCTTTTTCTCGGGGCAAAGCCAGAGTAAAAAGATCTTGCCTTTGCTTTTCCTATGCTGTTTGCAGGACCACTTTCATGGATGGTTTTGCTGCTGCGGTTGGGTCTGAGCAAGTTACTCCTAGTAACATTTTGTAAATCAGATGGCAGAAATGTTGGAGATGTAAAAAAACCCCAAACAACCCAAAACACAAACCTCTAGAAAAATGCTCGTTTAGTAAGTTCTTCTCCATCCGAAAGGGTTATTTAACCCGTTTAAAGGGTTCTGTTAGCATTCCAATTGACGATGCAGGCGCATTAACAGCTGCAGAAGCACTTTGATGTGGCAGCATTACGTGGTAGGTGGACTGAGCAAGCTGCTGGGGGTGGGGCAGGAATTTCATAAACTAGCTCTGCTTCCAGAAAATTACATTGTCAAATGATGTCTTAGGTAAATCACACTGATGTTTACTTGTGAGAAGAGCCCACGTGGGTCTTTCCACTCTGGAAAAAAACCCATAGTGTTCTTGATCCACTTTTATAGTTCACCAAGGGACAGAGAGCTTTGCTGTGGAAAGGTGTAGCAAATCATGACAAATCATTTCCTCCTCAAAATCGTTTTTCTACACTGATTCCTTTATATCTCTTCCAATACTGTTTCAGTAAAGTAATGCAGATAGCCATTCCAGAGTAAACATGTAGAGCTGAGTGTGGTAGTTGCTGCTTTGGAATCCACTGATACTGCAGACTTTAATTTTTCTCTTGCATAATTTTAACAGCCTGACCTGAGTCCCTCAGAGCAAGATGACAAGACTCCAGGGAGACTCCAGACTGTCTGGCCACCACCGAAAGCAAAGCATGAAGAAGTAAAAGTAGGATTAAAGTACACAGAAGCAGGTAAAACAAAGAGGTGAAGCATGCAGGAATTAGTTTCTGACATTTTTAATCTTGTTTAATAGAGAGATGGTGATAAGTTACAGTATTTTCTTATCTGGAAAAGCAGACTTTGTGTTTTGGATGTGTCCTTTACTGCTGCTTGTTAAGCAGCTGATTTTTAGATGTAAATGGCTAAATTTCTGCTGAAATCTAAATGTCTGCCTGTACAAATTCACTAAAAAGAAAGGGGGTATGGGGTGGTGGCAAATCAGGTTATCCACTTCTGGTGGGATTCAAAGCAAATGAGTGACTCAGTAATGAACAAATGGACACCTGGCTGCCTTTTCCATTGCCTTAGAATGTGGAAGGCAGGGACCTGCCAGACTCTAGTCCAGGTCCAGATTTTCTTCAGGTAGTGTCCAGAGAAATGAGGAATGGCACTATTGCAGCATGCAACACTTCTGTCTGTTCAGATGTCTCTTAGCTGATCCTGCACTCATAGATGAAAGGGGATGTCTGAAACACAAGGCTACGTAGTTACCAGATAAGCTCTCCACACAGTAATAACTTCCTAATCTTTTTATTGTTTAGATGAATACTTACACAACTTATTTACAAGAAGAAAAGTGATTATTGTAGCCACTGCCCCTCTGTTTGAAATTTGTGCTCTTAAGTGTTAAAGAGGAAGTCTGTGTTACTCAGAAATCAGTCATCAAGAGTGGAATTGCCCAAAATACCAGAATGGAAGACAACAGAGCAGCTGTTCTGTGGAGAGTTGAGAAATACCACCTAGAAAGCATTAAGTGGATTTAAACCCCAAGCATTATAGTACTTTGCTGTGAGGAATTGTACAGGGTAATGCTGTGTGGTTCTTCCCATTTCTGGTGGATATCCATTTAGCCTTGCATATGGATGGAGCAGTGCATCCACTGATTCATGGTTTTTAGTATATTGTTTCTTTCTCCCTCTTTTTCTCAGTTTTCTCTGCCTTAACCTTCCTTTGTTCTTTTTTGGTAAAGTGGGCATGATACTGGAAGCATAAAAGTTGCTGGCAGATCCAGAAAAGTTGATTTGACAGGAATAATATGGTTCTGATATAGAAGAAAAATGAAATTTACAGTGCATCTGATTGGTTTGGGGTATAAGAGTCTATCACTAGGTGACCAGGACTGTTGACAGGGAGCATTACAGGCTTTCTCTTACTCTTAGGCTGCAATGACAGGATGAGGGGCAATGGTTTCAAACTAGAGAAGAGCAGGTTTAGATTGGGTGTTAGGAACAAGTTCTTCACCGTGAGGGTGCTGGAACGCTGCAACAGGTTGCCCGGAGAGGTGGTTGGGGCCCCATCCCTGGAGATACTCAGGATGAGTCTTGACAGGGCTCTGGGCAATCTGATGTAGTGGAGAATGTCCCTGCTGTTTGCAGGAGGGTGGGACTAGATGACCTTTGGAGGTCCCTTCCAACCCAGACCATTCTATGATTATAGAGGCCATATACTTGCAATATTTAATGTTACCCAGATAAATGTTTTTCAGTGACTGTAATCATCTGTGGCAAAACCAGATGCTGAATCAAGAAAGGAAAGGAAACTGAGTTGAGGAAAGCTCCAGATTCTGCTACTCAGAGAGAAAGAAATGAGGTCATGCTTTCCTGAAATGTGAATGGGAAGGCCAGGCTGGCCTAGAGCCCATGTAAATTGTTACTCTTCTGTTACTGGGATATTTTGGGTGGCAGTGTCATCAGCATGTTGACGGTTAGTTTGCTAAGTCAAGTTTTTATCCAGAGCAGATTCTGCAGTTCATTAGTCACTGCAGTGTCTGGCAGGGAGAGGGATTTCAATGAAAACAAACTGCTGGTGATTCAGCTGGGATGAGACGGAAGTGATGCTTTAAAAGGAAGCAGCCTAATGCTTCGTCTACAGCGTATGTTTAAAGTGCAGCAGAGCTGGAGGTGTACCTGGGTGATGAGCAGGTTTGTGTTTCTCTCAGCTATTCATGGAGGCCCAGAAAGCAGCCGTGGCAGCAAGGGCACTGCCAGCAGTTGTAAATTGGATGGATCACTTACATCTGCTTTGCTGAGTTACTAGGGTGACACTTTTAAAGTGCTAGTGTGGGGATGAATTTTTGCTGCAAGTGAAGGGTAGTTCTGTTCATGTGTAGTGCTGATACAGTTTAAAACCCAAACTTTGTATTCAGTACTGGTTTTACTGCTGGAGGTAGGGTTTTTGATCTTGTTAGGGAACATGAAAGTGGCAATACAGTGTCACTTCTGAACTCAGGATCCTCTCTCTCATAGTGGTTGGTGCCTTCAGAGTACCTGTACACACCAGAAGTTCCCCTTGTGCCCCTTCCAGACACCAGTACCTTGGAAATTCCTTGTCCACAAAAAGGGACAGCCTGAAACTGAGTGGTCCCAGCCAGTCTCAAGCTGAATCTCTGTTTTTCACCCTGTTGCTTTGTCCTGACAGTTCAGATCAGATGAAAAATTCTTGATCTCAGAATAGAGTTAAAAATCTGTGTGGCAAGGATGTCTGTGGTTTTAGTCTTCCTTTACCAGTGATCCATGAAAAATGGTGAAGTGGCTTGTTTTTACTTCCAGGCAGTGGTTTATGTTAGACTGGATTATGAGGTGGGTGTTAATTTAGCACAGCTTTATTTCAGGTTTAAACAAGAAGAACCCCTCACAGGTGTTAGATACACACTTAGATCACACTGACGGGTGCATCTGTGGCTCAAAACCTTTGCACCTCTGCCAGAGTACAACAATCTGTACAGGTTTTATGAGGTAGCAGAGTTTTTTCCTCCAGTTTTAGTGTTCACAATACCACCGAAAACATCGAAGTTGGAATCCTGTAATCGTCCTTAAAGCTCTGCAATCAAGTCTTTGATTTGCTTCCTTCATCACTGTGTGCTATGGCAGCTATGACAGGAAGGCTGCAATACTGAGGGAGAACATTCCTGCCTTTTTGATCTTTTCTCACCTCCTTGCCGTCTTTTTCCTCATTGTCCCTGTTGCTTGCTGGGAGCAAGAAATACAGGCTTATTGTGGCCTATGCAGCAGACATCACAGTGACTCACAGCAGCTTGGAGGAGAAGCTAGCTCCCTCCTGAGGCTTGCAGTCTGGCTTCATGTGTGGGGAACCAACTGAAACAGCAAATGGACATAACAAGGAACAAGTGTATGAGGCTGGCTAGGCCTAGGGAGGTATTAGATGTGCAGCAAACTGGTGAACAAATGTAACTGCAGCAGGATTTGCTCTGGCCTTTTATGGTGTCTTGTGTAGTCAAAGTATAATCCGTCCCCCCCAATACCTGAATCTCAATCTTGAATTAAAAGGATGCTACCGTGATATTTTGGCATATATTGTGCTTTCCTCATCCTTTGAGTCATCTTTTCCATTGAGCAAGTGACTGTGTTGTCAGCTGTGTAATTAGCTGAAGCTGCCTAGATGGTTCTCAAAAGACATGGGAGCTTCTTTGAACTGTGTCAGTCTAAAGCAGCTGAAATCCAGGGGGTCTGCAGTGCATTGCACCATTGATGTCCTGGAGAACTAGCAAAAGGATATTTTGCTCTGGAGTTGTAAGTTTATTCCCTGTAAAGCTTCGCTGTGTGATCAAAGGCATCTCTCTGCGTATTTCTCTGCTCCTGCATTTCTGTTGTGATTTTGTTAAAAGTGGCATTTTGCTTCATAGTTCTTGGAGAGATTAATCCCATTTTTTAAACGTGAAGTGTGGTGGAAGGGTAGGAGGTTCAGGTGTCACGTGTGGAGAAAATATTTAGCCAGGCTGAGGAGGCCAATTCATGTCTGTCCTGAGTGTGCTCATCTGTTATACCAGATCACACAGAATTCACAGATGGCCTTGTTCAGCCTGGAGAACTGAAAACTCCAGGGGGACCTTAGAGCTGCCTTCCAATACCTGAAGAGATCCTGCAGGAAGGCTACAGAGAGACTTTTCATCAAAGTGTCTAGAGACAGGACAAAGGGGAATGGTTTGAAGCTGAGGCAGAGCAGGGTTAGAGTGGAGCTGAGAAAGAAGTTCTTCAGTAGGAGGGTGGTGAGATTCTGGAACAGACTACCCAGGGAGACTGTGGCTGCCTGCCTGTCTGAGAGTGTTGAATGCCAGGCTGGATGAGACCTTGAGCAGCTGAGTCTAGTTGAGAGGTGTCCCTGCCCATGGTGAGGAGATTGGAGCAGATGAGTTCTGAAGTCCTTTCCAACCTGAGCCATTTCATGATGTAAATGCAGAAAATAAGCAGCTTATGTGAGAAAAAGAGAGGCACAATGATCTGAACCAAGAGGTGAGAGATAAGAACATGGTTTCTTATCTTCCTTTAACATAAACTTCCTTTGTGGCCTTGAACAATTTGTGTTTGTCTGTACAAAGAACATAATGCTTGGTGTTGTTAGTGGCCTGAAAGACATTGTTGTTACAGTGGCTGCTAACAGTTGCTTTCAGCTTCAAATGAAAAAGAAACTGACTTTTTTTTAGTAATTGCACTTTATTGGATTTCAGTGTGGTATTTAGGGTTTAGTTCTGGGATTCTGTTGTAAATTTTTTTACAGTGAATTAGATTAAGCAGGACTACAGCAAGGAGGGTGTTCGTCACTGGTTGAAGACAGAGTTTTTGTGATTCAATGGTCACTGCTCAATTCACTGTGGCCTCGGTGCAGATGGGCTGCAGAAGGAGTTTGTCAACTGTTTTCCTACCATTCTGTGCAGCGTGGCAGGTCTGCTTGTCCAGCTTCTGTCAGTGCTTCACATTCTTACAGATCCATTGCCTGGGATTGAGAGACTGATCTCTTTATTACAAACCAGGTTGTTGTTGCTGTATTGTGTTCCTCTACAGCAGCATGGTGCTTTCTCCCCTTACTTACACCAATTAAAGCTGTAATTGGATGGACTGGGGAGGTATTTGGGTGTAGTCCTGCTTGGAAATATCTGCAGAGGGGGAATGGCCTCACGTTGCACAATGGGAGGTTTAGGTTGGATATTAGGAGAAACTTCTTCCCTGAAAGGGTTCTCAAACAGTGGAACAGGCTGCTCAGGGAGGTGGTTGAATCCCCAGCCCTGGAGGTGCTGAAGAGGCAGAAATGTGCTGAAGGATATGGTTTAGCCTCATCCTTGGCAGACTTAGGGAATGGTTGGACTGGATGAGCTTAAAGGTCTGTTCCAAACAAAATGCTCCTATGATTCTAAACAGTGTTGTGTGTGTGTATCAATGCAGCAGGCACTTTGCCAGCTGTCTTGCAGACCTGTCTGCTAAGAACTGCTTTGGAAATACTTTTAAAAACCTTCAAAACCAAGCAAGCAACAGAAACTTTCTTTACTTTTCTCTCCCCACTTCAGCTGAAGCTGTCATTTGTACTGTGGCTCTTAAATCACAGAATCAGGTAGATTGGAAAAGACCTTTGAGATCAGAGTCAAACCTATCATGCAACACCTGCTAATTAACTAAACCATCCAGTCTCCTTTTAAACACTTTCATGACACTGACTCCACCACCTCCCTGGGCAGCCCATTTCAATGCCAATCACTCTTTCTGTGAAGAACTTTATCCTAATGTCCAGCCCCAAACCTGCCCTGGCACAGCTTGATACTGTGTCCTCTTGTTCTATCACTGGGTGCCTGGAAGAAGGTCTTTTCCAACCTTGGTGGTTCTGTATTTCTATAAAAACTGCTTATGGCTGTGCTGTTTGGAAGAAAAGACAGAACATTTTCTGCTTTTTAGGTCTGTAGCCTGAACAAGGCCCTTCAAGAGCACAGCAATGTGAAAGCAAAACATAGAAATAGTTAAAAAGGTGCAACTGGTGCGCATGGAGTCCTCACTGCCACCTGGTGGCTGCAGCGGGAAGCTACATGGGGGAAATAATGGAGGAGGAAACAAAAACTGTGGTGAAAGGGAGTATTGAAAATGTTGAGATTGAGGGTTACCGGGCAGGGAGAGAAGAGCAAGAAACCCTCAGTATTCTGAGATTTAATGAATCAGCTTAATTAAAGGTTAATGATTTCCTCTATGCTGCGGGGTGTGTTGCACCTCAGGAGAGTGGGATTGCACTCCAGGTTGCCAGTGTTTATTCTCTAATTACTTCTAAATTGTGTTAAGATTGTTTTGCATGCTTCTGAATTTACTAAGTAAGGCTGTACTGACCAGAAGTGGCTATATTAGGTCATTTATCTTCAAAGCTGCTATTTGAAGCTTTGAGATCACGGCAGAGAAGGTTCCTAAACTGCTAATGCAAAATTGGAGGAGTAACTCATTTGAAACGAGTTATGGAGATTTCTGTGGGAAAGGTTTTCATCTAAGATTTTAGTCTAAATTATTCAAGGAGGGAAGTGGTTTTATTACCAGAGAAGTAAAGGTAATTGTTGCACAGCACAGTAGGAACACAGGTAGAATAATACTGTCCAGTTTGGGGGCCCTTGGTTCCATCAGGACCTCAGGGAACTGCTTGAAAGAGTCCAGCTCAGAGCCACCAAGCTGCTGCAGGCAGTGGAACATCTGTAAGGACAGGCTGAGGGAGCTGGGGCTTGGGGCAGAGGAGCCTGAGGGCTGCCCTCATTGCTGCTGCTAAAGATGTGCAGGGCAGTGTGGGCAGGACACAACCAGGCTCTGCTCAGGGATGGGCAAGGACAGGGCAAGGGGCACTGGAGGCAAGCTGGAGCAGAAGAGGTACCATAGGAATGGGAGGGAAAACTTTTTCCCTGTGAGGGTGTTGGATCCCTGGAGCAGGCTGCCCAGAGAGGCTGTGGAGTCTCCTCTGGAGACATTCAAACATGCCTGGAAGTGTTCCTGTGTGACCTGCCCTGGGTAGTCCTGCTCTGGTAGAGAGGTGGACTGGATGATCTTTTGAGGTCCCTTCCAACCCCTACCATTCTGTGATTCTGCGTTTACTTGACTTTTGGAGAGTGGAGTTTGCCATTTGAAGTGTGGTGATCCATGGCATGCAGCATTCCCAAGGTTCTAAGTTTTGACATCACCACATTTACCAGTGGATGCTTTGTACTTTTTTCATCTAGAACTGGTGGTGAACAGTGCAGCTTTCTCCGTGTCAGGACAGAGATCTCCATGAGCATGTTCCCTGCTGCTCTGCAGTCAGGGAATTTCTGAGGGATTATACTGCCGAGGGCTTTTTGCAAGTTTATTTTCATATGAAGTGTTCCTACGTGTGGCCTGTGGTTAATGTAGGAATGTCAGTGGGGGGTTGGTTGTTTTTTTTAAAATACTTACTATTTGATTTTGATTTGGTATGCTGGACAGTGCTGACATCCAGGAGCACATCCCTTAAGCAGTTCAGAAACAGCTGATCACTTTTTGGTGGGACAAAATGATAGGAATTGGAACTGAAAATGCTGGCCAAGGTATTTGAAATAATAAATAAAAAAAAACAAAACCAAAAACCAAAAAAAGGCAGGGAGTCTGCCAAGATTCCCTGCCAGGATGCATATTTAAATGCGTAAATTCCCTGTGTGAAGCTTCAGTCCAATCTCACTTATGCTTTTATCTCTAGCTCACCTAAAGATTTACGAGGAGGGAGTAGCAGGTGGGTGAACAGTGTCCTGTTGTCCGTCTGTGTCTAGTCTCTGGTATCGTTGTTACCGTGAAGGCAGCATTCACCTGTTGTTGATGGAGTAACAAGGGGGAATGCAGAGCTGTCTGCAGTGCCCAGCACTGTTTAGGACCAAAAGCTTAACAAAGACTGCAGAAGGCCTGTAACAGAGAGGAGGAAGGTTCAGAATCCTGGCTTACCTCACTTCAGTTGCAGTGGCTGTGATCGCACTAAAAAGGTCGACAAGGACAAGCGCAGAGTCTTGCACCTGGGCAGCGATAACAGCAGGCACCAGGACAGACCAGAGGTCATCCTGCTGGAAAACAGCTCCATGGAGAAAGACCTTGAAGTGCTGGTGGGCAGCAAGTCCTGGATGGAGAGCAATCTGCCCTTGTGGTCCAGAGGGCCGATGGCATACTGGGGGGCATTAAGAAAAGAGTGGCCAGCAGGGCTAGGGAGGTTCTTCTCCTCCTCTGATTTGCCCTGCTGAGACCACACCTGCAATACTGTGTCAAATTTTGGGCTCCCCAGTTCAAGAGAGACAGAGACCTGCTGGAGAGAGTCCAACAGAGACCTGCTAGGATGGTTGGGAGACTTGGGCATCTCTGTTATGAAGAACAACTGAGAACCCCGGGGATGCTTAATCTGGAGAAGAGAAGGCTGAGAGGGAAGCTGATCAAGGTCTATCAATATTTGTGGCAGCTTAGGTAGCAGGGGTTTGGTGGTATTTTGGATGAAGACTAACAGGTTTCATTCTGGTGTGATGAAGATGGTGAACCTGTGTACTTTTTATGAATGTGCTGCTTTGATTTGATACTGAGTCTGTAGAGTCCATAATGTACACAAAGTACTCTAGACTGGATCTTAGGAAGATCTTCAGTAGGAGGGTGGTGAGACTCTGGAAAAGGCTGTCCAGGGAGGCTGTGGCTGCCTCCTGCTTGGGGGTGTTGAAGGGCAGGCTGGATGAGGCCTTGAGCAGCTGAGTCTAGTTGAGAGATGTCCCTGCCCATGGTGGGGAAGTCAGAGCAGATGAGCTCTGAGGTCCCTTCAAACCTAAGCCATCCTGTGATGTTATGGTACTCTCAAATCAGAGTCTGTCTTTTTGGCTAAAACAAATATTTGAATAAAAACTTCCTAAAGAGAGTCTCTAATGTTGAAATATGAACTCCCTAGTGATTAAAACACCCTTTCTGTAGATCAAGAAGTTGTTTCTGAGTCTTCTTTAGAAGTCTAACATATTACCTCAGTGTCTTTGCCCTGTCTTCCTCTTTATTTCTATGAATAAAGAACCTGTCATTATCTGGAGTGTGGATGATCGTTGTTCATTAAGCACTTTCCTGTCCTCACACTTTTCAAACAATTGCAATATAGCAGTCTACTGAGTTAAAACTTTTTAAAGATTAAGATTTGTCTTCTTTTGGGGATGTTTTATTTTGTAGTTGAGTTAGGAGCACTGAATGTGTTCATTAGGGTGTCTAGAGACAGGACAAGTGGGAATGGTTTGAAGCTGAGGCAGCGTTAGAGTGGAGCTAAGGAAGAAGTTCTTTGGTAGGAGGATGGCGAGATTGGCGCAGGGTGCCCAGGAAGTCTGTGGCCGCCTCCTCCCTGGATGTGTTCAAGGCCATGTTGGATGAGGCCTTGAGCAGCTGAGTCTAGTTGAGAGGTGTCCCTGCCCATGGTGGGGAGGTTGGAGGAGATGAGTTCTGAGGTCCCTTGCAGCCAAAGCCATTGTGTGACTCTACAATACACTGTACTGAGATGCCCAATATGAGATGGTGGTGGTGAGTCCATAGGATTGTTTCAAAGACTTACAAACAAACCATATGAACTGTTCTTGATGCATTACATCCCTCAAGAACAAATTAGTCCTTAATTCTACTGTGAAACACCATTTAAATGATGATGCAAGTGGACAACTTTTGGATTCATTTCTTCTAATATGACTCTGAAGCTCTGCTTCTTTCCTTTGAAGTTTCATAATGAGAGTCTGCTCATATTCATTACAGCTGTGTGAATAGTTCTTAGGAGATCAGAGAGCATTCAGGCAGTTTTGAAATAGTTTAAGCAACTTACTTTGGAGTTTGTTAGGATTTCCCTGCACATAGAATCAGTGATCTTCATAGAATGGCTCATGTTGGAAGGGACACCTTTCAACTAAACTCAGCTGCTCATGGCCACATCCAGCCTGGCCTTCAACACCCCCAGGGAGGAAGCAGCAACAGCCTCCCTGGGCAGCCTATTCTAGAGTCTCACCACCCTTGTACTATTGAAAAGAACCTGCGTAAACCTTTCTGCTGTCATACCTGTATGCCTTTAAATAGACCCTTCTGCTCTCATACTCATATGCCCCTAAGGTTCTTCAGTGCATTTGTGTCCTCTCTGCTGCAGCATGAGGAGAAACTTTCCAGTGAGGGTGCTGGAGCCCTGGAACAGACTCCCCAGAGAGGTTGTGGAGTCTCCTCTGAAAACTTTCCAAACCCACCTGTATGTGTTCCTGTGTGACCTGCTCTAGGTGATCCTGCATTTGGCAGGAGGGTTGGACTGATCTCTGGAGGTCCCTTCCAACCTCTAATATTCTGTGCTTGTTTATACAAGCTGGCAAGCATTTGTCCTTTCATGATACGTGGTGCTGTTGTCTTCAGACAGTTGCTGCCTGTGATTCTGTAACAGATTCCATTTCTGCCTCCGTAGAGCAGTCTGAGTGCTTCGTTCACCTCTTGTCCATCTCGATTATTCACCCATTTTTAATTGTTTGGTTTGCTTCTTCAGCTGTTCTATTGTGCTTCCACAATAACTCTCTTACCCATTTATGTTCTGTGTTCAATGCAATGACAGGACCCAGAGGTGCTTTCTCTGTGCTATTCATACTTAGTTAAGACACAATCTCATTTCCTTCTTGCAACTATTACCTCATTGTGGATGTCAGTTCCGAGCTTTAACGTTTCAAATGTTGTAGTACCTTATGATCAAGAAAATATTATTAAAAGATCCTCACTTCTAGATCCTGATTTCTTCTCCTGATAGCTTTTTAGTCAAAGTTATTTTTGTATAATCCCTCTGGACAACTTTAAAGTTGTGAAGCAGATTGATGCCAACTCTGGAAGTGAGCTAGGGAAGACTGTTATCAGATTTGCACTGTTCAATGTATACATATTGGTTGAAAAATCAGATGAAATACTAATTATAGTTACCTTTTCCTGCAATTCTGTGTCTGTATTGTAACTCAAGTTATGAAGCTGTCTATTATTGACTGTATCTAAGGATGCAGAACAGGATCCACCACATCAGCCTAGCTGATCACTCCTGGGATTTTTTTTTTTTTTGCTAATCAAATTCTAAACCTATGGTGTTGAACAAGGAACTTTCATATGTGTATGTCACTATCAAAATTCAACAAGGTAATTGTTAGGAAAAATGTGCAATTAGTTCTTTCCTGCAGGACATTGTCTGCTTGCAGAAGCTTTAAAGACAGCAGTGCACAATCATGGAAGAAGAATCTACTTGCAAACTATTAAATATGCAAACACCTTCTCTGGTTTAGAAAGTTCTGAATTGCAAATCAGGTTGCTGGAAGTGGACTGGAAAAGTACTACTTAACTTTTATGGGCTTTAATTTTTTGCAACAGCTGCTTTTTGTCTACTGAGACAGGTGAAATAGGCTTCTAGCTTGTCTCAACTAGGATGTAATTTTGTTCCCTAAGAAACGGAATTACTTTTATTTCACAGTCCCACCACTCTGCACTATGGGAGTTTTTAACTTACCTTTGCAGGGGCCTGTAAGTTTGGGAACTAATACAGGCTTTGTGTTGTACCCCCAGATCCCTGGAAATTAGGCATAGGTGACATGGAAGAGTAAGATGGTTATGTTTAATTAATGGTAGGAAGGACCCCAAACTGCTGGAGTGAGTCCAGAGGAGGCCACAAAGATGATCCAAAGGCTGGAACACCTCTGCTGTGAGGACAGGCTGAGGGAGCTGGGGGTGGTCAGCCTGGAGGAGAGAAGGCTTCAGGAGAACCTTAAAACTGCCTTCCAGTAGCTGAAGGGGTCCTGCAGGAAGGCTGCAGAGGGACTTTTCATCAGGGCAGCTAGAGACAGGACAAGGGCGAATGGTTTGAAGCTGAGGCAGAGCAGGGTTAGACTGGAGCTGAGGAAGAAGTTCTTCAGTGTGAGGGTGGTGAGACTTTGGGATAGGCTGCCCAGGGCAGCTGTGGCTGCTTTCTGCCTGGGGGTGTTCAGGGTCAGAATGGATATTCTAAAATGCATTGCTAACTACCAGCACATGTAACAAATTATTTATGTAAGACTTTCTGATGTATATTTGCTTTATCTCACTCATAAACATTCTGGTTTATGAAAGTTTGCTGGAACTGCAGTGGGTTAGAATTAGTGACTGAAGCATCCAGGTGCATAAGTTAAAAAGTATGTCTGAATGGCCAACAAATCCTGTCATTTGTTACTTATTTTCCTTATGATGGAGTAGTCTCAAAACAAAGGAAAAAGCAGTGAATTAGAAGTGGGAAACGAAAATTAAGTTAGAGCTGCTTGGAGGTGAATCTGTGCAGTGAATTATTTGCTTTTCTGGTAGTTTGCCTTATGTAAAGGACTAACAGCTTTTTCTCAGTACTGAAATCCTCCTTTGCTTGTGGTCATTTTTCAGGATAGGGGCATTTGCCATCTGGTTTCTATCTGCTTTGTTTCATGAAGCCACTCAGAACAATATCTACATTATATGATACTGTAATCTCCACCCTCCTCATCCTTTTTGGGCTATCTGTGCTAATGTTTCCTGATGTTTAGCCAAACCCTTGTGTACTTCAGCGTGGGCTTGTGCTGCTTCTGTCACTGAGGACCCCTGAAAAGAGCCTGTCCTTGCCTTCTTTACACCCTGCTTCATAGATCCAAGCTGATCTTCAAGAAGTTCCTCACTGTATGAGTGGTGAGACAATGGAACAGGTTGCATAGGGAAGTGGTGGAAGCCCCATCCCTGGAAGGTTTTAAGGCCAGGCTGGATGTGACTCTGGGCAACTTTACGTAGTGGAAAGTTTCCCTGCCCTTGGCAGGGGAGTCGGAATTGGATGATCGTTGAAGTCCCTTCCAGCCCTGACAATTCTGTGATTCTGTGATCTTGTGTCACCCAAGACATGCCAGCACACCCCTGGTTTGGGTGCTGTCAGAAGAGATGTGTGTTCTGAGCTTTTCAAGTCTTTCTTCATACTGGGTAATGGAAGGTTGATTCTGCAAGCACCCTGTTGAACTTGCCCGGTCTCCCAAAGAGCCTGCCAGGAAGGCAGTGGCTGTAGGGGATAAGTATGTCAGCTACCCCTAATGCAGAGGTTCCTCTGAAGAGCTTTATGAAAGAAAGCAGACAAAAGTCAGATGGTAACTGCTCCAACCCAAGCCAATCTATGTAATGTCAGTTTATTGCACAGGAGACAATGCATTGTGGGATATCAATTTGTGATGCTCTTGCTTTGCTCTTGCAATGTTTGAAGCAACAAATTAGGTTTATGAATTCTTATAATCTGGTACTTTCAAAGCATGCTTTTGAGGGCTAACTAAAGCATAAAAGAGATGCTACACTCTATCTTACCTCTGCTTTAGAACAGAGATTAAACAAAGACACCTCCAGAACTTCTCAGCTCTGAGAAGTAATGAAAACCATCTACCAACCTAAATATTTTAAGGTGATGGCATCTTGCTAAATACCTGTCTCAAAAACAACATCTACTTACCCTCTTTAAAACTCTTTAACTTCTTATGCTGTGTTAGGTTTTATCCATGGGAGTTCCTCCACCATTCTCTTGACATAAACATTTGTGTCAAGATAAGAAAACAAACACCAGAGGTTGGGAATGGGTAGACATAGTAAAAAATCTGCCTTTGGTCCCAGCAAAGGTTTATATCAGTGTATGTGAACTATGACTCTTTTAGCCAAATCCCAAAGAATGTTAAGCATGGGGCAGGCCCACAGAGAAAGTAGATCTTTTGTTAAGATAGATCTCCAGATCTCTCCCCTTCTGCTAGCCATACTAAGAGCTGATTGTTAGCAGCATTTCCAAAGCCTGTTGTTTGCTTCAGTTACCATGTGACCTTAAAGAGCATAACATCAAGTCAGGATGTTGGTCAGGTTCATGCCCTGCAAACTGAGGGAGTGCTTATCCAACTGAGGTGCCAGAGGGGTCACAGCTGTTTCTGGGGACCTGAGGCTGCTGCTTTTGTTAAGTCCTGTCTAGGTGAATCTGAAACCCTTGACACAAGAAAGGCATGTATGTGATGGAGAGGGTCCAGAGGAGAGACACAGAAATGCTTAAGAGGCTGGGGCATGTCTGCTGTGAGGACAGGCTGAGGGACATGGGGCTCCAGGCAGACCTAATAGCAGCCGGACAGTGCCTGAAGGGGGCTTCACGAAGGCTGCAGAGGGACTGTTTGCAGAGGCCTACAGGGACAGGATGAGGGCAGTGGTTTGAAATGAGGGCAGAACAGTTTGAGATTGGATGTGAGGAGCAAGTTCTGCACCATGAGTGTGCTGGAACACTGCAACAGGTTGCGTGGGGAGTTAGTTGAGGCCCCATCCCTGGAGATATTCAGGGTGAGGCTGGACAAGGCTCTGATTTAGTGGGGAATGTCCCTGCTGACTGCAGAGGGGGTTGGACTGGATGATCTTTGGAGGTCCCTTCTATCTGAAACCATTCTAGGATTCTAATATGAAGAAGTCAGCGGAAGTAAGAGCAGAAAATCTAGACATTCATAGACCTAACCAGTTGGGATGCCAGCAGAGCAGGCCTGCAGTCTTCCCTTGCTGGAGTGTTCTAAGTAAAGGCTCATCAGAAAGACTGTAGGGGTTAGATGTTATTCCTAGTTGGAATCACTGAAGATGTGTCTTGTGCAATATCAGTCCTTTTGATTTTCTGTATTAAAACAGCTGTTTGTGTATAGGTAGCTTCACCTGCAGCTGGAAAAAATAGCTTTGCATTCCAAACTTCCACATCACCAACCAAAAAAACCTCCAAACCAAACTAAAAAGCAGCTAAGCACTGTAAAAGTTTACTGATCTGGTTCTTTGGTTCATGCTTTGATGTTCATCTGAGGTTTTGGCAGTTCTACTGTTCCAGGGCCCATACAGACCCCTTAGCGTTAGAGAACACAGACAATGACATGTAAAGTCTTGGGACTGTTTTCTGCCCTTGTTTAAATTAAGATTTGAGTTTTGTTTTGGGGGTTTGTTTTTGAGATTTTTTGTTTGTTTGTTTGTTTTGTTTTTGGTTTTTTTTCAGTTGAAGAAGCAGAAACCAAGGCAGGGAACTGAAAATACCCTTATGGATTAATTTTAGTTTACAATGAGAGGTTTTGGTAATCAAAGAGTGAACTTCAACTGCCTGTTCAGGTTTGCTGTAGCTTCTGGGCCAATGTCTTGAATCATTACACAGATGTAAGGAAAAGTCTTGGGCTTCTTTGTAGCCATGGTGTGGAATGAGGGTGTCCCAGGTTGGGAACTATAAGGTTAAAAAGAGTCCTCTGGGGACTAGAAGATTGTTATTCAATCCCATAATTCTGCTGTCTCTTCATAAGCTCATAGCAAGGCCAGCTTGTTTCCTCCCTCTCCAGCCTTGTGTCGGGCAGGAGCTGTGTTATTGGGACAAACATGTAAGGATAGGCCTGGTTTGGGGCCTCCAGAGGCTGTGCTTAGGCCTCTCGGATGGCAGAGGCATGGGGTGGGGGGGGAGGGTTGGAGCACTGGGAATGATAGATTTAGTTTTGGGTTGGGGGAAAACTCAGGGGGTTCACGTATGGATTCTGTATCTGCTTTGTAATTTCAGATTAGTTACAGTTACAGATGTAACTCTCTCCAAGTATAATTCAGGTTTTTTTTCTCCAATTCATTTGAGAGCTTTACTCTATTGGCTCTTCAAACCCATGACAGAGGGAAACCCATGTTCCAGGGCCCCACATGGTAAAGCTACACCTTAACATTACATCCATCATGAAACCTATGGAATTGACGTCCAGCCTCCTCCTTTGGTCACAGCTGACTTACATTTCTCTGACTCTCAAGTTTCATGTTTCTAATTCTGTTGCAACTTTGGATTTTGTCATGTTCTTGCCGAGTGGCAGAACTGTGCAGCACCCTGCGAAGGCACTGAACCTCTGTAATTAACCTTCATCTGGTAGAATTACGACAAAGATCTCTTTTGTCTCTTTTGCCGTTGGATACCTTTCAGGTCTCCATCTGTATTTGTGATTGCTCTTTTCCCCAGCTGGCCTGTGTGCAGTGACTGTCTGCTTACAGTTTGTCCCAACTGAAGTTCAAGTTAAATCACTGTATTAGTGCATGCGAGTTTAGATTTCCGGTGAGCATGTGTGCATGTGCGTGTTGGGATGTCCTAGCAGCTCTACCTTTATCTGCATAGATAAGCAAAACTGAGGTTTACTTTTCTTGTGTCCATCTGATGTCTTTCCCCTGTTTGCCCTCTCAGCATGGAAGGCCTCTTGCCTTTACCCTCTGCTCTTCAGAGGAAAAGCTACTCGAGTAGTCTTAGAAATCAGGATAGTAACCGTGCTCAGATTTTCTTTCGCATCCCATTGTCCAGCAAGATCTCCTACACCTGTGTTCTGGAGCTGGTGCTGCTGTACTGGGGATGACACGTTCCATTCTGACTCTAATGCCATATACTGCTCCTCTTGTTTCAGAGTACCAAGCTGCCATCTTGCATCTAAAGAGGGAACACAAAGAAGAAATTGAGACATTGAAGGTAAACTTCTGGAATTATTTTCTTGTCTTCCTTTTACTGACTCTGGAGCAGTTAAAACATGGAATTAATGCATACTTGTGCTGGTTTGAGGCTAATTAGAATATTTTAATAGAGAAAATTACACTTTAGGCTGTGAAAGGAAAACATCATGATGTCTACTTCACTCATACACTTGCTGAAAAATTGTTTTGGGAAAAATAACCAAAATATAAATAAGTCAGTCTCGGTCTGTCACTTGCTGGAGAGCATCTGGGGTGGTCTAGCAGCTTCTGGCTCTGACTCTTCTACCGCTTAATTTTCACTAACCACTTTTCTTCTAACTCCCCTGGCCGATCCTCCTAATTTACCTTGCACGTAAGGCAAACCTTGGGGTAAGGTACAGGGGTGGGGAGAAGGTGGAAGGGTGGTTGGGAGCCCCTCCTGGGGTCTCTGATTTCTGGGAGGGGAGTTGTGTTTCTGTATTCCCTTTACCTTGTCTATTTCTGTAACTATTCTTGTCTATAGTGTATATCTCTGCTTGTACATTGTGCTGAGCTGTAAATAGAGCTTCAGTCCTTAACTTCCAGCCAACTGAGTTCTAGTCTGGGTCATTTTACAAAGTGTGGAGGTGCAGGGAACTCCCAAACTGTCACAACACTTAAAAAGTACTTTCCAGCAAATGTTAAGAATTTGTTTGTTTCTAAGAATGATTTGCAACTAGCTGCCAGCACAGGATAAATGTAGTTGTGGTCCATACACGCACCTGGGTCAGGGCAACCCCAAGCACCTATGATTCTATGCACTTCCATTTGATGGCAAAAACATAGAATCACATAATTATCAGCGTTGGAAGGGACCTCAAGGATCATCCAGTTCCAACCCCCCTGCTGTGGACAGGAGCACCTCACACTAGATCAGGTTGCCCAGACGCACATCCATCCTGGCCTTAAAAACTTCCAGGGATGAGGCTTCTACCCTCCCTACCACCTATTCCACTGTCTAACTACGCTCATGGGGAAGAACTTCCTAAGGTTTAGTCTCAATCTCCCCTCCTCGAGCTTGGATCCATTCCTCCCAGTCCTGTCACTACCTGACACCCTAAAAAGTCTTGCCCCAGCTTTCTTGTAGCCCCCTTCAGATACTGAAAGGCCATAATAAGGTCCCCTTGGAGCCTTCTCTTCTCTAGACTGAGCAATCCCAGCTCTTTCAGCCTGTCCCCGTAGGAGAGATTCTCCATGCTCATGACCCTTCTCTGGACACATTCTAGCACCTACAGATCTTTCTTTTAATAGTGGCTCCGTCTTTGTCAGGGACATGGGCAGTGACATTGTGAGCACCCTTAGCAACTTTGCCACCGACACCAGGCTGTGTGTTGCACTGGACTCACCTGAGGGAAGGGATCCATCCACTGTCTCTTCCTTGTTGCTTCTACCTACCACTGCCTCCATGCCCCTTCCTTAACAGCAGGCTTCTTGATTGTTGGACCTCAGCCCAACCCAGTGTAAGGCCTCAGGTTCATGAAAGATGCATAGTGACTAAATGACTGTGAAATGTTGCTCTTGTGCCCGGTTTCCTGCGGTTAGTGTTTTAAGGCTTTCCTGAAATAGACTCTGCACCCAGCTTATGGTGTCAAGTACTGATGAATAAATTTAGAGCATCACATGCTTCTGTGGCTTCTGAGGGCTGGGCCAGCAGAGCAGTGCTCCTGGCTTCTTTCTGGATGAACTTGACAATGGATTCCTTGTCCTAGAATGTGACCCATTGTAGATGCATCCTTTTTCTTTGTGCAGTTGTTTTGGAGCTCTTAAGTTCTCTGGAATGCGTAGAACACCATGTGAAAATTTCTATGTAGTGCCAGATTAATGACTAAAAACCATTTAGGCTGGGAATACTGAATTCCTGTCCTCTTAATTTGTCCAAAGAAGGTTGACACTTCAGTTACTCATTTTGTGAAAACATGTCGAATCTTTCTGTAGCATGTTATATATTTTTTCTGAGAGTCAGATGCTGCTACCTGGTATTGGTGCTCTGAGAAATCATAAATTGATAGTTCTACTTTGAAGTTTTAGTAGTTCTGTGAATGAAAAAGTGTAACAATGTCTGGCTCCACAACAGAGTTCAGAGGGTTGTGATTGGTGGCACAGAGTCAAGTTAGAGGCCTGTGGCCTGTGGTGTTCCCATGGGATCAGTACTGGGTCCAGTTTTGTTCAATGTCTTTGTTAGTGACCTGGATGAGCGGATTGAGTGGGCCCTGAGCAAGTTTACTGATGCAAAACTTGGGGGG
>VWZE01015450.1:159408-199733 GCA_013396675.1 Eubucco bourcierii | reverse complement strand
TGGGTGTTTTATTTTTTTTTTTTTTTTTTTTTTTTTTTAGCTAGTGTATTACCAAAAAAATGATTTTTATTTTTTTTAAACAGGTATAATCAACACATTTTGACCTGGCTGCTCTTAGTTTTGTGTCTCACAGGTTAGTAGTGACAGAACAAGAGGGAACAGCCTCAAGCAGCACCAGTGGAGGTTTAGGCTGGATATTGGGAAGAATTTTTTCACAGCAAGAGTGGTCAGGCACTGGAAGAAGCTGCCCCAGGAGGCAGTGGAGTCCTCATCCCTGGAGGCATTTGAAGGTCATTCAGATGTAGTGCTTGAGGATGTGGTTTAGGAGTGAAGGTTGCAGAGTAGGGTTGATGGTTGGACTTGGTGGTCTTGGGAGGTCTTTTCCGAGCTGAACGATTCTGTGGTTGTGCGACTCTGCAGCTTGTCAGAAGTCACCCTGCTTTGAAATCTACCATTAAAATCTGGAGGGCAGTGTGTCCTGGTAGGGCACAGTGCCAACCCCACTTCTTAAATGACGTTTTGTTAATATCCTGACCTCTGGTAGGCACATTTTGCTTCAGGATGCTGATATTTTAGTGGTAACCTTTACAAGATGAAATGCATCCTTAAGGTGGCTAGCTCCTTTTAGTGGTCTTTACTGGATTTTCATTGTCCCAGAGTGCAGAAATGGAAGAAAATCTGTCTCCTTGCATGCTTCTGTCTGCCGAGGTGGAGTTGCAGCTGAAAGAGCAACCAAGGTCAGCAAGGGTTTATTAGTCAGGCCTCTCTAATGAGCTGCTCAGGCTTTGCAGCATTGCCATGTGGTGCTGCTGCTGAAGGTCTCCCAGCTTGTGGTTAATTATTAATACTGCTCTGCCTAACTTGAACATTCGCAGTCTTTTGTACCTAGCTGCTAAACGTCTCGCCACAGTAGGTGTACTCTGTGTCTTTAGGAACCTTCTCCGTGGCTGCTTTGCCCTTGTGAAGGAATTCTCCCTGTTCAGTGCACTGCAAGAGAATAAGATATAAAGACATAAAAAATAGGAGAAAAAAGGCAATGGAATCCTATGAAATTGCATTAAAACACCAATTTTGGAACTCCCAAGGTTCCCGGACAGTGGGAGCAAGACTGCCTTTAAAGCAGAAAAAACCCAACAGGAGAAAAATCTCCCTGTAATGAAAAATTTCTATGGAATTGCTAGAGAAAGCGGAGTAGCAGTTTAGGGAATGGTAGTAAAGGACAAGAGCAATGAACAGTGGAATTCTACGGGCTGCATGCAAGCACACAAAGCTAGTGAGAAGCACTCTGATCTCTTTGGAACCACTTGTTGGCAATTGCAGCTTCATTCAGAAGGGAATCTTGGAATTATTCTTCATGGCGTGTGAAGATATTCCTCAGATCAGTGCTTGATTATGTTTTAAAAGCTTGGACTTTATGTCTCTATTGCCTCTATTCATGTCACGCTCTATAGTGATGAGGTTTGAAGTATCTCTTCTGTGCCCTGATCACAGAATAACAGGTTGGAAGGGAGCTCAGAGCTCATCTGCTCCAACCTCCCCACCATGGACAGGAACACCTCTCAACTAGACTCAGCTGCTCAAGGCCTCATCCAACCTGGCCTTCAGCACCCCCAGGCAGGAGGCAGCCACAGCCTCCCTGGGCAGCCTGTTCCAGAGTCTCACCCCCCTCCTACTGAAGAACTTCTTCCTCAGCTGCAGTCTAACCCTGCTCTACCTCAGCTTCAAACATTACCTCTTATCCTGTCTCTAGACATTCCTCCCAAAACATAAATCTTAGGCTGAGTGCAGTCTGTTCAGAATTTGATTTTATCTTTGGTGGTCTGTGCATAGTACTCTTCCTTGTTTATTTATCAAAATGTGGTCTGATTATGGGTAGTTTTAGTGTGGATTTTCCAGTGTCACATGTTTTAATTTGCAAGACTGTTTCACCTATTCCTGTAAACTGGATTTTACAGGAGGTATTTGGTAGGTGTGTATAGTTGGGCACAGAAATGTAAAGTTTTTAAGTGCATTGTGATGCCTACGTTAGTTAGTTACTGACTTACCTTGCAACTTGGATGGCAGAATATCAAGATATAGTCGCTTAGAAAACAAAGTGGATCATTGGGATTGTATCCCATGGTCAACAGCTCCATGTTGAGATGGGGATGGATGACAAGTGGTGTCCCTCAAGGGTCTGTGCTGTGTCCACTGCTGTTCGATATCTTCATCAGTGATATCAACAGTGAGATTGAGGCACCCTCAGCAAGTCTGCAGGTGACACCAAGCTGAGTGGTGCTGTTGATAAGTCTGAAGGTACAGGATGGGTCCCATGAGAGGGACGTGGACAGGCTGGAGCGAGGTGGACAGAAAATCTCATGAGGTTCAGTAAGGCAAAGTGCAAGGTCCTGCACCTAGACCAGCATAGATTTGCTTAGACACAAATTGTGTTCTCACAGGAAGAAAATCTTCTCTTTCTAGAAGTATGGAGGTACTTTATTGTGAGAGCAAACTCACAGCAGCACTATTTGGCTAAGTATTTCTTTGCAAAGTAGACGTTGTTGTTACCTGCTGCAGGTACTTCACTTGATCTTGGCTTGCTGTTTCCCATCTGCTGTGCTTTTTTGTTTCAACTAAATCGCTGGTTGCCACTTACCAGAATGTGACCTATATAATTTGTACTTCCCTATACAGTTGCATAGCTTTGCTTTAATGACTTTATCTTGGCTTCTGGTTGCCAGAAAATTAGTTCTTGATCCTGTGAAGCATTGTGGAGACTGAACTCTCTTTTCCTCCTCACTGCCTCCCCAAAAGAAAAGAGAAAGAAAAGGAGGTTGCATTACAATTCTGCCAGCATCAGCCACACTAATAAAATCAAATTCAGTGTTGTTTTACGACTTGGAATTTATGTGACTGCACAGGATCAAAGGGTTTGTATCCCACTGGACTGCAAGGTCTATAGTTCATGGCAAAAAAAACCTCATCAAAAAGAACATTTTAGTAGTAAGGCTTTTCATTTTAATCCGCCACAGCAATAAAAAAGCTGTTAGGTGTCCAAAAACATTCTCCCAAGATCAGAGACAACTTGCTCTCTACTACAATCACTTTTCTTATTGGATCCATACTGCCTCTGTAGTTTTTTGTCATTGAAACTTCATCTTCAAATTGTTTTCAGCCATTTTTTTTTCAGCTTTCATATTTTACATGCCAAATAATTGCATTTGTCAGGAGAAGTAACAATGATCTAATTTCCCTGGCAGATGAGAAATGCTGTCACTTTTTTGAAGGAAATTGCCAGCAAAAGAAGTGATTTGACCAAAACAGAATTTTAAGTACTACGTTTCTATATATTTTATTTTCAAATAAAATCTGATGTGTTAGTTGCTCATGGTCCTAGCTCAGTAGAATCACAGAATGGGGTTGGAAGGGACCTCCAGAGAACATCCAGTCCAACCCCTCTGCCAGAGCAGGATCACCCAGGGCAGGTCACTCAGGAACACATCCAGGTGGGTTTGGAAAGTCTGCAGAGAAGGAGACTCCACAACCTCTCTGGGCAGCCTGCTCCGGGGCTCTGGCACCCCCACAGGGAAAAAGTTTTTCCCTCTGTTCCCATGGCACCTCCTCTGCTCCAGCTTGCCCCCAGTGCCCCATGTCCTGTTCTTGTCCACCCCTGAGCAGAGTCTGTTGCAATGTCAATCTGAACTTGGCCATAGAGGAGTTGTGTACAATGAATCTTTTGCATTCATTGATGCAAGCATGCTGAGTTGCCTCATTACGTCCTGCAGAATTTAAATGTTTAACAATATGTAGAAACTTCACCAAGTAAATTAATCAGTCCACGAAAGTATTACTTGGCCTTGAAATTTACAGGTGGGTTTCAATTTAGCTGGCAACCCTCTCTGATTTGTTTTTTATAAACTGTGTAAGATTTCTTTTTCCTTACAGTGGGTAGCTAACATTTAGTAAGAATCAACACAATCACGTAAGGTCCAGGTAGAGTTTTGGTCCCTCTGATAATTTGGTATGATCAGTAAGGCTGCGTTAGATCATAGAATGCTAGAATGGTTTGGGCTGGAAGGGACCTCCAAAGGTCATCCAGTCCAACCCCCCCTGCACTCAGCAGGGACATCCTCCACTAGATCAGGTTGCTCACAGCCTTCTTCAGCCTCACCTTGAATATCTGCAGGGACGGAGCCTCAACCACCTCCCTGCACAACCTGCTACAATGTTCCAGCACCCTCATGGTGCCCAACGTGCTCCTCACATCCAATTTCAATCTGCTTTGCTCACATTTGAAACCATTGCCCTCATCCTCTCCCTGCTGGCCGTAGCAAACAGTCCTCTGCAACCTGCTTGTAGCCCACTTCAGATACTGGAAGGCTGCTATTAGATCTGCCTGGAACCTTCTCTTCTGCAGGCTGCACAAACCCAGCTCCCTCAGCCTGTCCTCGTAGCAGAGGAGCTCCAGCTCCCTGATCATTTTTGTGGCCCTCCTCTGGACCTGCTCCAGCATTTTGCTGTCTCTTTTATGGTAGGGGCACCAGAACTGGATACTGCACTCCAGATGAGGTCTCAGGAGAGCAGAGCAGAGTGACTCAACCACACCTGCTGGTCACACTGCTTTTCATACAGCCCAGGACATGGTAGCCTTGTGGGCTGTCGATAACCACTGCCAGCTCATGTTGAGTTTGTCATCAGCTGACACCTCAAATCCCTCTCCTCCAGACTCCTCTCCAGTCGCACTTCACCCAGCCTGGATTTGTGCTTGATTGAAGCTGCCCAGAGAGGTGGTGGAGTCCCCAGTCCTGGGTACATTTAGAGGTTGTTTAGATGTTGTGCTTGAGGATATGGTTTAGGGGTGGACTTTGTAGAGTAGGCTTATCTTTTGGACTTCATCACCAGGGTCTTTTCCAACCTGAATGTTCCTGTGGTTTTGCAATTCATCTCAATAATTTAACAGGTAAATAGAACAGCTGTAAAAAATGAAGGACTGGAACTGAATTGTTGTGAGTTAGGTATTGTATAGCAGAGTTCTCCAAGTGACTTAATTTGTACAACCAAGAATGGTTAGGTGTTAGTAGCAAGGGAAGAGCTGAGGGCAGGGCAATATTGGTGAGAAAACAAAACCTAAGTGAATGTGATTCTATAGAGACAAAAGACCCATGGCACCAGGCTGAGGGAAGCAAATATCAAGGAAATCTGGAAATCACTCTGAGAGGAACATGGAAAAGAGGATAGAACATTTAGAGAGAACTGAAGGTCCATAAACATGCTGAAGCTTAGGAGTCCCTAGCACTGTGTGCAGTCCATACTGCAAAGGGTGGTTTGTAGCTTGCATAGAATAGTTAATTGAAGTACATTGCCCTTTTCAGAAGATAGCTACAGAGCCCTTGTGTCATAGATCTTCTTTGTGTGGCTGTTCATCTTCTTCCCATAGTGACAGAAATGGAGAAGTAGAGTTTACCTTTATACCTATGTGTTCACTGAAAGCTTAGCTTTGAGTGAGCTGATTCCTTTCTTGCTCCTGCTATATCCCATTGTTGGTAGACTTACTTAAGAAGTTCCAGTTGTTGCTTTTTATATTTTTTTTTAAACTTGGGGTACATAAAAAAAAAAAACAACCAAACAAAATAACCAAAACAAATGCACACACACCCCAAAAAAACCCAAACAAACCACCAAACAGCAAACAAACAAAAAAAACCAAACCAAAACCAAAAAAACCCCAAACACAAACTCCAACAAACCATCTTTTCTTTATTTCTTGTCTTTTATAGAGTCGCTCCACTCAATCCATACAAATGCATTGGCCAAAAGATTGCAGAGATTTTGGCAGGCACTTCTTGTTGGCTTTGCCATTGGCTGTTGTTGATTTTTGGGTCCTGGAAAAATGTAAAGGAGGGAGAAAGAAGACAACCATTTATATAAAGAACCAAGCTTAGGACTGGGATTTAATTTCGGAGAAGGATAATTTTGTAGCAATATAATAAAAGTGCAGGGTGACAGGAAGCCTTCATTTCATCAACACATTCCTCATGTACTACACAGCTGAATCACAGAATCACAGTATCACCAAGGTTGGAAGAGACCTCAAAGATCATCAGGTCCAACCCATTACCACAGACCTCAGGACTAGACCATGGCACCAAGTGCCACATCCAAACCCGCCTTGAACACCTCCAGGGATGGTGACTCCACCACCTCCCTGGGCAGCCCATTCCAGTAGCCAATGACTCTCTCAGGCAAGAACTTTCTTCTCACCTCCAGCCTAAACTTCGCCTGGCACAGCTCAAGACTGTGTCCTCTTGTTCTGGTACTGGTTGCCTGAGAGAAGAAAGCAACCTCCTTCTGGCTACAACCACCCTTCAGGTAGTTGTAGACAGCAAGAAGGTCTCCCCTGAGCCTCTCTTCTCCAGGCTACACAATCCCAGCTCCCTCAGCCTTTCTTCATAGGCCTTGTGCTCGAGGCCTCTCCCCAGCCTCGTTGCCCTTCTCTGGACACGTTCAAGTACCTCAATGTCCTTCTTAAATTGAGGGGCCCAGAACTGGACTGGAATATTCACAGAAGATGAAACAGGAAAGGTGAAGAGAAAAACACCACTGGAAATTGCTAGGAAAGAAGTTTAGGAAGCAAAGCAAAGGGATAATACAAGTGAGATACTCTCCAGAGGGAGGAGAGGGAAGAGTAGTTGCAGAAGTTAAGAAACGTTTCTTAATTTTGCTTGAACTCAGTCTACAGAAAAGTTTTCAGGACTTGTTGTAAATGCAAATGAATGCTGAAGTAATACAAAAAACTTGTTAAAGGCTAGGTCAGGAATAGTTGTGACTGAAACTAGAACAGGCAATTGAAAGAATATTAGAAACATATAAACATGCAAGAAAGCACAAGGATCCGTTAGTTGAAATACTATAAAAATGCCATCCTTAATTGGAATGGGTTTTGCAGTAGACAGAGTAGGTATTATTATGTTAATACCTTCTGTTTCTCCTTGATTTTCTCTATTCTGAGGAGTGCAGTTTGCTGGTTTGGAAGTTTTTCCTGAATAAGGAAAAAGTTAAGAGAATACCAGAAATAACAGCAGATGGAGTGCAAAGCACAGTGTGTTTCTCAGACCCCTTTCTAACTTACGTTGCCTTTAAATACCTGCTTGTGTTTCATTAAAATCCCTCCTTGTGTTTCATGCAAATCCCTCCTTGTGTTTCTTGTGTTGCTTTCTCAAACATTCTTGCAGTTGCTAACTTACCTGTTTGGATTTCAGAGCTAATTTTTTGAGGTTAGGTGGTGGTTCTTCCATACAGAACAAAGAAGATGAAATTAAGTTTGTTCTATCAATTATCTCAGTACAATTGAACAAAGGAGAGAAGGAAGAAGTAGCAACACTTCTTTACCATCTCCTTCCCTTTAAACCACTCTAGAAATACAAGATTTTATTTTATCTTGTATCCATCTGAGTTGGTGGCATAGGAAGGAGAAATTGATCAGTGAAACAAAAATTGCAGATTGATGACATTCCTTTTTTCTTTCTGCTAGATAGTCCACACCTATTCTACAGTTATACTGACAGCCCTTTTTTATGTTAGTCAGATCCTCAGACTGCATAGAGGTGTCTTAGAAAAGCTGGGCATGGGAACTACATCAAACTTTCTGCTCTAACAGCTTCCTTAAGGTCACAGTAGTAACAATTTTATAGTGAAGCAGAGCTTTGAACTTCATTCATTATATGAATATGCATTATTTAAATAGAGGAATTAATCTAAGTGTGGCTATAACATATTAAGTAAGGAAGTTATGGAGGATTCTTTCTGAGCCATCCTAAATCACTAATTTATACTCAAATACTTAAAATTCTTACTATAGGATACACAATTTGATCATCTCAAATGCTTAACTACTCAAATTCTGATTACAGGATACACAACTTAATCATCTCAAATGCTAAACTATTGAAATTCTTATTGTAGGATATACAACTTGATCATCTCAAATACTTAACTGTTAAAATTCTGTGGATATACAACTTGATCATCTGGGTTTAATTTTGAAGTTTCAATTTTGTTCTAACTATTAAAGATCTGCTCTGGATTTGGATATTTAATGCTATCTGGCATGTCACAGTACAATTGCATTACAGTGTTGAATAACTGAAACTTAGTTGTTGGGAGAGTAGTGTTTTCTAAATGGGCGAGCAAACAGCTACATAATTGGAGCCTAGTTAGAGGTTTAACTTCAGTGTAGCAAACAGAGCTTGAGGACCTCTTCTTAACACATCCTTGTAGAGATTCTAAATTGTTGAAAAGATTACAGATCAATCTTTAAGAGTCATGGCAGGTGTTGCTAAATCAGGAGTTGTATTTCCTAACAAATATTATAGATATTTCATTCATATATATATATATGCGCACACACACACACGCATATGTGTGTATATATATATACACATATGTGTATATTCAATGATCTGTTTTCATAGTAGATATTTAAATGTTCAAACTTGAAGTGAATTACTACTTAAAATGTTATGTAATAGTTAAATAGCTAACTATGAAAAGATAGAGAGTAAAACAATGTTCTTTATACTCACTGTGGTTGAGTTTCCTCCCAACTCCTTTTGGTGCATTTCCTCTACCAGACTATGCATTGAATATTTTTAAACTAGAAAGAGAAGTAGACTCTGTATGCACAGCCTGTAGAACAATTGGAGCTGTGGCAATGTTTGAGAATGGTCAATCATTTGGATTCCTTTTTTTACTCTGAGGTGTAAGAATAATCCTTCCTGCATAGCCTTGGATGTGGAGATAGCATATGTGACTGATTATATTTGGTGACATATTTGTTAATAGAGGAATTTTGATTTTTATGTCAATTGGCACAGGTTTGATTATTTCTTTTCATTGAGAAATCCTTTTTCTACATCTCTGATTGTTGTCAAAATGTAAAACAAATGTTTGTTTTTTCAAGGACAGAGATGAACAAAAAAAGGGCTTTTTTGCCTTTGTCAACACAATGTGAGAATAAAAAGGAAGAACTCTTCCAAAAACTGAAGATGAAATTACTTAGAATGAATAAAAGTAAAAAGGCAGAGGCTGGCTGTGAAGTATTTGTTTTTCCTCTCTTTTCTCTGCACAGTACTTTGATGGCCAAAATGCTATTAGGAAAAAACCCCAAACCGTAAAGCTTATTAAAATATTTTTCATCAGCAATTCAATAATTCTTATCTTTTTCTCCCCACTATTTTCTTTCTCTTTTTGTTTTCTGATCTCCACCCAAGCTGTCCAAGCATTTCCACTTCTAGAAACCATATACTTAGCTGCTTTGTTTTCTTTCTGTCCCTTTTTTCCCTTTCCATGGCTTGCCATAAGTAGCTAATTAGATGTAACAATCACTGTATAAAATCAGAGAGGCGAATCAAATCGAACTCACTTTCTCTCCACTATGTTGTGTTTTCCAGGCTAATTAGAGGGAAAACTTGTAAAAGTGTGTGTTTCTCAGCTAAAGGAGAGGTCTGTCTCTGATGTGTTCATTAAAGCTGTGCCATTTGTACACAGTGGCTTTGCAGAGCAGGGCTGTACTGTAAGCACCAGTGAAAAGAGATTGTGCAGTAACAGTGAAGCACCGAATTGCCAGTTTGAAAGCAGAAGCTCTGCATATTCCTTCTTCTAAACATTTGTTTGTTTTCAATAAACTTTTTACTGCCACACTTTTACAGTTTTTAAACATGCAACCCTAGAATGGTTCAAGTTGGAAGGGAGCTCAGAGATCATCCAATCCAAACTCCACACCGTGGGAGGGATTCCTCTCAACTGAACTCAGCTGCTCCAATAAGTCTTGGCTAATAACAAACCAACAACTGCTGTTTTAATTTAGATTTCTGTAGAGATTTATACCTCATTCATGGTCATACATGAAAATTGTTCTGCAACTTTTCCTATTGAAACAATTCTATATCATGACTAGAAAGTCTTTATTCATAGAAAATTACTTAACGTAAAGCAGTAGTAGAACAAATACACTTGAGCCGACCGACTACATTGACTGTGTTAAATGAGACTGTAATCTTTCTGTCAGAATCAGAGAAGGATTTGGGTTGGAAGGGACCTCCAAGGTCATTCAGTCCAACCCCTCTGCAGTCAGCAGGGACATCCTCCACTAGATCAGGTTGCCAGGAGCCTTGTTAAACTTCACATTGAACATCTCCAGGGGAAGGGCCCAAACCACATCCCTGGGCAACCTGTTGCAGTGTTTCAGCACCCTCACGGTGCAGAACTTGTTCCTCACATCCAATCAGTACCTGAAGGGGCTACAAGAAGGCTGCAGAGGACTGTTTGCTAAGGCCTGCAGGGACAAGACGAGGGCAATGTTTGAAATGAGAGCAGAGCAGATTGAGATTGGATGTGAGGAACAAGTTGTGCACCATGAGGGTGCTGGAACACTGCAACAGCTCGCCTAGGGAGGTGGCTGAGGCCCCATCCCTGGAAATATTCAAGGTGAGGCTGGAGAAGGCTGCGAGCAACCTGCTGTAGTGGAGGATGTCCCTGCTGACTGCACATGGGTTGGACTGGATGACCTTTGGAGGTCCTTTCCAACCCAAAGCATTCCATGATTCTGTGATAATCAATGGTTCTATTAACAAAAAAGTTATCACAAAATATATTCTAGTTCAGTCTTAGTTTAACTAAATTAATTTTAGTTAAATGAGTTTTAGTTGGATCTCTCCATAGACTTCTCCAAGACTTGTGTGTTGAGGTTGAGCGATTATCAGGAAGTGCTCTGCAGCCTGAATTCTGACATTTCAGTCTAATAGGCAGTATCATATAAAATATTTTAAGCCACAGATAGGTGAAAATTGTGATTTTTTTAAAATTGTGCTATTAGTTACTTACTTTGATGAGTCAAAGTTGCCTTAGTGCACATTGATTTTGTTTATTATTTAATAATGCATTTTGCTATGGGACTCTCCCTTTGAGTAACACTAAGATTTTAGAGCATTAAATTGAATTGGAAAAAATATTTGCCAGGAAGCAGACCTTCAAGAATCTACATGTACTGTTTATGTATGTAGAGTGAAATAGAAGATACTCATCTACTCGCTCTTGAAAATGTTGTTGAAAATACCATCATAATTATATAAACTGAAAAGACTTCAAGGCCAGGTTGAATGAGGACTTGAGCAGCCAAATCTAGCGGAGAGGTATCCCTGCCCCTGGTGGGGAGGTTGAGGTAGATGCTGTCTGAGGTCTCTTCCAACCTGAGCCATTCTAGGATTGCTTGATCTTCTTTTGGTGAACAATATTTGTTCATATGTGTATATACATGTATCTTGTTGTCAAATGTTTATATATATTAATGTAAATACCTCTTTCATTTTGCAGTCAGCTGGATAAGGCTGACCTTTTAGCATTAGTGAAGCTGTTCAACAGATTCCCAATGTTTTATTTTTAAGCCTCCTTTTCTGTGCTTAGTCATTTTCATTATGTGATTGATTTTGTGATTTTTATTAACACAAAACAGTTTTGGAAAGGTGAAAAAGCAAAAAACAAGATAGGCCATAAAGCTACCCCTTGAAATAAAATTCCAAATTTCAGCCACCAGTTTTATATTGTAAATTAAGGAATAGAGACCTGGAGTTGAAAAAGCCTATAGCAGTAACAGAGTTGCTTTCATACCCAGTTAAATGCAATAAATAGTTTTGTTAAATACTCTGCTTGTTTTACAGTGTGGTTTTAAGGGGGTTTCAGATTTACTGCTGGGAAAAATCCTTAAAGTTCAAAGGAAATTGTTCTATCAGGGAGTTTTTAATGTCCAAGAGGGACAAAATACTATGATATAAAAAAAGAAAAAACCAAATTCCCTAAGGCAAACTTACTTCATTACCTCCTTTATGGATCACTATTCAAGTTTAAAAAGAAAGGTGGTTCAGATGGCAGAAAATCTTGTGGTGCTTGAACTGAACTAATAATTAAGCTGAGCAACGACAAATGGTGGCAGAGTAGGAAAGCAAGAAGCAGAAGGAAAAAAGTCAAGCAAAAAATGCTCTATTTATTGTACATATTAGTCCTACTTCTTCTATGAAACTAATAGGAATTGGCTTACTTCCAGTAAAAATCTCTGCTTGATTATCTTTGAATTAATTCAGACTTGATTTCCCACTTGCCAGTTGAGAATAGAAGCACTTTGTATCCTGTGTTTGCAGGCTCTTTATTCTAGATTTCATATGGCAATGACATTTTAATGTAATAGCAAAGCTGAATTTGCAGGAGAATTTGTGTACCTCTGTGGAATGAATTGCTGAGAAGACTGAGATTGAGAACATCTTTTAATTTATTTCAATGAATTTCAATTTCTGTTGGGTTTAATCCATCTTTTCACCCCCTAACATGTTAACTGTGGTGTATTTATAAAGTCAATAAAATAATTTCATTAAGCACAACACCATTTGAGGAAGGTACCTTTTTCTTTTCCAGGATGAACTCTTAATTACTGCATTCAGCAATGAAAACCACTAAGCCTGCTTGCTAAATTGGTCTTCTACTTATTTGCTCATGTTTTGTTGAAACACGGCCTACTTGTATCTCTGTAAAGATTGATCATTGTCTAATAACTTGCAGTGAATTTAGTCTTGGGAGAGTGAAACAGTTTTGGTCAAAGTGAGACCACAGCCTGAATGTGAAGGGTTTTAATTTCTGGAAAAGAAACGCTTCAGGAAAATCTTTGCACTAAGAGTTTGTTGTTGGTTGTTCTGCAGTCTCAGTTTGAACTCAAGGTCTTCCATATCCGTGGAGAACACGCCGTATCCACTGCTCAGCTGGAGGAAGCCATTGCACAGCTGAGGAATGAGCTGGATAATAAACTGAAGAGGAGGAATGAGAAAGCAAAGGACGTTGGGGTTTCTACCGAAGATGAGAATCCCCCAAAGACCTTCCGCAATGTCTGTATACAGACTGACAGAGAAACCTTCATAAAGCCCAGTGAAGAGGAAAACAGAACTGTGAAAAATAACCAAATAGTACCTAAAAAGCTCAATCTTTCTTCTCTTTCCCACAATATTTCTGCCCAAAATGAAAATAAGGACAGTTACAATGTACCGTCTTCAGAAAGTGTCTTAACTTGTCAACCAAAACAAATGCTGCCTCCTCCTCCACCACCACCGCCTCCACCTCCTCCTCCACTTCCTAATTCTTCAATACCAGGTCAAGTTCCTCTGCCACCACCTTTGCCAACAGGTCCAACTTCTCTGACACCTCAGTTTGGCCCTGGTCCACCACTACCACCTCCACTTTCTGACGGCTGTAGGAATATTCAAGCACCGCCACCTCCACCACCACCACCGCTTCCAGGGCTGGGCCCTGCCGTTCCCCCTCCACTACCTGCATCTGGATTACCTCCACCACCTCCACCTCTTGGGTCTGGGTTCTTTTTTAATAGCACTTTATCTTCAAACCAAGGTCCTCGAAAACCTGCCATTGAACCCAGCCGCCCCATGAAGCCTTTGTATTGGACACGGATACAATTACAAGAGAGCAGGTAAAACACATTTAGTTGGCTGTAAGGTTGCTGTTTGTAGGGCATGGCGTGAGGATATGTAGGCTGGATGAGACTAAGTAACAGGCAAGTATCAGACTAGCAGTGTGTAATGAAGTCGGCTAGGGCAGTGGGCTTCATGAAGTTCAGCAAGGCCAAGTGCAAGGTCCTGCACCTGGCTTGGGGCAATCCGTGCTGTTAGGACAGACTTGAGAACAGGCTGGAGAGGTGGGCTCGAGCCAACCTCATGAAATTCAACAGGGCCAAGTGTAAGGTCCTGCACCTGGGTAGGCACAATCCCAAGCACAAATACAGGCTGGGTGGTGAATGACAAGAGGCAGTGGGTTTAAACAGGCAGAGGGGAGATTTAGACTGGATGGTAGGAGGAAGTTCTTTCCAGTGAGGGTGGTGAGACAGTGGCACAGGTTGCCCAGGGAGGTTGTGGCTGCTCCCTCTCTTGAGGTGTTCAAGGCCAGGCTGGATGAGACTTTGAGTAACCTGTACTAGTGGGAGGTGTCCCTGCCTATGGCAGGGGGTTGGAAGTAGATGATCCTTGAGGTCCATTCCAACCTTACCATTCTGTGATTCTATAAAAGGATGGAGAGCAGTCCTGCAGAGAAGAATCTGGGGATGCTGGTGGATGAAAATTAAACATGAACCAAACACATGAGCCTGAAGCCCAGAAAGCAAACTGTATCCTGGGCTGCGCTAAAAGCATGGCCAGAAGGAGGTGATTCTACCTCTTTGCTCCACCTGGAATGCTGCATCCAGCTCTGGGGGTCCCCAGTATATGACACAGCTCAGCATGAGCCATGGATATTTTCAGATAGCTGTAGCCTGTCTGCTATGAATAAAGGTAGAGAGATATGGGGTTGTTAAGCCTGGTGACTTCTCATATATAGTAATAATAGTAATAATATATAGAATAGATCTCATATATAGTAATAATATATAGAATGTATAGAATAATAGTAGAATAATAGATCATATATTTTTTAAAAATACATAAATATGATAATTCCCATATAACCCCCCAATATATTAATATAATAATAACATAATATTATAATAAAGGGGGCTTGTGAGAAAGGCGAAGAAAGACTTTTTACTGAGGTCCCTAATGACAGGACAAGGGACAACAGTTCTAAACTGCAGTGAAGTTGATTTAGATGGCATGTAAGGAAGAAATGTTTACAGTAAGGTTGATGAGGCACTGGAACAGTGCATGTGGATGCCTCATCTGTGGAAATCTTCAAGGTGAAGCTGGATGGGCTTTGAAGAAAGCTGATCTAGTGGAAGGTGCCTCTGCCTGTGGTGGGGGAGGTTGGAACTAGGTGATCTGTAAGGTCTGTAACAGTCCAAACCATTCCATGACTCTGGGATGTATAATATATGATGAATTAGTACATTACTCATTATCATATTAAATTAATAACTCACTATCACTAATTATTACAAATTATTTTAATTGTTGCTCTTTCCCATTTTAGGATAACATTTAAACACTGCTAAAGTAAATACCTGCATTGAAATGTGTTTTAATATGTGTTTTATTTTAGGTCATTTAGAATTTAGTTTTATTTATTTTATTAGTTTATTATTTTTTAATCTTATTTAGCTAGTTTGTTTATTTTTTTTCCCTCCAGAATGATGAGAAAGAATCACTCTGGTGTTAATAGTTACCCAAAATGTTTGACAGGAACAAAGAGTTACTTAACTGTCAGTTGTATTCCATCAATAATTCTGAATTCAAGGCATTGAAATATTCTGGAGAAGAATGTTTGTCCATTTATATTTACTCCCTCAAAATTTCTAGTCAAAGATTGCATCCTAGTGAATAAATAGTTGGTCCTTAAAAGAATCATAGAATGGTAAGGTTGGAAGGGACCTCAAGGATCATCTAGTTCCAACGCCCTACCATAGGCAGGGACACCTCCCACTAGTACAGCTCACTCAAGGCCTCATCCAACCTGGCCTTGAACACCTCCAGGGAGGGAGCAGCCACAACCTCCCTGGGTAACCTGTGCCAGTGCCTCACCACCCTCACTGGAAAGAACTTCCTCCTACCATCCAGTCTAAATCTCCCCTCTGCCAGTTTAAACCCATTGCCCCTTGTCCTGTCATTGCAGGACCTTGTAAATAATCCTTCCCCAGCCTTCCTGTAGGCCCCCTTCAGATACTGGAGGGCTACTACCAGGTCCCCTCAAAGCCTTCTCTTCTCCAGGCTGCAGAGCCCCAACTCTCTCAGCCTGTCCTCATAGCAGAGCTGCTCCAACCCTCTGAGCATCTTTGTGGCCCTCCTCTGGACCTGCTCCAACATTTCCATGTTCTTCCTAAATGCTGAGATACTTCTTCCTGCTGATGGAGTGAAATCAAGATGTTTGTTCTGAAATATTGCTGGTTCATTTTGCAGAATGCAAGATAAGGTCCAAGCCATAGCTTGCTGGTGAGCTACTGCTCACCAGATGTAATGGTCTAGCATTAGCAGATGTTATGGACCAACATTTTCATGATTTGCACTAGAACTGGAAATTTCTTCAGTGTTCTGCTGCTCAGATCAGCAGCAACCCAGCACTTAAAAGTTCTTATTATAGACCCAGAAAGAAACCTTTATTTTAAAGTGTGGCTGGCAGTACAGCTGCTCCCTAGAGAAGGGAAGGCTTCAGGAGGACCTTAGTGCTGCCTGCCAGTAGCTGAAGGGATCCTACAGGAAGACTGCAGAGGGACTTTTAATCAGGATGTCTAGAGACAGGACAAGGGGCAATGGTTTGAAGCTGAGGCAAAGCAGGGTTAGACTGGAGCTGAGGAAGAAGTTCTTCAATAGGAGAGTGGTGAGACTCTGGCACAGGCTGCCAAAGGAGGCTGTGGCTGCCTCCTGCCTGGGGGTGTTGAAGGGCAGGCTGGATGAGTCCTTGAGCAGCTGAGTCTAGCTGAGATGTGTCCCTGGCCATGGTGGGGAGGTTGAAGCAGATGAGCTCTGAGGTCTCTTCCAACCAAAGCCACTCTAGAATCCTGTAACCATTCTGTGATTCTAATACCAGGGAGAGTAAAACTGTGAAACTGTAAGCATGCCTGTGACATAGAATGTGCTCCAAGCAGGTGCTCAGAGAAGAGTTCCTTCAACATTCACAGTGGTCAAGATACAATTGAGTGTTGAGTAGAAAGAAATCTGAATTGGAGAGGAGAGGAAAACTGGTTTTGTTTCCCATTAAATTAGTAGGTATTGCATTTTGTTGCATGTTACATCTAACAAAAGTGTGTTTAGTGGCATCAACCATTGGCATTTTATAGAGGCTTTCATCACCTTTTGTGATGGCAGATAATTGCACTGCCTTGTAGTGACATCTGCTGGAAGATCTGGGCCCCACCTCCTGCTGATAAACAGAGAGCAACACTGGGAGGTTTGGTCCTGCATGTGAGCCTGAAGTACTGAAAGGGTGAAATCAGTTGAATAGTTCTGAAGTGCAGAACTCGAGAGCAGCCCTGAGGAACAGGACCTTGGAGTCTGGGCTGATGAAAAGCTCAACATGAGCCTGCAGTGTGCACATGCAGCCCAGACAGCAACCGAGTCCTAGGCTGCATCAAGAGAAGCGTGGCCAGCAGGGCAAGGGAGGGGATTCTACCCCTTTGCTCTGCTCTCGTCAGACCCCACCTGGAGTACTGTGTGCAGTTCTGGAGCCCTCAGCACAGGAAGGACATGGAAGTGTTGGAGTGGGTCCAGAGGAGGCCACGAAGATGATCAGAGGGCTGCAGCAGCTCTGCTGTGAGGACAGGCTGAGAGAGTTGGGGCTCTGCAGCCTGGAGAAGAGAAGGCTTTGAGGGGACCTGATAGTAGCCTTCCAGTATCTGAAGGGGGCCTACAGGAAGGCTGGGGAGGGATTATTTACAAGGTCTTGCAACAACAGGACAAGGGGCAATGGGTTTAAACTGGCAGAGGGGAGATTTAAACTGGATGTTAGGAGGAAGTTCTTTCCAGTGAGGGTGGTGAGGCACTGGCACAGGTTGCCCAGGGAGGTTGTGGCTGCTCCCTCCGTGGAGGTGTTCAAGGCCAGGTTGGACGAGGCCTTGAGTGAGCTGTACTAGTGGGAGGTGTCCCTGCCCTAGATGATCCTTGAGGTCCCTTCCAACCTTACCATTCTATGATTCTAAGTGCTGTGTTTGCAACAGTACACTGCCATTTCCCCAGATCCAGATAAAACCAGAGAGATGCACAGACAGCTTCCACAGTGATCAAAAATAAATCTGTTATTGGAAGGGGAAAAAAAGAAAAGCTAAGGTAATTCAGATTTTAAATTCTACAACTGGGTAAATGGAGCAGGATACTATTCAGTGTCCCAAAATGTAAACCACTTAATTACTCTAGTTTCTCAGAACTAGCTAACTAACTAGCTATTTAACTAGCTAGGTGTCTAAATGACTAACTAAATGACTAGATAAATAACTAACTGGATAGCTAACTAGCTGGCTAAATAACTGGATAGCTAACTAGATAACTAATCAAATTAATAGGATAGCTAAATAGCTAATTAAATAGCTAACTAAATGGCTAGCTAAATGGCTAACTATAAAACTAAATAAACTGATTGTTGGGAGTTTCTCAAAACCTTGCTGTTGAAATCCTTCCAGTCTTGACTGAAGTGGCAGAAATCTCTTGAGATGTGTTTGCAGGAGCTGCAGTTGCAGTATTTGGTGGTTGCACAATAGACCCTCCAATGCAAATAATGCATCATGAGAAGGGCACAGAGCTGCTGGAGAGAGTGCAGAGAAGGCCACAAAGGTGATCCAAAGGCTGGAGCACCTCTGCTGTGAGGACAGGTTGAGGGAGCTGGAGATGCTAAGCATGGAGAAGAGAAGGTTCCAGGGGGACCTTAGAGCTGCATTCCAATAGCTGAAGGGGTGCTACAGGAAGGCTGCAGAGGGATTTTTCGTCAGGGTGTCTACAGACAAGACAAGTGAATGGTTTGAAGTTGAGGGATAGCAGGGTTTAGACTGGAGCAGAGGAAGGAGTTCAGTAGGAGGATGGTGAGACTCTGGAATAGGCTGCCCAAGGAGGCTGTGGCACTGGGAGTGTTGAAGGCCTGACTGGATGAGGCTTTGAACAGCTGTGTCTAGTTGGGAGGTGTCCCTGACCGTGGTGGGGAGACTGGAGGAGATGAGCTCTGAGGTCCCTTCCAGCCTGAGCCATTCTGTGATTCTGTGGTTCTGTTGATAGCATGACAAGCATGGGTATTAAATAGCTCAAATTTTTGGTGCAGCCCTCTGCAAAACAATTTGAAGGACTGAAACATTTTGAAAGGAAGACAAAACAATTTGAAGGGAAAGATTGCAGTAGCTGTGTAGCAGCAGTGCACGCTGCCTTGCGTTGTAAATCTATTCTGCTTCCATGTTGTGATTAGATCTGTTGTGGTTTTCCAAAAATACTTACTTGAAATGTTGTTATTACCTTTCCCTTTCTAGGAAAACAGCTATGCCAACGTTGTGGGAATCACTAGAAGAACCTGATATACTTGATACTACCGAGTTTGAATACTTATTCTCCAAAGACACCACTCAGGAAAAAAGAAAGCCATTGTCAGAGACTTATGAAAAAAAAACCAAAGCCAAAAAGGTATTTAGTTTTCTTTGGATTTGCTTTTTCTCTACTACTCTTCAGTTTTACACTTTAAGCAGTCTCCTTTTTATTAATTCTTGAGCACACAACTCATAGATGGGTTTGTCAACCTCATTTTAAAGCAAAGTAGACAGACCTTTGCTTGAGGATGTGGAGTTGTTATTAACCTTGTGTGCTGGTTTGAGGCTAATTAGAATATTTTAATAGACAAAATTACACTATAGGCTGTGAAGGGAGAACATCATGATGTCTACTTCACTCATACACTTGCTGGAGAATTGTTTGGGAACACTAACCAAAACATTAGATAAGTGAGTCTCTGTTGCTTGCTGGAACAGGAGCTGCTGGGGCGATCTAGCAGCTTCTGGGCTCTGGCTCCTCTGCTGATTATTCTCACTAATCACTTTTCTTCTAACCCTCCTGGCTGATCCTCCTAATTTACCTTGCATGTAAGGCAAACCTTGGGGTAAGGTACAGGGGTGGGGAGAAGGTGGAAGGGTGGTTGGGAGACCCTCCTGGGGACCCTGATTTCTGGGAGGGGAGTTGTGTTGCTGTATTACCGTCTACTTGTATATTTTTGTAAATATTCTGTATATAGTGTAAATATCTGCTGTACATTGTGTAAAGCTGTAAATAGAGCTTCAGTCCTTAACTTCCATCTGGCTGAGTTCTAGTCTGGGTCATTTTACAAAGTGGGGGGGGGGGGCGGGGAACTCCCAAACCTTCACACCTTGGAAGATCACAGTATCACAGTATCACCAGGGTTGGAAGAGACCTCAAAGATCATCAAGTCCAACCCATCACCACAGACCTCAAGACTAGACCATGGCACCAAGTGCCATGTCCAAACATGCCTTGAACACCTCCAGGGATGGTGACTCTACCACCTTTCTTGCCTTAGAAAAGTAAAGTCCCACATCCTAGTGGGGTAGAAAAAGGATTGTACAGAACTGAATGAAAGTTCTAATTCTTACTAAAGATGCCAATAGTTGAGGCTGTGCCTGCCCTTGAACTGATTTGTAGTCAAAAGACAGTCATTAAGTTGCTCTAGCAAACCTCTCTTCCTCTGGGATTAGTGCCATTGGAAATGCCAAGCAAGAGAGGGCTGTTAAACGCTCCGAATAGGCAAGTCAAACCCCTTTCTTCTGGTGCAGCTAAAGAACTGTCAGGAGGAGTCTGTGATGGCCAAAGGTTTCTGTAGTAGCGATGTATAGCACTTATCTGTGAGCAGAAAGAGCTTCTGCTGGTCAGTTATTACACGCAGACAGGACAATGATATGGCATTAGGAGTAGTCACTGCAGGAAAAAATCTAGGATGAGTAAGAATTGCTCCTGTTTTCCTAGAATAATGTGGTTATGTATTAGAAACTGATTTAATTATATATTATACCATAAATCTGTCTGAGTTTACCTGCTTGGAACCACAAGAGGGCACTTTCTAAGCTGTGCTCTCTCCCCTTTTTTCAGTTATATGATACATATAATGAGAAGTACATCCAACAGTGCAATCACAGAATGTCAGGGCTTGGAAAGAACCTCCAGAGATCATCCAGTCCAACGCCCCCGCCAAATCACTTAGGGCAGGTCACATAGGAATGCATCCAGATGGGTTTTGAATGTCTCCAGAGTTGGAGGCTCCACAGCCTCTCTGGGCAGGCTCTTCCAGGGCTCTGGCACCCTCACCATGCAGAAGTGTCTCCTTGTGTTGAGGTGGAACCTCCTGTGTTCAAATTAAATTTGAATTCAGTTGAATATAGAAGTATTTTCTTATTTTGTATCTTATCATTCCACCTTCCTGTTGGTTAAATGACTCATCAGAGCAGCTGAGTATTTCTTCATCTACTGATCATTTTAGATGGTCCTGTGTTTGTCTTTTTGAAAGGCCAGATGTCTGTAGACTGGCTCTGGTGGGTCAGTCTTGCTGGGCTGCAAGTGATAGAGTAGTAGAGGGGCATTTTGTTCAGCGACAGGAAGGTTTGTTAGTAAACAGTAGCAGAAAGCTCCTGTAGATTAATGTGCAACCATCAGTTCTGCTGGCCTCATTTGTGCTTTCTCCTGCTTTTTCTCAGCTCTTGATTTTCTGGCCTTTTCTCTACCAGTTATAGCTATTTATTAGGGGGTTAACAGTAATCTTTTTCATTGCTTCAGTACAGAAATAGGTGCTGAGTCTTAGTAATGCTGCATGTGTCACAGACATGGAATTGTGTGACCTGGTTAGAGATGCCTTCTACAGACTTCTAAGGAAAATCTTAGTGGGGTTCATCGTCCAATCTTCAGCTGATACTCTGTCGTTTTGTATTTCTTTGTGAACTTCCAGGGTTCCACCACCCTCATGGTACAGAATTTGTTCCTTACATGCAATCTCAATCTGCTCAGCTCTCATTTCAATCCACTCACCCTTGTCCTGTCCCTGCAGGACTTTGCAAACAGTCCCTGTGCAGCCTACTTGTAGCCACTTCAGGTCCTGGCAGGCTGCTATTAGGTCTGCCTGCAGCCTTCTCCTCTCCAGGCTGAACACCCCCAGCTCCTTCAGCCTGTCCTCATAGCAGAGGTACTCCAGTCCTCTGATCATTTTTGTGGCCCTCCTCTGGACCGTCTCCATCATGTCTATGTCCTTCTCACATCATTCTCAGACTGTGGAAGTCTTCTATAGATGTCTTCACATCAGATGGAAAGCGGAAGTCTAAGTACAGACAGCCTTGCTTTGGTTCATTCTAATCTGTTAACTGTTTCTTTTCTGTATGTACCCAGGCAAATCTTGAAGCTGATAGCCACATGTAATTGGTTTCAAGACTATGGCTTGAATTCTCCCTTTCCTGTTCAATCTGCAAAATCAAAATCTGTTCTTGTGGTGCCAGATGAAAGAAAGGCAGAGTAGGACACACATTTCAGAATGGAATAAAGCTGGTGATTTATTATGTAGTAAGCTATGATACTCTGTAAGCCTGAGAAAGAGGTAATTTAGGAAAGAACATTCCTTTGCTGTGATTTATTCCATGTGCATTCTGCAGCTCCATTGCTGGCCTTAGCCATATTTTGAAGTCCTCCCCTAGCTTTTATCCAGTGTGTTTGAGCACTGGTTGGTGACTTTTCAACAGGAACTGAAGTATTTGCTGCGTACAGGGTAGCTGGGCAGATGATGCCACTCTGTCTTCATCCTGCAGAACAAGAAAGAGTAAATGTCAAGTAATCTGTGTCAAGCGTATGCTCCAAATGAAAGGCCATCAATCATCTTTGGCCCTTCAGTGCAATGATTATCATTTCAAAGATGCAGGAGTACGTTAAAGATAATGGCTTCTCTGTTGTCTATTATCTCCAACAGGCTTCCCATAATTACTAACACATGTTCTCAGTTAAGGAGGGTGTCAATATTTGGAGTGAATTGCATATTTTTAACTGAAAGGGATATGTCTGTCAGCAAGTTTGGGGGTTTTTGGTCCATCTCACTAAATGAGGAATTAGAATTAATGAATTTGGTGTTTCCATGAGGAGGGCAGATAGTGCAGGCACCATTGGAGGCTTTGCAAGGTTGAAGCACAATGACCACCTTTATCTGTCTGCAGAAGATACAAAACAGTGTTCAAACTGGAGTAAAATGCTGGTGAGTGCTCTTCCAAGGTACTCTTACTCTATTTGACGTTCAAATCAATATGGCATTGCTTTGGTTACTGCCAATCCCTGAAGTCCTCTAGGGTATAGAAACTGTAAAGGGTAAAGATAAATTTGGTGACTTTAGCTTCTTTTTTAGTTTTTATAGGAGGAAAAATGTTCAAATAAGCTTCTTACTAATTAATTTTTTACCTTCTGTTTTATCCTGAGCCATTTCATAGAATCGCTCAGGTTGGAAGTGACCTCAGAGCTCATCTGCTCCAACCTCCCCACCGTGGGCAGGGACACATCTCAGCTGGACTCAGCTGCTCAAGGCCTTGAACAGCCCCAGGGAGCAGCCACAGGCTCCTTTGGCAGCCTGTTCCAGAGTCTCACCACCCTCCTACTGAAGAACTTCTTCCTCAGCTCCAGTCTAACCCTACTCTGCCTCAGCTTCAAACCATTCCCTCTTGTCCTGTCTCTAGACACCTTGATGAAAAGTCCCTCTGCAGCCTTCCTGCAGGATCCCTTCAGCTACTGGAAGGCAGTTGTAAGGTTCCCCCTGGAGTCTTCTCTTCTCCAGGCTGAACAGCCTCAGCTTCCTCAGCCTATCCCCACAGCAGTGGTGCTCCAGCCCTTGGGTCATCATTTACTTGCCTTTTTAGCAAAAGTGGTTTAAAAAAGTGGGAGTTTTTCATCCAACAGAATTGCAAATAGAACTGCATGACTTGTAAAACACTTAAAACTCAAGCTATGCTTCATCCATCTCAAATACCAAATAGCTAAACTTGGCTCTCTTGTGAGTAGGAATAGAAGAGATCTTTTCTAGTCTCAAGATTCTGAAGTGTCCTTGGTGACTCTTGGGATGTGAAATGGCTTGAGTGGCTTGCTTACTGCCTTCTTGTGCAGGATATTCCTCCTCTATGTGAACAGGGCTTCAGCAGACTGCTTATGTGTCCAGGCTGTTGACCTCTTTGTAAAAGTTAGTGAATGGGAGTGGGGGGAACACTGTGATGTGCAGGACAGCCCTTTTAGCTTATACTTTCTCTCAATAAATTTAAATATTATGGAAAGAATCCATGCACCAGCAGGAGGAAGGATTTAGCTTTTAATCACTAAAGTAAACTGAATCTGTTCAGATTTCAGCACCAGTAAGTGTCCTGGACAGAAATGTAGACAAAACAGTGAAGTCTGTAGTGTAATATTTAATGACATACATTTCTGGCCACATTAGAGCAGTACCTTTTAATGGGCATGACAGAATAATCTCTGAACCTATTCAAGCCCTCAGGGTGTCTCCAGTTCTAAATTAGATGATAAATACCTGGGAGGTGGAGAAGGGCACTTGTGTACAGCAAATCAGCTAACTCAATCACAGCTTAAAACAGGCAGAGAACACCACACAGACCAAATCATGTTATGGATCGGTGAATTGAGTGAATTAGCAGCAGCAGCCACAGTGTTGTCACCCAGCCAGAGGATGCTGCACCCATTACAAGGATGCATTCACAGTCTGGAGGAGCAGCAGGCAAACCCTGCCAGCTGGCACAGCAGCAGCAGCTGGCGTCAGCTGGATTTGAGCTGCTTACCTGTCATTGCCAGCTACAAGCAAGGGCCAACATGTTGAGAGGTGATCAGTGATTTGTCTTTTAAAAGCACAGACTAAATAGTTCAATTCAGTCTTTACAAACTTTGGGTTTATTTGCCTAATGGATTTTTATGACCTGGAAAAGTGCTGATTTTTTTTTGGGTCTCCTTTCCATTTGGAATTCACACACATTATTAATTCCCTGTCAGTGCCTTCCCCAGCATAGCCATTATTTTGGGGCAAAATGAGTATCCCTGAAAATACGTTCTGCATTTTACTACTGACTCTATATTTTTGTTGCAAAAGTTAACACATTGGTTCTAAAAACCTATGAGAAAGCTCCAGATTTAGTTATGTGCCAGATTTAAGCTATTCTGTCAGTTTGCTGCTCCATTTTTTGCTCCCCGTCGAATGAAATCTTAGCCTTTGGTCACAGACTTGAGTTAGTTGAAGCTGTTTCAGGTAGTCTGAGTCTGGTGTGCTGCCTGGTAATTGTGACCATGTGTACATTGGTCTGCAGTGCACCTCAGCATACAGTTAGTTGGGCATTTTAAACCATCAGTCTCTCCTTTCAAATTACACAGGCTCGTCTTAACACATTTTTTTTTTCCACTGATCTTTTAAGAAGGAAGTCTCACTTAGCAATGCCAGCTAGCTGGGAGAATATATTAGCACTTACAACGACTTTACTACAACAATTTCAGATGTCACATTGTCCACAAAGCTCTAGTCTGGAAAGGTTTTGCCTCAAACTAGGCATGGCTAATGGGGTTTATGACAACCTATGAATTCGCCCCTGAACAAGGTCAACTTGGAGGTCAGTGAATGCTGTACAAATTGCGTACTACTAGAGCCTGTAATTATCCCTGTAAGAAGTTAATGTGCTGGAGAGCTCAGCAAATTTCATGTAAAGCTTCAGAAATGACCCTGATAGACTGAGCAGTTCTTACACTTGCTCTGAAAAATCACAGTCAGCAGGATGTGATGTTTGCAAAGCATTCATTTGTGGTATCTTGTAGCCAAATCATTTTGTCGACTTGGGTCCGAAGCAGAGAAAAAGCCTAAATTATTTCCCAGTCAAAGAAAACTCTTGAAATAGTTACACTTTTTTTTTGAAGTAAAGGTGGAAAGTCCCTCTGCAACCTCCCAGCAGGATCCCTTCAGGTGTTGGAAGGCAGCATTGAAATGTGTTCACACGGAAATAGGAACTAGAAAGCACGCTAAGGAACTCGTGATGTACTCACAGTGTCTTAAGTAGTTTTGCCCTGATCACTTTAAGGAGAAGAGGGGCAAGGCATATTGCAGAGTAATTTCTGATGTGCCTTTTTTTCTCCTTCCTAATAGCATCCTACAAGTAAGAGGTGATGTCATTGACTAGACTGGTGAGAATTCAAGCTTATTTTTTCACCTGTGCAGAGCATGGAGATAAGATGAGGATTTTACTACTGCTTTTAGCTAATAAGAAGGTTTGACTGGAGAGAATCTAATCCAATCCTCCAACGAATAGCTTCTCTTATCAGTGTTAATGAACCCTCTGTGCAGCATTCATCTGAGCTCAGATCTGATCTGTTTTGCATCATCCTTCCAGATTATCAAACTACTGGATGGAAAACGGTCTCAAACTGTGGGGATTTTAATATCCAGTTTGCACCTGGAGATGAAGGATATTCAGCAAGGTAAGTGTTTCTTACCCTTCATTTGTGTGAGTACAGCAAATAGAGCTCCCTTCAGAGAGTTTCTTACATCACAGGATGGCTGAGATATCAGAAGGATCATTCTTCCAGTATACTCCCATGAAGATTTCACTGCAGCAACCAGTGCTGTATTTAGGCACAACTCCTTCTCTACCATTTCAGTGTGCAAATAATCTTCAGTCCAGTGTTTTCTCCAAACTGCTCCACGTTCTTTCCTTACAGCTCCCTCCTTTTCCTTAAGCAACTCCTCCACTGACAACAATTATCTGGACAGCTTATAAATCTTTTTGGCCTTCAAACGTGCAGTTGGTGTTTGCTGGATGTTTAAATTTTGCTTCATTAGCAATATAAAAAGCAGATCCCAAACTGATGTGGCTACCACATAGCAATCAGAGAGATGATTACTGGATGGCATTTTTAAAGCATTGGGCTACTCAAGTGTCTTAAATTCCATTACTGGTGGAAATTATTGCTTTGCCAACACAATTGTAGAGGAATACAGCTTTTTAGAGCACTGGAGTAATTCAGATTCTGCTTATGTTCTGGATTTAAAAGGATATTGTTTAAGGATATTGTTTATTTCTCTTTCACATTAAAAAGAAGAAAATATTCACCATTTAAAACAACTGCTGGAAGAATTCAAGTTGATGTCTCCTTTTTGCTATTGTTTTCCCTCTGTCACATGCAAACACTGGGTAGGGTGTTGAGATGCTGCTGGCATCGATTATTATTCATTTCAGAAGAGCCTTTGAGCATCTAGCACTTTAGAAGCAGAAGGACTTACAGATGTCTCTTGGGATGGAGGAAAACAACAAAAAGAAGGAACAACTTTGTGCCTGCCAGTATTGTGTGAAAGGTATCAGAAAGAGATGGAAAAAACCTGCTGTTACTAAAGGTCTGACTATTTTTTGGTCAGGAAATGCAGCAGCTTAGGATGGGATAGCAACTGTATTATAAAAGCCTGGGGAGTGTTCTTAAGTATCTTCAAAGATGCTTTTTGTTTTCCATTGCATGATGTTCAACTGAAACAGAACATGTCTGTCTGTGTCTATCAGGCAGTAGTGGTACTTCTGTAGCTTTTGAAAACCTCTGGCCGATTTATACCAAGTGAAGGAAAAGAGGAGTCAGATGTGTATTGAGTGTGTGCACTCTAGCATTTGAGCTTGGATCAGCAGTGCACTTCTGAGTTAAATACAGCAGTTGTCCCTTTGGCACTGCTTGCATTGCAGAGCAATGCAGGACAGTCTCAGAGGGCACAAACATCTCCCAGCAACGCAGGGCAGTCTCAGAGGGCACAAACATCTCCCAGCAATGCAGGACAGGCTCAAAGGTCACAAACATCTCCCAGCAATACAGGACAGGCTCAGAGGGCACAAACAATGCAGGACAGGCTCAGAGTGCACAAACATCTGGTTACTGGTTAGGCTGTACCTTGAGTACTGTGTCCAGTTCTGAGCCCCTCGATTTAAGAAGGACATTGAGGTACTTGAGCATGTCCAGAGAAGGGCAGCAAGGCTGGTGAGAGGCCTTGAGCACAAGCCCTATGAAGAGAGGCTGAGGGAGCTGGGATTGTTTAGCCTGGAGAAGAGAAGGCTCAGGGGAGACCTTCTTGCTGTCTACAACTACCTGAAGGGTGTTTGTAGCCAGAAGGAGGTTACTTTCTTCTCTCAGGCAACCAGCACCAGAACAAGAGGACACAGTCTCAAGCTGTGCCAGGGGAAGTTTAGGCTGGAGGTGAGGATAAAATTCTTGACTGAGAGAGTCATTGGCTACTGGAATGGGCTGCCCAGGGAGGTGGTGGAGTCCCCGTCCCTGGAGGTGTTCAAGGCATGTTTGGACATGGCACTTGGTGCCATGATCTAGTCTTGAGGTCTGTAGTGATGGGTTGGACTTGATGATCTTTGAGGTGTCTTCCAACCCTGGTGATACTGTGATACTGTGATCTTTCAGAATCAAAAACTCAGTGAGAAGATTCAGCTGTATGCCATCAGTCTCCACCTACAGGAGGCTTTAAGTCCCACAAGATCACATGAGAGATGGTCAAAACTCACTGCAGTGTGTCTAGAATCCTCAGCACCAGTTGTTGCTGTCTGCAAATCCATTTCCAAAGTCTGCACTGCCTGCAGTTGTAGCCACAGCTAACGCAGACCTACAAGTTTAGCAGAAATTAGTGTTGGTGGAAGAGAGTCACCAAAACAGGCACTGTCAGTGAAGGGAAGTTTATAACTCATCACACTCTCAGTTCTGAAGTAGCAGATGGCTGGCCTGTCACCATGGGGGTTGCTCAATGCAGCAACAGGATGTGCTGCCTCTTGGTTATGGAACCAGCTGGGAGATACAAATGGGACCTGGGAGTACTCTCAGTGGAACTTTTAAAAAAGATATATTACCAAAGCAGGAAGAGTGACTCTAATCAGGAACTGTGTGCAGAGACTAGGGAAAAAAAAAATCACATAATTACAGAATGTCAGGGGCTGGAAGGGGCCTTGAAAGCTCATCCAGTCCAACCCCCATGCCAGGGCAGGATCACCTAAAGCAGATCACACAGGAATGTGCCTAGGTCTGTTTTGAATATCTCCAGAGGAGACTCCACAAATCCCCTGGGCAGCCTGTTCCAGTGTTCTGTCACTCTCACAGTGAAAAAATTTTCCTCACGTTTCCACGAAAGTTCCTACGCTTCAACTTCCACCACTGCCCCTTGTCCTGTCATTGAGCATCACCCAGCAGAGTCTGGCTCCATCCTCTGGGCACTCACCCTTTACATCTCTATAAACATGAATGAGGGCAGCCCTCAGACTCCTCCTTTCCAAGCAGCAGAGCCCCAGCTCCCTCAGGATCTCCTTGTGAGAGAGATGTTCCATTCCCTTAATATTTTTTATGGCTCAACAGAACAGCTCATAGCACTCGGGGAAAACCTCTGTTCTGTAGAGAGGATCTCTAGAAATACAGACTAGAATGAAGGCAGCAGTAGAATTATGCTTGTTTTTCTTGAGTTCTTCCCCTTATACTTTGTTTAAGTCCATGTACATTTCGGCCTGTCAACTGGCAAATTCTTTGAAGATCACTATGGTCACCATACCGGATGAAAAAGAAACCATCATAAACTAAACAGCTCATGACAGCATCTAACCAAAAGAGTGTGTGGTCATTGGGTGATGAATGTCAAATTCTTCTTTTGTGTCACAGTGAAGTGATGAAGATCTACCTCTAAGAACCATGAAAATTAAGCACTCATCCATTTTCTGAAGCAAATTTCCAGTGCATAATTCAGCATGTGAAAGACAGGGAGAACAGAATTTAATAGAGCCTTTGGCAGCTTGCAAAAGAGAATGAAGAAACTCCCAGCAAAAGAAAGTCAGAATGAAAAAAAGAATAAGGGATGACCAGTTTTATGTCAGCTTTTTCTGACTGTGTTTATGAAAAAACTCTGTAGATACATTTACTGTCTGTGAGTAGTGCACTGCTTGCTTGTTCCAACTTCAGCAGCAAAAGCACAGGTACAGAGAAGCTGTTCTCAGAGGAGCTGCCCTATGCACACAGATGTATGCACAACTGTAGAGGAGACAAGGCTAACTACGAGAAAAATGCCACCCAACTTTACAACAGGGAGAAATTTCTGCATCTCTAGGATTGCCCTCTCAAACTGAAGTAAACACAGAACAAGCAAGTGACCATCTCTAGCACCCAGATGTTTCAGTTGTCATTTGGTAATGAACCAGCTGCTGCAACACTTTGAGAAGGGAATCACAGGTTGGAAAAGACCTTCAAGATCATCAAGTCCAACCTGTCACCCAACATTATCTAATCATGGCACCAAGTGCCTCATCCAGTCTCTTTTTAACCATTTCCAGGGATGGTGACTCCACCATCTCCCCTGTTAGTCCATTCCAATACCACTCTCTCTGTGAAGAATTTCTTCCTAACATCCATCCTAAAGCTTCTCTGGCACAGCTTGAGACTGTGTCCTCTTGTTCTGTCACTGGGTGCCTAGTAGAAGAGACCAACCCCTGCCTGTCTACGACCTCCTTTCAGGTAGTTGTAGAGAGCGATAAGGTCTCCTCTGAGCCTCCTCTTCTCAAGGCAGAACTCAGCTGAACTCAGCTCCCTCAGCCACTCCTCACAGGGCTGTTCTCAACCCCCTCACCAGCCTTGGTGCTCTTCTCTGGACACATTCAAACATCTCAACATCTTTCTTAAACTGAGGGGCCCAGAACTGGACACAGTACCCACACATGTTTTATTTGAGTGAAGTTCATCCTTTGCACATTAAATCCTTACTGTATCTGAGTGCAGCTAAGGGAGAAGACAGTGGAAAAGTGAAGAGTTGTCTTGGTTAATGTTGATGCAGAGGGAAAGTTAAGCAGAGAACAGCAGATTGAGATTAGATGTTAGGAACCCTCTTTACCGTGAAGGTGCTGGAACACTGCAACAGGTTGCCCAGGAAAGTGGTTGAGGTCTTCTCTCTGGAAATATTCAAGGTCAGGCTAGACAAGGCTCTGAGCAACCTGATCTAGTGGAGGATGTCCCTGCTGAGTACAGGGAGGTTGGAATGGATGAGCTTTGGAGGTCCCTTCCAACAGAGATCATTCTATGATTCTACGATTGTCATGCTCCATCTGCCCTAATCTTCAGCTTTTTAGTATGTGGCAGAGGAGAAGACATCCTAGGTGCTGTGATGTTCTGAGAACACTAACAAGACTCCTCCCACCTCCAGGGACTATAGAGGAGTCCCTGGAGAACTGGACACAGAGGAACCAAGTGAGATTCAACAAGGATAAGCCCTGCATCTGGGGAGGAATAATAAACTGCACCAGTGCAGGTTGGGAGGTGATCTGCTGGAGAACAGCTCTGTGGAGAGGGACCTGGGAGTGCTGGTGGCTAACAAGTTATCCATGGGACAGCAACGTGCCCTTGTGGCCAAGAAGGCCAGTGGGATCCTGAGGTGTATTAAGAAGAGTGTTTCCAGCAGATCGAGAGAGGTTCTCCTTTCCCTATACTCTGTCCTGGTGAGACCTCATCTGGAGTTTTGGACTCCCCAGTTTAAGAAGGACAGGGATCTACTGGAGAGGGTCCAACAGGGCTACAAGGATGGTTAGGGGACTGGAACACTGCCTTATGAGGAGAGACTGAGGGACCTGGGGCTTTTTAGTCTGGAGAAGAGAAGACTGAGAGGGGATTCAGTAAGTGTTTATAAATATTTGAGGGCTGGGTGTCAGGAGGGGAGGAACAGGCTCTTCCCACTTGCTCCCTGTGACAGGATAAGGAGCAATGGATGTAAGGTGCGGCACAGGAGGTTCTACCGCAACACACGGGGGAACTTCTTTACTGTGAGGGTCACAGAGCACAGGAACAGGCTCCCCAGAGAGGTTGTGGAATCTCTGGAGACTTTCAAGGCCTGTCTGGATGTGTTCCTCTGTGACCTGAGATAGATTATGGTCCTGTTCAGGCAGGGGGGATTGAACTTGATGATCTCTTTGGGTCCCTTCCAACCCCTGACACCCTGTGATCCTGTGATTAGAATAGATTGTGTTAAAAAACCTGGGTCATGCCATCTGCTTTTGTAGGTTTACTCCATGATTGCTTGGTTGGGTATTTAGTGATTCTATTGTTCTAAGGGCGAGCAGTGCAAGTATCTGTCAGGCATTCTGCAGCAACGCTGTTGGGTGGCACTGCAACAGGAGTCCAGTCTTCTAGAAAGAGCACAGTAAGATACTTTGGTACAAGTAGAGTTCACCAGTTGAAAAGTGTTTGGCTAGGCCTCTCCAACTTTGTGATTAGACTCCATTGCTGACATAGTGAAGTAAATAATTGGTGAAGTGTGAACAGCAGATTAACTCACCCCAACTAATATCAGCCCAATGATATTTCTGTATCATCCTTGGGTTTCTTGTCTGGTCTTTCTCTAATGAAAGACCATAGAAGGTATCTGGATCTGTTGTGCTATGGCTTATGCCATGTCTAAATTTCAGACAACCAGGCATGTTTCTTAGCATGTGAAAGGCTGTGCTTTTTTTTTTTTTTTTTATATGTATATATGTATGACAAACTATTCCAAAGCAACTCTAGTCTGAGACCTTAATGTGCTTAGAATTTCTGAATCCCAGTTTGTGTTTTACCCAGTAGTTAAAACCAATAATTTTAACTAACAACACCAAATAACTGCTTCTTTCACTGCTTCTTTCTCTTTTGTATTTTGGTAGTACTTCCAGCTAAAGATGAATACTTTGGAGTATTTCTTACTTGCATCATGTGAAAAGAGTTTTATTGGGGTTTCAACTGAAATACTTTGCAAGATGGAAGTAATAGGCGATTAGGGTTTAAAAGCTGTTCCAGAGCTGTTTTGACTTTTCCACCTACATAGAACACTACATGTCTGCCTTCTGTGTACACTGTATGCTGTCCTGGAAGTACAAAGATAACTGCATGCTAGCATCAGAAGCTGGGAAGCAATTTTCTTTACAAGTTAGTTGCTTTGTTCTGGCAAATGCACAACAAATGGTTTTGTGAATCTGCCTTGGGCACCCAGTCTGTGTGGGTAGATTACCAGGGGTGCCAGAGTCTCTTGCTGACAACTCGTTGCAGGAGTTGAGCTCCTTTTAGTCTTCTAAACCTACACTGTGCCCACAGGACTTCTTTGTAATGTGTATATCAATGCCTATTCATGTTGCATGGTAGTTAAATATTGGAGAAAACCTTTAGTTTGAGGACACATCAATTTGTCTGAAGTAAAGCAGAACGATTTGGCTATTCTAAGCAGTTTGGCCAAGCAGGGATTTGTATTTAATCATCATTGTCATTTTCTAATTGACTACATCAGGCACAATTTAAATTAAATTTCCCAGGGACAGGCTTCCTGTTCCCAGGAGTTCAAGCCTTACTCAGCAGAACGTGCTCCATAAACCAATGAAGTACTTCCAGGTCAAATAAATGCTCCTTGGGCAAGCTCTTTTTTTTTTTTTTTCTCCTTGATTTAGCTGTCATAGTTCTGTTTTATCTTCAGGGAGCAGCTTAAGGTGATTTCTTTACAGTTTAATTGTCACCTGAAGTGGTTGGATGCTGTTGAGTATATGTAAGCTCCGTCAGCAGGAATTAAATCCTGATTTAATCAAACTGTGTTTAGTAGGACCGGGACTGCGTATCGGAATCAGCCTTAAGGCTGGTTAAGAGAAGAGAATTTTCTTTTTTTTCATATTTAACCTCTTGAGTCGTGCTGTGGTATGCAGCCTGCACACAGTATGCTTTAAATTCTCAGCTTTTCCCTGCTTTTGCATGTTTGAAGTGATAAAAGAGAGTATGTGGAAAATCTCTGCAGCCAGGAATCTGGTTTTGACAGTCAGATTCGTTTTTAATAAGTGAGTCTTAAAAGCTGCCTTTGGTGCAAGCTTCTACTTGCAGCAATACTCTTAGCATGTGCAGTGTAGCTGGCAAGGGTTTTGATGTGTGCCTGTTGGTTTGAACGCACGATACTGATCTGTTTTTCGTCCTGCCTGACGGTTATTATATCCTAATGGCTGCGACCCTACACTAATGATCCTTGCGTATATAAATTCTTCTTGTTGTGAGCAGACACCGTAGGCCACATAAAAATGTTTGCCTCAATTTCCCTGCTAAAAAGGATCTCAGAAACCAGACTTGGCCAAGTAACAGATTTTTTAAAGGTAGAGGAACCCAATAAAATTACCAGCTTTTCACAGCGTGAGTCGACTTCCTTTCGACATATTGTGAGGTGTAGATGAAATCCTCTGACTGAGCTGACGGTGCAAGGAGGACAGCTAACTAGAGAGCAAGATAAAAGCAAAAGCCACCGATGAGGATTGATATTGTAATAGCTCTTCACTGCTTTGCAGTCTCTTTTGTAGATTTATGCTGCTTCACCTATATTACGTGTACGTGAGCCTTGCTATAGTGAGATTTAATGCTGCCAAGTATCACAGCTCAGTCCTTAAACTTAGCAAGGTTTTTACTCATTGAACAAATGTTAATATACATATGATTAGGAGGGGGGTTGGGGTTTCACAGAACAATTAAGAAGCTTTTGGTCCTTGTAACTCTTAAGCAAAAAGTAAAATAATTAGTTTCTTTGATCTAGTGTAATGGGGTTTTCTTCGGCTGCCCCAATCCCTCTTAATGTGCACTGCATACTGTGAATATATTGCACATGCCATGTTGTAAGAGGGAGAATACTCAGACACCTGTGAATTTGAGGGTTACTTCCAGCTTTTCCAAATCAATCCTACTTAAGAAAAAAAAAAAATCAATTATTCTTCATAATTTTACATAGGCTTGATTTTATATTCTGCTCCAAACGTGTCTGCTGTTAAGTTTGATCAACTTGGTTGGAAGAAGAGCTGATGACAAATATAATGATAGTAGAATGCGTAAAGGGCAAATAAAAGAGACTGGATTTTGGCACCACTTCTTACTCTTGGGGAGTGTATTTCTACATACATCAATGTCCTAACTTTTGGGGAATGTGTTTCTACATACATCAATATCCTAATTTTAGGGAATGTGTTTCTACATACATCAATATCTTGATTTTGGGGAATGTGTTTCTACATACATCAGTATCTTGACTTTTGGGGAGTGTGTTTCTGCATACATAAGTATCCTGATTTTTTTGGGGAGTGTATTTCTATGTACATTAGTCTCCTAGTGTTGAATTGAGTACCAGGGCTGGATGACTGCAGTCTGTCTGCATGGACATTGCCAATAACAACAGCAGGACAGCAAGGAAATCAGGAAATATTTTGTTGGTACTTTTATATAATCACATACTTGTCCAAAAATGAAAAGAATTTTATGGTTGTCTGTTAACATTATTTTTTGTCTCTTAACACTGATTATTGTTAATTTAAAAATCTGTTCATTTATTTTATTGATTTAATCTCAAAACATCTTTTGCCTTCTCATGTCACTGCAAAATGATACTGAACACAGAAATATGGCTAAGGAATCAGAGCAGTAAAAATCACTGAGTGATCTTGAAGCCTTTGTTGTGGTAAACCTCTGACTAGTTAGATGTGCAAATCTTCACACTCTTATTAAAATGTTCTTATTTTCAAGCCACTACTTCTCATTTTAATAGTTCTGTACCTAAAAATATCTAATACTGGTTATGTGGTTTTCATTTCCAATGTGCATTCCAATTACCTCCAACAATGGACAAATCCATTTCTCGTAAGCAGATTTTGGAATAATCCAGAAGAGGATGAAAGTGAAAGCCCAAGGGGAGGTTTTTTACCTCAATATGTGCATTTTAAAATCTCAATAAATAAATCTGTTGGAAAGTGAAACAAATTTTCCAACAGATATTCCAGGCTCATGGCTTATTCATTGGATGATACAGAAGAAAATGTATCTCCTGGAAGGGTCTTGGAAGAGCCAACAGATGACCTCGCAGATTCAAACCCTCATGATTTTTCTTTGAACAAAACTTTTTTTTCAAGCTCAGTTGTTAAAGTTTTGTGCTTGGTTGCATTCTTGAGCTTTCCTTGCAGCTTTATGACAGGGCAAAATCTAATTGGAGATGTTGCTTTTATTCACTGATACCATCTTCTCCTGTGGAACCCTTTACTTCTAACCAAGGTGTAGGATCAACAGATGAAATCATAATTGACAGGCAAAATTTTAAAGCATTCTAAATGTCATTTGGCCTTTTAATAAAATTAATTAACCTGCCACAGGGAAAATTTACTAGCCTGCTGCTAAATTTCACAATGTAAAATCACGGGGTGGGTGGAAGAGCAGGCGAAAGCTTATTACTTTTAAATAATTATTTAAAGATGTGTACCTTGCCCCTTTCAAACATGGCTTGCAAGTGCAGCAAGAGCTTTTAAAATCTGCTAAGTTCCCAAGCAGTTAAGTTTCCTTTGAAGAAAAGTAATGCAGCTGAAATTAAAAGTTACCAGGTACTAACTGGTGATGAGTCACTGCTTATGTGGAAAACCGGTGGAGACCTTAAGATTGATTCTTTTGAGGATGAATGTTCGTGGTGACATTTAAACATAAGTCAGGAGTTCTGGAGTTGTGCTCAGTGCCATTATGAATCTTGATGAAAAGCTTAGTTTGGAAAAAAATAACCATTCTCTTCCATCGCTCATTCTGTAGATTGCTGGAAGTTAACATCAGAGAGCATCAGAAAGCTCTGAGAACCAATCTTGCTTCATTTTCAGAAGCCCCATACACTGCCTAAGTTGTAGTGAGATTTGCAAAGGCTGGGAACACCTCATGCCATGCCTTCCAAATGTAGCAGCGTTTGTGACTAAGATAGGAAGCAGTGTGAGACTTTCCTTTTTTTATTTAATCACTGAAAGAGTGTACTTTAGGTGTCTCTGTGTGATGTTTAAAAGCAACTCTCTGGAAAGTGTCATGGGGGTGATTTTCTGGTGGCTAAAGCTAACTCAAATACCAGCTGCTCTATGAAGATACCTTAAAGATCTGCAGCACAACTTTTTGTGCTCCTGAATTTGCAGCTGGCAAATCTTGCAAGTCTACTTACCTATCTCCTTCCCATGACAAGCAGATATCCCTGTTTTCTTCTCTCCATGCTCTCCATGCACAGGAGGAGACCTAAACACTCTCATTTTCAATTCCTTCCCGTCCAGCTTTCTAAACAACGATGAAATCTGTCCCCTTCCTTGTCTGATACCATCTGCTGTCTTGCCTGGTCAGTTGTGCCATCAGCTGAGTGTGCTGGAGGGGAAAAGTAAAATTCCATAGAGACAGAGTTTCTATGAAGTTCTTGTGGGAGTGCTGCGACCTCAAGTCAAAACAAACTAAAGTTCTGAAAATAATAAAATATTTGATAGATACACTCAATTTAAGAAGGACATTGAGGTACTTGAGCGTGTCCAGAGAAGGACAACGAGGCTGGTGAGAGGCCTCGAGCACAGCCCTATGGAGAGAGGCTGAGGGAGCTGGGATTGTTTAGCCTGGAGAAGAGAAGGCTCAGGGGAGACCTTCTTGCTATCTACAACTACCTGAAGGGTGGTTGTAGCCAGGAGGAGGTTGCTTTCTTCTCTCAGGCAACCAGCACCAGAACAAGAGGACACAGTCTCAAGCTATGCCAAGGGAAGTTTAGGCTGGAGGTGAGGAGAAAGTTCTTGACAGAGAGAGTCATTGGCTACTGGAATGGGCTGCCCAGGGAGATGGTGGAGTCACCGTCCCTTTGGGTGTTCAAGGCGGGTTTGGCTGTGGCACTTGGTGCCATGGTCTGGTCTTGAGGTCTGTGGTAATGGGTTGGACCTGATGATCTTTGAGGTCTCTTCCAACCTTGGTGATACTGTGATGCTGTGATACAGATACGTTCTGTAGCTAGGTCATTTCTCTTTAGGCCATTTCTCAGGAAGCAAAATACATCTCTTCTGTATGGTTTCTAGCATCTAATTTGTGATTGTCTTCCCTACAGCTATCCTGTGCGTTGATGACTCCATAGTAGACCTAGAAACACTGGAAGCTCTATATGAAAATGTAAGTGAACTATGGGAAAGCTGTGGGTAGTCTCCACAGTCTTCTAGACACAGAATAAGTAAAGTTTTGTTGTATGTTGTCATTTTAGACCAGAAACATTATACAGAAAAAGTCTTTGGGGAATTTACAGAATCACAGGATTGTCAGGGCAGGAAGGGACCTGAAGGATCATCCAGTTCCAACCCCCCTGCCATGGACAGGGACACCTCACACTAGATCAGGTTGCCCAGAGCCACATCCAACCTAACCTTAAAAACTTCCAGGGATGAGATTTCCACCACCTGTCTGGGCAACCTGTTCCACTGTCTCACTACCTTCATGAAGAAGAACTTCCTAATATCTAATCTCAATCTGCCCTCCTCTAGCTTGGATCCATTCCCCCCAGTCCTATCACTGCCTGACACCCCAAAAAGGCCCTCCCCAAGCTTTCCTGTAGCTCCCTTCAGATTCTGGAAGGCCACAATAAGGTCTCCTTGGAACCTTCTCCAAACTGAACAACCCCAACTCACTCAGCCTGTCCTCACAGGAGAGGAGCTGCAGCCCTCTGATCATCCTAATGGCCTTTCTGTGGACCTGTTCCAGCACAGTAACAAAACAAGTGACACAGAAATTATCATCTTTGCGTATTTCTCTTGCTGGCTTAGCTCTTAGTTATCAGAAATGTAAACCAGTGGAGTGCCTTTGGAATCAGTTGGAAATAGTCCAAAAGGCATCCTGTCTACCAGTATGCTCTCCTGAACTGCTGGCAAATACACTCCATATTTATGTCTCACTTTGGACTCCTGTACTGAATCTTCCTCACTCAAGCTGTAAAGGGTCTTTGAAGAAGTTAGCTCCACCTGGGGGACTGCTGTCCTTGCCCAAGTTACTCTGTAGTCCTGAACTGTGTGAGTCTGAAGCTGGCTGCAGAGGTGTCAGAGCTACCTCTCTGACTTGAAGTGTGTGAAGTATCCTGTGCTCTACAAGGGTGCTCTGCTCTGTTCCCGTCTCAAGTACATGGCATCTCAAGGCAAATTTATTATCACAGATCTTTATGCCTCAACTCTTTTGCATAGTTGAAATATTTCCCAATAAAGAAATAGAATTGTTACCTACTGACCAAGAGGTAAATTAAGAATTCATTCATTTGTTACTAATTAATTATTAATTACTCACTCAGAGAGCACAAAAGGATGAACTGGAGAAAATCAAGCAATATTACCAGACTTCAAAAGAGGAGGAACTGAAGCTACTGGATAAACCAGAACAGTAAGATGATATTTTTGGTAGTATTTTATCCTTCTGTTTGCTGCTGTGTTAAAAGAAATCCTGATATTTAATCTGTGGTAGCTAATAAGGGAATTGTTTTTGATTGATCACCTAACTTTTTTCAGACATCACAGATTTTGCTACATCAGCTTGGACCACCAGAACTGATAAAATATGTAGCCTTGAATCAGTAGAAGTTTTGGTCCTCTTTTTGCATTTGTTTCTTCTCTTGGAGATTTGAGGGCTAAATTAATGTGCAATGAAGGAGGGCCAGACTGATTTTTGGCTGTTCATTATCTGAAAGAGCAATACAGAGAGTTTTGGTGTGTCCTGTGGAAAAGATACAGTGCACACTCTGGTCATGCTGACTGAAGCCCTGCAGGGCTGATGCCACATTTCATCTCCTGGGACAATTGTTAGGATGGAAAACTTTGAAGGTTTGCTCCTTCTGTTGTGATAAAACTCAGACCAAGGTGAAAACCACAAGAATCCAGGAGCAGAGTGGTAACCTTGTGTTGTATGTTAGGGCATACCTTTGATTTCAGGTATTAGCCTGCCAGTGGTCTTCTGCTATTTTGCTGCTTTTCCCTTTGTGCTTCCATCCTCTTCTTCTACTTCCAGTGCACCATACTGCCTTAAGGCCTCCCTGCCAACTTGCTTCCTTTTCCCTCTTGCCTGTTTTTGTCTTTCCTGCTGTCTGTGGCACGAGAAAGGGTAGAGGGAGGAAGAAGTGAAACAACAGGTACAGTATGTGGTTGGTTGATGTCAGTGGTATTACATTTCCATTTTTTTTCCCCATTAAAATGTTAGTGGTGAAAAGTAAAATGATTTTTCTCATTCCTCTAACACAAGGAGCTAAACAGTCATCTGTTACTGTCCACTGGGCAGAAGGCTAATGCTGGGAGAAGAGGTTATCACATTTGAAGAATGGCTTATCACTCTTGAATTAGCCTTAAGGGACAAATACCCATCAAGTGTATATCCTAGCTTGCCTTGCATCTCATCCCCATAGCTTTCAGTGCCCTGGCTTGAGGCATAAAAATACATTGTGTGACTTGCTGATGTTTTCCAGAGCTTCAGTCTTTGGTAATCTGTTGAGTGAAATAAATATTAATGCATTTTGTGTTCCGGAGATGATGAATCTTGTGGTGCTCTAGAGTTATAAAAGATTGTATGGTTGTGTTAATTAGAGTGGAGAGAGGTTGATCTTCATTAAACACAGAGTTGGATTTGTGCTGTCATTTTTCTACAATGAGAAGTAAAGAACTCTAACTAAGGCAGTTACGCCTAATCAGTCAGGAAGAATTAGTATGGCTGAGACAAGAACTACTTTGTATCATTTATTACTCTTTGTATTATCTCTGCCAATCTCAGTTACCCCATTTTTACCCTATTATTGAACTACATAGGTGAAGAAAAACACCTTTTAAAAATGTGGCCTCAAGGGGGTAACAATCTGTTGATGGTGTTCTTAAGCAGACTTAATTGGTTCTTCAAAATGACCCTTCTGAAAACTCACCAGGTCAGATACTGCTGATTTCATTGTCTGAGACACCCTCTAAATCAGCCTGAATACAAACCTTAAGGTCTTGTAATGACAGGACAAGGGGCAATGGGTTTAAACTG